>OX422223.1:168627542-169227542 GCA_949130495.1 Sambucus nigra
CAAGGGCGAAATGAGAATGCTTGCACAGTATACGCAAGAAGAAAATAGGGGAATAGTAAAAAGAGGGGGTATGCCAGTCTAATACCTCTCTCGCAGTCGCCCCACTGCCAGACTCCACAGTCACCGGAGTACTTTCATGCACCTGGAAACAATGAGACAAAGGTGAAATGAGAACGCTTGCATAAGTATACCAAGAAGAAAAGAAGAAAAACAGTAAAAAGAGGGAATATATTAGTTTAATACCTCTCTCGCATCTATCCTACTCTCCGACTCCACGAATAGCGGAGAAACGTCATCAAGCTCCATAGTCATCGGAGCAACCTTGCTCGTCTGGAGACAATGCAACAAAGGTGAAAATAGGAATGCCACGCAATCTAAACAAAATAATAAAGACATGAGATTGATGTGAGGAAAGTAGATACTCTTATACGCAGTACCTGAATAACGTCCTCCGTAACGGTCAGAGAAGGAGGAGCAGGGGCTCCCATAGGGGCAGCAACAGTGGTCGATGCTCCAGAAGGGGCTGTCTCAGCGACCAGTGCTTCCGAAGAAGCTACCTCAATCTCAGGCACTTCTGAAGGAACAACCTCAGCGACGAAGGGCGTAAGGGGTAGGCAAGGCTGCAAGTAACAAGAAAGGGCGAGAGGTAACAAATCACTTACCTCGTGTATGATAAATACCTCAATTAAAAAGAGGGTGAGGGAAGCCCCTCAAAAGGGCCCCATAGAGATAGCTACCTGAAGAGGCGCGACAACAGGACAAACCAGCCCATGTATAGGGGCTACTGAAATGACAGTAGCAGGAGCCACACTCGAAATAGCGCCGAGGGATAATGGCAATGAAGTAAACAAAGGGGCTACGATAAATACACTCCGGACAGAGAAGAAATACATAGCTAAAATAAAGTACCTGAGCCCCATCCAAAGGGGAAGAGCGGAAATGGACGATCGGCGCAGTAGGGGCTGTACTGATAGCCTGCAAAGAATGAAAATACGTTATTTATTTCATGTTCGAAGGAAAGGAGATCTCATGCTTCAACAGAAAGGACTGACCTGAAGTGTGGGCTCACTGGTTGAGGCCACAGTAAATATGGGGCCACGAGAAATCGCCTGAACCAAGGGTCTACCGTCCATAGATACGCGGACCCTAGGGATAGAAATCCTCCCCGAAGAGGATAGGCTCGAAACGATAATGTCGGGTAAGGGAGGATTCCCCCCTGAGAAGAAAGTCCAAAATCCATTAGGACTCCCATTAAGAGGAAACAAATATTCAAAAGTAAAAATACATACCTCAGATAAAGAGGAGCCCAGGGGCTCAACTGCAGAAGTTCCCACCGCCGAGACAAGAGAAGATGAGGTGACAACGCCCGAAGACACAACTCTCTACGCACGGTAAATAGGTAAATAAAAGGAAGAGGTAAAAGAAAAAAAAAAGAAACCGCACGATGAAAGGTTTGAAAATAGCAAGGCATACCTGAGGAGAGGGGGAAGCCACAGGGGTGGTCCTGGTGACAGTAAAATGCACGGATGAAAGTTGCAGAGAAATGACAGTGTACGCAACCAAAAGGTAATTAGAAGATGAATAAATTACAACAAATGGTAAAAGAATTAAGAAGACAGCAAACCTCTCTAAACAGGCCTCGGGAAGAAATGAGCATGGAGTTCCTCTCCCGCTGAAAGGGCGTCGGTCGTAGTGGGGGAAGAGGAGAACTACTTGCCTCTACGGAAATGACCTGCACAAATATGATAGAGTACTTTGATTGACAAATAAAAAATATATAATGAGGGGAAGAAAGAAAATCATATGCAAGAAAAATATAGACAAGTAAAGGGGGAATGCTTACGGTAGCAGGGCGCAAAATCTGGCTGTAAGGGAGATGGGTGGGGCTAACCCCCCAGGAGAATGGGATGCCTCATCATCGCTAGAAGACTCTCTCGAGACTGATAACAAAGCATAAGTGTCAGTAGTTCTTTCGCTATGGAAACCCAGGCCGCCCATATCACCCAAAGAAGAACTATGGTCGTCATAGGAAGGGGTGCTTCCATAATCAACTAGTTCCTCTTCCAATGAAGGGGAGGGAGATGAAGAAACTCCATGAGAACTAGTTCCACTAAGTAAAGGATGTTGTGATATAGTACCTTCTGCAATAGGAATATACGCGACCCGCGTCTCCTGGGAAGCAAGGCTCGGTGAGGAGTAACCTTTCCCTTTCACTACTTGGGAAGTCCCCCCTACACCAAGGTTGCCAGTATTGGACTCTTGATCCACCATAGAGGAAGCAGCTATGCCAGCACCATCTCCTTTCTTTTTCTTCGCACCCGGGTCCTCACAGGAGAAGGAGGAGAAGCAGTAGTAGTAGGAACAAAATTGGATACATCGGCGTCAGGGTGCTTCCTTTTGCTGGTAGTAGAGGTGCCCGCTTTCCCTCTGCTTTTTGGTTGACTTTTAGACTTCACAGGGGGAAGCTCAGTCGACGGAGGCGGAAGTGACTCGTCAATGAGAGGTTTCACTAAAATAGGGATGGCCTGCTCCAAGGGTGGCGTAGAGGTGGTGCTGAGAAACCAAGGATCTTTCTGCGTCCGCCTGACCAAAAACTGAGCTCTGGTATATTTAATGGGGTTAGTCTCATGAGGAGGGCCAACTACACATTCTAGGATAAGTCGAACCTGCTGCTGCCAAAGAAGGAACCAAGATGAAGTGAATGAAGGATGATAATCGGAGGGAGGCACATAGAGGCCACCCAAACCACTGACCCTGCGGAATAATCCCTGAAGAGTAAATCTAGCACACGCCTCTGAGAATGCCTCAAAATGACTGCTGTGGGTAGGAAGAGGAGGAGTGTGAACGCCCTGATCATAACCAAACTGTCGTCTGGCCCTCTCAGAATGATAAGATTCAGCACGCGGACCTAACTCGGTCCAAGAAGGGAGGTGACATGGTAAAAGCATCGTCACCACGTTAATATGAGGACACGTGGAAACCGACCCCACCGCTGAAGGGAAATAGAAGGTCCAGCCATCGCCGGGGAAAGAAAGCCAGCTGAAAGTACCCCCAGGGCGCCTGGTGTAAGGCCGAAACTGAAACTCCTTGATATCATCAATCAACATTCCCAGAGACTGCTTGGGAGTTTTCTTATGCCACCGAAGAAGTCTTGCAGCATCGCTATGACAAGCGTGATCCCCTGAAGTAAAGTAGGGGAAATGCTCAAACAAAAAGGCCATCAAGAGAGGGGCGTTGGCATGATTAGCAAAATCATACCGACCGCAAGACCTCTCTACATCTATGTGTGCCCGGTCCATCCAAGTGTACATAGAACCTAAGGTCAGGGAGGCCATGGGTACCGACCTACTACGAGACAACCATACAGCCAATCTAAAAAGAAGTTCGCGAGGACAGTCTTCGGGTTTACCTGGTAGAAGAAACTGAGTCAAAAACGTAACGAGGAAAGCGGCTAAATGTGCAGGAGAGTGGAGCTTAGGACCATCCTGGGATCTGGGGGATGCACGAGAAGTCTCCCCCTTCTGCAACTACTCAAAATCTCTGAACCAGTATCTTTGCCACTTGGCAAAGGAATGCTTGGAATGACCGGTTATATTGATGGCCACATACCTCGAGCACTCTCCGAGAGCTGACCGTAACTCCCCCACCATCTCCTGCTCTAGGGAGTCCTCGCAGTCATCAGAAAAGACCTGCTGCCCAAAGAAAGGAAGGGCGTACAATTCACATACATCTTCTAGGGTAAGGGTAAATTCCCCCCAGCCTGTGACAAAGGTGTGAGACTCCATACTCCACCGAGATAATAAGAGATTGAGCGAAGAACCATGCTTAAATATAGTGCAGGACTTCAGGCTGCTGACGGCGGTAAAGAGTCCCACCTCCCTAAGAATAGCCACGTAAGCAGGAACGCTCAGAACATAATCAACCCAGCTGGACCACTCCTCTGTGGGTCCACCCGGGGTTTTAACTTCAACGTTGGAATAAGGAAAGTCACCACGGTCAACTCGGACTCGGAGAATGGAATCCGGAGAAATAGTAGGAAGGTCAGCAGACTCAGTTAACCCCACATGAGAACGATTGAGAACAGCACCTGAAAATTTTTCCCCAAAATCAGAAAGTGAAATCATAAAACTATCAGCAGGACCAAAAAAAGGAGCACGATGATAAATACCAAAATCTCGCCCTTGGCGAATGTGCATATAGTCCTTCCATGCCTGAGAAGAGGTTGGCGTAGCTGATGAGCCACCAAGATCCATTGGCTCAAGAAAAGAACTCATCCTAGTGGGGACTCCGAGCGAGGGAACCTGGGGGTCCCTTGTCGTAAAAAAAGAAGTGGAGGCAGAAACCCCAGGAAAATCATGTAAATAGCCCCCGATCAGTGGCATGCTCTCCGTAACACCAACAGTCGGCGAGACACCCTGGGTCACGGAACCCTCGAGGTAACAAAATGTCGAGACACCCCCTTGCACGAACGAGAGACCCGTGGACGCGAGGCCAAGTCGCGAGACCCCCGAATGCTGACGAGAGGTCACCATGCTGCCATAAGTTAGAGCCCCCGTTTCAGAAACAGTCAAAGGCATTGAGACACCCGAGATCGAGATGCTTACGTCAGCACTAATACCTATCGAGACACCCCCGGACATGGACGAGAGACCCGTAGAAACTAAACCAGACGTCGAGACCCTCCTCTCATCGCAAGGGTTCCCTCACGAAAAAAAGGGGGTCGAGACCCCATCTGATTCAAAAAAGTTCACGGGTGTCGAGACCCCCCTCCCCCCAAGTTCATTGGACAAAGAACTCCCCGCGCCTAGCTCAACGCGCGAGGAACCACTGTCGGCGTCAAAAAATTCTGAGATACCCTTATCCAAATCAACTGGATAAACTTCATAAATCGAGGACGAGATACCTCTCCCAACACAACTGATTTTTTTATAAGGATCCAAGGCGACTGGCGAGAGACCCTCGGACGAGAGGTCCACCCACGGAGGGCCCTCGTCAACAGCCATATCAAGGGGTTTGGGCGAGACACCTGCCTCTAACTGAGCTCCGCTACACGAGACACCCAAAATTTGAACATCATCCGCGGAAGGAAATCGTGAGGAACCCGGGGACAAGGACCCTAACCGCGCGAGGTCTTGGATGGAGCAAGACAAGTTCCGCTAATAGAGGGAAATGTCGCGAGGTCTAGAACGAGGCGAGAGACCCTCGGATGGAGGACCTGTTGGTGAGGAACCTTGGTCGGCATCTTTCTCAACCGAAAAATCAAAACCCATGCCCAGATTGGGCGAGACCCCACGCTCCTCACGCACACTGCAATCAGTCGCGAGACCCTCAGCCGTCCGTAGAGCCTCGATCGAGACGCCCCTTATCATGGAGGGACCCAAATAAAAAGACACAGGTGCCGAGTGAGAGGGCGAGGAACCCAAGAGACGGGTATCGCGCGCGGGGCGTCAGCGCCGCTGGTGGTATGGGGCCAAACGTCGCCGGCAATAGCCATCTCGGCCACGGAGGTGGTTGGAACGAGCGATGGAGAAGGTGTGGAGTGTAGAGCCTTAGGTGCCTTAGGGTTGTTTACATTTGGAGAGGCATTCTTTGGTTTAGAATCCATGGATGAGAGGCTATGATAGTTGGAAAAGTTAGAATGAGGAGATGGGTGGCTATGGTGTTTCAAAAATCCCTTTCTCACTCTCTCTCACTACAAACCCAAAAGTATCTTATGTTTTTTTGCACCAAAATGTGAAAATGTGCAGGAAGGCAAAAAGGCGATGACCTTTTTCCCAAATGATGAGATGACAGTTCCCACACTGACGCGTGGGTTCTCAAAAAAAAATTATTAAAAATCTCGGATAAAGAGACACACCAATTAATGATCCTAGGATCCCTCAGAAAATATATATATATATATATATATATATATATATATATATATATATATATATATATAATTGTTGAAACCAGATTTATGGCGTACAAAGTTTTTTTAGTCTACCCAACCAAAAAATCTTTGCACGAGGGGATAATGTAGAAGGGTGCTATCAATAGAAAAAAGCAAACAAAATAAAAAATACTTTCTCTTAATAATGACACCCGATAGGTACCCGCGAGGGTCACCAAGAAGCCCAAAATCCATGGCAAAGTATCAGCGCAACTTCGAGCGTCGGCGCCACGACAAGGGTCAGCGCCGCTTCAAGCATCAGCGCCGCTTCAAGCGTCGGTGCCACTTCAAGCGTCGGCGCCGCGACAAGGGTCGGCACCGCCTCAGGTATCAGCAACCACTTCAAGTGTCAATGCCACTTCAAGCGTCAGCGCTACCTTAAGTATCAGCACCACTTCAAGTATCAGCGCCGCTTCAAGCGTAAGCGCCGTTTCAAGTATCATTGCCACTTCAAGCGCCAGCGCCACTTCAAGTGTCGGCACCGCGACAAGGGTCGGCACCGCCTCAAGCGTCAGCGCTACCTTAAGTATCAGCGCCACTTCAAGCGTCAGTGCCGCTTCGAGCATCGGCGCCGCGACAAGGGTCGGCGCCGCCTCAAGCTTCAGCGCCGCTTCAAATATCAACGCCACTTCAAGCATCAACGCCACTTCAAGTGTCGACGCCGTTGCAAGCGTCAGCACCATCTCAAGTATCAGCGCCGCTTCAAGCGTCAACGCCATTTCAAGTGTCGATGCCATTGTAAGCGTCAGCGCCACTTCAAGTATCAGCGTCGCTTCAAGCGTAAGCGCCGCTTCAAGTATCAGCACCACTTCAAGCGCCAGCGCCGCTTCAAGTGTCGGCGCCACTTCAAGTGTCGGCGCCGCGACCAGGATCGGCGCCGCCTCAAGTATCAGCGCCGCTTCAAGTGTCAGGGCCGCTTCAAGTACCGGCGCCGCTGTAAGTGTCCACGCCACCGCAAGGTTCGGCGCCGTTTCAAGTGCCAACGCCATCTCTCATATCTGCGCAGCCGTGAGTGTCAGCGCCGCCGTAAGTGTCCGCGCCGCTGCAAGTGTCGGCGCCACTTCAAGGGCCAGCGCCGCTTCAAGTGTTAGCGTCACTACAAGCATCTACGCCGCTGCAAGGGTCAGCATCGCTTCAAGTACCAGAGCCACTGCAAACGCCAGCGCCGCTGCAAGTGTCAGCGCCGCCGCAAGCATCAGCGCCGCCGCAAGTGTCAGCGCCGCCGCAAGTGTCAGCGCCGCTGCAAGTGTCGGTGTCGCTTTAAGTACCGGCGCCGCTTCAAGTGTCAGCGCCACTACAAGGATTGGCGCCACTGCAAGGCTCAGCGCCGCTGCAAGGGTCACTGCAGTAATGACAGTCGAGAGAGTCGGCGTCACTGCAAGGCTCAGCGCCACTACAAGGGTCACTGCAGAAATGTTATTCGAGAAGTGCTGCTACAGGGGTTTTGACAGAAACTCATATTGAGGGAGTAGCTATCGCGAATAACTACCCACCATGAAACATCAGTCTTTAAATGAACAACAGCACTAACACTTTACTTTCTTGTATAGGTTGCCTAGTCGAGCAAGCAGGGCTCGAACAGGCGCATTGGGACCTCCTGGGAGTTTTGGCTTGGCGGCTGAGGGACAAGGTATGTTGAGCAAGCTCAACCACTTAGCACTATAGTATTGAGAGAATACTAGTAGGAAGACCCAGAAGTCACTCGAGACTACGCACACTGCACACTTGGTCACAAGTGAAGTGAGCAGCCAAAGAGCTGGCTACTCACAAGAAATAAACTCTTTACAAGAAAATGACTTTTCCAGAAGAGGGGGTCCTCGGGGTCCCTCTCAAGAAAAATAACACTTTTTAGAGGAGATGAGTCCTTAAGGTCTCCTCTCTCAAGATTTGCAAAATTTCACCACAAGTTACCGTTTCAATAGATAACTACCAAATCTGATATTTTGTCTCCATTAGGGGACATATGTGCTTTTTGAGTTTTGGTCGGCGCCAGGTGGCGCCTGCAGAGGGGACAGGCAGGCTGCCTACAGGTAGGGACAAATGGTACACTTCAGACATTGTTCCCCACCAACTCTCTCAATTTTGGCGCCCAAAAATACCAGCTCACCCCTAACGCCCATGTATAAATAGACCTCTGGGCAAGGTCAATGGATAGGACATAGAAATTGCACTGTTACTCTGCTAAAATATCACCAGACCTACCTAGTATTCTCTCCCTGTTCATTCTCATAGTGCTGAGTGCCTTGTTCCTTCACTCCCCACTGACAGCCATCACTCTCAAGTGTTTCCCTTAAGAAAATTACTATTTTTGCTGTGAAAGTTCATCTTCTTGTAGGGAGTGAGTTGAAGCTTGAGTTCCATTGTTACCTGAAGGAAAAGTGTTCTTCAGAAGTTGCACCAGGAGACCTTGAAGACCTTGCAGACAGCGTCCATAGGAGTGGGTCACGCCTCACCCGTTCCAGTTATTCATAGACCCCAGTCTCATTACCCTCCTACACCTAATCAAAAATATCTAAGAACTTTTGGAAGTCAGTGTTATGTCTGTAAAGACAGAGAACATTTGTCTGAATTCGAGACGCGTGGTGATAAAGCCATATTTTTAGGTTACTCACCAAACAGTCGTGCTTATCGTATATACAATCTGTGTACTAAGACCCTTATGGAGTCGATAAATGTAATTGTAAGCGACACTATTGCTGAAAATAAGATATCTTAATCACCTATTGTGGTTGAATCCGAAAATGATTTCAAAAATGATTCACCAGAAATAGATGATTGATTACCTATTGAGAGTCTAGAAGTACCTGGCTGGGTCTCTAAAGATCATCCCATTGACAACGTGGTCGGTAATCCTAATGAGCCTGTCCGTACTAGATCCCAGTTAAGAAATTATGCTAATTATGCATGTTTCGTCTCCCTTGTGGAACCGAAAAATGTTAATGAAGCATTGAATGACACACACTGGATTTCTGCAATGCAGGATGAACTTTTACATTTTGTCATTCACGATGTCTGGTATCTTGTACCGCGACCTCAAAACAAAAATGTTATTGGCACACGTTGGATCTTTAAGAAAAAATCTGACGAAAATGGGGTAATCCTTATAAACAAAGCTAGACTAGTTTCTCAAGGTTACTCACAAATAGAAGGGATAGATTTTAGCGAGACATTTGCCCCAGTCACTCATCTTGAATCTGTTCGAATTCTTTTCGCCATAGCGTGTCACTTAAAATTTACACTTTATCAAATGGATGTCAAGTCTGCCTTCCTCAATGGAATTCTATCCAAAGAGACGTATGTAGAATAACCCAAAGGGTTCATTGACCCAAAATACCCAAACCATGTCTTTCGTTTAAAAAAGGCTTTGTATGGCTTAAAACAAGCTCCTAGAGCTTGGTATGAACGCCTATCCAACTTTTTGTTGGATAAGGGTTTTAAGAGAGGAGGAAACGACCAGACCCTCTTTGTCAAACATTTTGACAAACACATTATTATATCCCAAGTCTATGTAGATGACATCATCTTTGGGTCTACTTCAACATCTGAAGTTAAATCCTTTTCTGCTATTATGCATAAGGAGTTTCACATGTCCTTTATGGGGGAGCTACAGCTTTTCTTAGGATTTCAAGTGAAACAGAATTATGATGGATTATTTGTCTCTCAAACTAAGTATGCCTCAGATCTTGTTAAGAAATTTGGTTTAGATAATGCTAAAGTTGCCAAAACGCCTATGAGTACTACTGTTAAATTATGTAAAGATGAAAATGGGAAGTCAGTTGATTCCACACTTTATCGTAGTATGATTGGTAGTCTACTCTATCTAACTGCCTCATGACCAGATATAATGTATGTTGTATGTCTGTGTGCTCGTTACCAGAATAACCCTAAAGAGAGCCATTTATCTTGTGTAAAACGTATAGTAAAGTACATAAAAGGCACTCTTAATCTTGGACTTAGGTACACTAATGATACCTGCAGCACCATCATAGGGTATACTGATGCTGATTGGGCCGGTTGTACTGATGATAGTAAGAGTACATTAGGTGCCTGTTATTATGTCGGCAATAATTTAGTAGGTTGGAGTAGCAAAAAATATAATTGCACATCTTTATCTACGGCGGAGTCCGAATATATAGCAGTAGGTAGTTGTTGTGCTCAATTGTTATGGATAAAACAAATGTTAAGCGATTATGGGATTAAAGAAGATCAGTCACAATTGTATTGTGACAATCAAAGCGCCATTAACATATCTAAAAACCCGGTTCAACACTCGCGAACTAAGCATATTAAAATAAGACATCACTTTATACGCGAACTTGTTGAGACTAAGGAGTTAGAAATTCATTACCTACCTACTGATCTACAACTTGCAGACATGTTCACTAAACCTCTAGACTATAACAGATTTCTGTATTTGCGTAATTCAATAGGTATGGTATGTGCTGATTAATCTCTTAAGACCTTAATTTTTACCCTTTGTCCATTTGAGACAAAATGGGGGAGAAATTTGAGTCTTATGGGTTCAATGTTTTGTTCACAATTCATCTAAACTGCTTGATCTTAGTGCATATTTTCAGGAACCGTTTCTACTGGTTTTCTACCATTTCTTTCTAGTGTACAAATTTGTAAATAGTTCAGTTATGTAATTTTTTGACTTTCTAGGAAATGGGTAGATAGTATCTTTTGTATAGGACTAGGTTTTATTTTTTTTTGTTACCTGAGAGTTTAAGCTAACTCAAAGGAGATTTTATCTCATATTTCCAAAGGGGGAGATTGAAGCACCTTATACCTTTGACTTACTTAAGTCTATATTGTATAAGTGTTCATCTAATTTGGAAATAGTGACAAAATTTGTTGTCTAACCTAGAATCCAAAGAACCTCGGAACTATTCACTCTCTAATCATCTTCTATGATCCAAACAAGGTATAAATTGAATCACACTACACACATTAGAAGTGCATACATGTGTATATATTTCTCATAATCGATTGTGTGTTAAATTCCCCTTAAAAATGTTGTTTTAATAATTTTTGGGAATTTTTAAACATTTTTAAAATAATGTTTTCTTTAATAAAAGTGTGTTTATAAACTTTGTGGGGTTAAAATGCTATTATGAAAAATCAGTTTTTCATTAGAATGTTTGATTGGATAGAATATCAATGCGCTAGAGACTTCAGGGTGTTGCCTGTAATTATTTTAGGACGCGCGTTTGCCAGCCAATGTAATGCCAACACTTGTCATGTTCCTGTTATCTCATTTTGTGTTTGTTTTGTGAGAGAACTGCCTGGTGTATTGTGGATCGTTAGATCAAATGTTATATATGGCCTGCATGTGTTTATAGTCTATCCATGTGCTATCACTTTGGTCCAATCACCTTCATTTTAACCACCGCTATTTTACCACCCTTGGATCAAGTCAATATAAGGAAGACTGAATCTCAACTGTTGATTTCGATCAGCAATCCAGAACCTTCCTTGGCTCCTATATAAACCCTCTTATTCTCAACCTTTAAAAATTTTTGGCAGTCGTCCAAATTGAGAGGAAAAAAAGAGAGAAGAGAGAAGTGAGAGAGAAGAGAGAAAAGAAAAGAGAGAAGAGAGAGAAAGGGAAATTGTGTTAGAGAAACCCTAACCCTAACCCTAAACAACTTCAAACCGTCTTCAAACCTTCGTATATTCTAAACCCCAAACACAACCTTGAGTGTTTGAGAGAGATTGGTGTTACTGGTTTGATCGTTTGTAGCTGTAACCTCTTGATCTGTGATCTTGTTACCAACTTAGACATTTTTGGTGAGATCTGTATTTCTTTATCATAGAAATCTTAGATCTACACTTTGCATGTCACATATCACTAGATCTGCATATTTTTTTCTCGTTCTAAGAAAATCTTTGTTGATTTAGATCTATAAATGTTTTATGTTTTCTGTTCTTACGAAACTAAACCTTGACCTAGTTGGATTCTCACTTGGAGATTTTCGATCTCGAAAATATTTTTAAAAACTGAGATTGATTAAGATCTTGACGGATTTTGAAGCAATATATCCGTGGAATCTGGGATAGATTAAAATGTCAAAAAGGTTTTAAGTTCTGTAAGAAAGAAAGAAAAGGAAATCACAGCATATAGTCTTTATATGTAATTTTCTAGGACTGTTTGTAAAAACTAAGTGTGTGTGAGTTCATGCATGTGAATAGAAATCACATCACAAACACTTGACACACTACCACACTGAAAGTGTTGGGTATAAGATCAAAGATTATTGAGTCGATGCAAAGAAAGCTAAAGCAAAGGAAGTTATCAAACTGGAAGAACATCATCAACAATCAGATCTACAAGAAGTTAGAAGGACACCAAGTGGGGTATATTCCTAAACTTAGAATAGGCTGAGTTGTGTGCATGTATGTTGTATTGTTTGTAACTGTTATTTTTTTTAGTGGATTTTTACTTTCGTGACTTAGAAGTCACCGTGGATGTTTCCTCTATTGGGAGAGGTTTTACCACGTTAAAAATAGTGTGTTCTGATTATCTTCATCTCCTCATCTCATTCTATAGTGTGCTGATTTTTTGAAACTATCTTAGTTTTAAAAAACTGATTACAAAGTCTTGGTTATTCTCGTACATAAGTTTTTTTTGTAAACACATCTTGTTGTTTATCATTTTTATTTTCAAAAGAAAAGGGTTTCTTCAACAAACATCTTGGAGTTGCTTATACAGTTTAATCATTGTATTAAACGGCATTAGTAACGTTTTTCAGCTACAGCGTGGGAACAAATAGACCACAATCCCCTTCTCTCAGAACAAACTTGCCAGCTATCCAAGCTTTTAGAAGGATCACACTCATACACTTATCCGCTTGTCACATGCTCCGGGCACTTGACATCTCCATGGAGACTTCTATAAATAGTGGTTCTTACCTCATTATTGGGGACCGAGAGATGAAATACTCAGTGAAGCCCTGCCAAAATAACTTTAGAGATTACCACTTGGGGGCTCACCCCTCACCGCTGTCGCAGTAGGACCTACCTCTAACAGGCCACATCTTTGATTGTTTATCTATCCAGCTACATGTATTATTCTATCTTACCTCTCTTATACACCTCTAATGTCATTTTAAACTAGTACTACATGATATACATAATGAGAGTAGGGCAACAAAGTGGACGTAGGCTCATTTTAATAGACGAACTACTTTATATCTTATGTTTTGTCTCTCTTTACTTTCTTTATTTCTATTTTGACTTGTTGATCGAGAACGACTTGTGTTCGATTTCTCGTGTCATCACCAATAATATTCCTAATATGCAAAAAATCAAATTACTAATATTTTGGGACCTAATTCCACCGATAGAGGCTATAATGTTGATGCGGAAGTTATATACATGTGTTTATGCTCAGTCAATAACCATTCTAAACTAATTCATATGTAACATCCCTTTCAATTCCGTATGAAATGACGACTGATCATGATACATATCACCCAAAATAAAACACGAGAGCAATCTTAGAAAAAATTTCTTGATATTTCACATTAGAATACAACTAAAGAAAATGCCTATACATTTACACCCTTATTTGTCAGATATGTGAGAATGAACAAATTTCCAAATAATAAACATTATAAATATAGTTCACCTAGACAAATATTCAATATCATAAAAAAGGATGAAAGGTTTTAATTGATAATGTGTGTGAGGGGGGGGGGGGGGGGATAGGGCGAGAGTTTCATATAACAATGTTCCTAAAATAATTCATTTTTTTATCTCTTCCGAGTGATAATTGAAACCAATTCTACCTGGAGGATGGATTGGTAATAAAAAATTACCATCAAACCCTATGTATAACTTCTCACAATTATATATTAATGAACAAAAAGGAACTTCAAATATAGCAAACAAGTCTTATTGGTAACATGAACATATATCAACCAAAAATTATATGAACCTTAATAAATTCTAATTTTCAACCAAACAACAATCTTCTCCCTTTACATAAATAACTATTTTTGTAAGTTCAAGCTTCTATAATGTCCACACCATTGATATAATAAGCATCTCAAACCATTGCCCTACATATTCACACTAACATTGACTTTAGTTGAAAAAAACATTATTAAATAAAATGAGTGATTTCATCTCTAGTAAATGCATATGAGTTAATTACCTTCGATTCCATTCTTTTCTCAACTAAAACATACATTCAAGAAAAAGAACTAATTTTTTACCTGCTTAGATCGCTTCCCAAACACAATAACATAGCATCGATAACTTTGGGCCTCTTCACTTAGACATTTTCAGAATGAAAAAAGAACATGTTTAGTACATTGATAGACAACAAAATCAATGCATTGTCTAATCGATTAATTTCAATGTGAAATATACTAAACATCTATTAGCAAATAAATTGTTTTTTTTTAGTTTTCATAACAAAAAAAACATTATTATTATTAAATCGTGCTAAGCACACAAAATTTGAACATAACATGCATACACACGGGGGAAATTCAACAATTAGTATAGAAATTTAACAATCAAATTTAAAACCAATCACATGCATAAGGGAAATTCAACAATTAGTATGGTTACACTTAAACACCTAAGAGATTATTATTGAAACACCTATGCATGTAATTTTTTCTACTAGTTTAACTAGAGTTATTTATATTAAAATCAAAGTAAGGAAAATATATCAACAAAATTTTACAAATAAACAAAAAACACCATAAAATTCATACTTCAAATATATATCAACATCCCTAGATTCTGTTAAAAAACAAATCTATAAACCTCAATATTTAGGACTTTAGAAATGAATAAAAAGATATATATATAAGGTAACATGGTTTTTTAAATGACAAAATATAAAAGCACAATAACGACTTAGATTAAGAAACCCAATCAAGTATCAAACCAAAGGCTAAGATCTATTTGGAATATTTCATTTTGCCGCTCAAACCTACTCTTTTGATTAAATTTGAATACCAACACAATCTCCAAAGCAGTCTTCTCTATCCTCACAAGTATGACTCTTTCTCTCACAATTCACCATTCCGAGCAACCTCGACGTTGCCTTGGGTTGATATCTCTGTATCTCTCTACATTTAATTTTTTAAGTGCTTATTTTTTTTTGTTATGCAGATTAAGACTTGATCATAGATAGATATGACTCTTTGAAACCCTAATTAGTTATACTATTTCTCCCTATCTCTACCTTATCACTTTATGATTTTTCTTGGGGTTCAAAACCATGTCCAAATTTCGGTTTTCGAAACCCTTATAATGTGTTAATATGTTTTTAATTTTTTGGTGGGTTTTGTGGGTTAAAAATGTCCAAATTAATTATCATTTTCTCATTTATTTTGGCAATTAGGGTTTTCATGGAATTTGTCTTTAATCTCTCTACTTCTCTTTGTCTTTTTACATTTTCAGATATAATATAGTTTTCATTTTGCATTCGGAATGTTTTTCAATCTCACTATTGAAACCCTAATCAGGTATACCATATTCTCTTTCTCTCTCTTACATGCTTTAGATTGGGTTTCTATGGGGTTTGAAACTAAGGTTTTAGCGATTTGCAATTGGAAATATCAGATATGGTGGATAATCATATAAACGTTACATAGAAACATGTTGCAATTTGAAACTAAGTTGAATAATCATATAAACGATAAAAACTTTGACACTCTGCCCATTTTTTCTAAATTATTTACAGTTATTTGAATTATATATAAATGCTTAGAAAATATTCCCCATGCCTATATATAGTAACAATTGTATTAAGATAATGTTTGTCATGCGATGTAATCATGTGACAATTAATAATATATGTTAACACTTATATTATGTACCATATAATTAGATGTATGGTGTAAAAGAGTTAAATTTGTAAGGACACAAATTTCCAATTGAGTCTTAATGTAGTGTTGGCTCAATTTTGGACAAAAACACTTGAGTCATAGGATAGAGTTCTTGATCATCCATCAAGCCTGTGACATGTTAAAGTTGAAGACGTTTATGGCCTGATTTTCAAGAAAACATCATTTTCGCGTTTCAGTGCCTCAATTTACGTCATCAACATGAGGATTTCATAGTCTCCAAAAGGTATGAATGCATTAATATATATATATAGGAGCTTGGAAATTTATTTTGGGTGTTAGTATTGTTTTGTTAATTTTGTTTGATTTCATAGTTCTAAAGATTTTGTTCTCAGACACCTTTCCGTAGAAAAATCATATCAAATTAAAAAAAATAGAAAAATACGAAACTGGCGGCCACGAGTTCGTATCAAAATTATCTAGAACCATGGCCTGGAATATCGTTAAAAAGGTCGTTCGAATGACCTCGTTCGAACAATATTTCATTCTAACGGGATTTTAATTTGTTCATTTTTTTGCCAGTTTTCATTTTTAACCCCCCTACCCCACTACTTTGTATCAGTTTTAATGTGTGCGGGAAGACACTTTTTCTAAGACTTTTTCATACATCTAAGATAGTTTTTGAGAGAAAATTCTTCCAACAAAAAGTCCCCTTGAGTTTTGTTAAAATGTTTTAATCCTTAGAATAAAATCAATATTTATACACCCATAGTTTGTTTATTTCAAGTTTCTTCATATATATCTTTACTTGGAGTGTTTGGCACCGGTTTTTTCTCTACACCTCAAAGAAGAGAAGTTTGGGTTTACTTCTAGATCCATAAAAGAAGAAGACTTATTTTTTATGCAGCGTTCTCACATGGTGAAAGGCACCATGTGTGGTTGACGGTTCTTCCCAAAAGATTCATTAATGGATTCCAAGGTTCCGGTGGAGTTCGGGATTATCGGCTAAGCAGAGGTTGATACAAGAAGACACGTCAGAGGCTTGAAGGGAGTCGAGTCGAGTTTTGTAAGTCATCCATCTTGTATTTACAAAATTCCGTACTTTGTGGACTTAAGTCTAGGCGTCGTCTGAGGTTTTTTCCGTTGTGGGTTTTCCTCGTACATCGCAGCGTAGTGGTTTATGTATTTTATCTTTTACAAAATCACATTACATGCATGCTTAGGTAAAAAGATAAAATTGGGATATTTAATTTGGTGCAAATTTAATTTGGGTAACTATTAATTTAATTCAACTCATTATTTTTATTGGATAAAATTTGGTTTGGCCTAATTTGCAAAATTGAATTAATTATTTGTTAGGCAAATTTCTAGGACTTGGGTTAAATTTCTTTAGGGCTAAAAGTTAAATATTCACAAATTTAATTTTTAGTATAATTTTAATTATGAGAAAATTAAAAAAAATTACTTTAGTTTTAATTTGTGAAGAAATTAATTTTTAGTTTATGTAGTTGTTTAGTTGAACCACCTCTATTCCGCAGGTTTTAGGAAATTAATCATATTTAATTGAAAGAATAATTTTTTAAATTGGGGTCCTATCGTTTTCAAATTGGTATCACAGCTAGGACTGCAAAATTATTGTGTTTAAGATCCTTTAGTGTTTTTAAAACGGAAAATATGCCTTTTTTGAAATTTCCAGTTTTTGATGGTTCTCGCATGCTTGCACATGAGTCTTCACTTGCTATATCTTATGAGTAATTGCTTTCATGTTTTATATACACTAGATTTTGTGCTACATGCTATATATTCATGCTAGTTATATGTTTGCTTGTCATTTTTTAGTTCTTTCTTCATTATATATGCTTTGCTAGATTTATGACCTGTTTATCTTTTGTATTTTATTCTTTTCATTTCTGTTTGCATCAAATGAGAAATACAAAAAGATTTTGTTTATTATTTGTATTTTACCTTTTTAGTAATTTAGGCTTACTGAAAAATACAAATGATTTTTGTTTGCATTTTGAGTAAATATTTTTTTGTTTGGGTTAAAATATTAAGAAAAAACTTAAAAAGATTTTTTTTTTGTATTTTAGTTTTACACATGTTTTGTGGCATATGTTTGTGTTTGAATCCTTCATACCGCTACCATGTGTTTAGAACTTTTGGGTAAAATTTTAATCCTTAAAATGTTCTTTATCATGTTTACATGGAGTAGTTTAAGTTTGACTTGCTTAATGGATTCACTTTTATATGCCTTCACACATATGCACGAGCTCTTTTGCAATTTGAACTACACATGTATATTTGAGCTTTGTGAGGTGTTATCCTACCAATCTAGTCATCTACATTTCTTATGACCTAGGAAGACTTGTGCATGTTAATTCCGTTGCACGTGAGATTTGTGTGATAAAAAATTATATATGAATGTGCACGGAGAAGGGCTCCGAAAGGAAATATTAACCTTTGCGAGTAAGCCACCGTTTGGAATGGACCTAAAAGAAATACGTAGTCCAAAGGCCTAAAAAGTATATGCCATTAATATAAAATATTTAGCTAATGCCTATATTTGTTTAGATTGATATTGTCATTCAAAAATATATATGCTTATTTTGAGGGAGTTTGGGTGGTATATCAATGGTTTGCACAATGTTCGTTTATCCTAGTTGCGCCTTCATTGCTATGACTCTATTGATTTGTAGAATCATCAATATGCTAGGCTTGTATGAATTGTGTTTGTTTGTTCATAGAGTTCAATTTATCTTGTCACATAAGGCTAAATCTTAAGTTGATAAAATTTTGCAATCAAATGAGAACTCCGTGAACATGTTTAAGTGATTGGGTTTTAATTCATTGGTATCTTGTTCACTCCCCTTCACTTCCGGTTCCATATAACACATTTATGCCATAAGAGTGTGGAAAACTCATATTATATTATTTTCTATCATTTGTGAGTTTATATATATATATATATATATATATATATATGTGTGTGTGTGTGCTTGAATATATTTTATATCTATGTGTATACATAGATATATGATATTATGTTTTATTTTGAGTCTTTGTCATTTTAGCTAGTCCGCATAAGCTTGAATTCATAATTGTTATCTAACTTGTTGCAAAATTATGTTTGATATCACATGCCTAGTCTAACATGTTTCAAATTGGTATCATTTTGTTCGCATCGTAGTTAGTATTTATTATTACTTGCTTGGATTAGTTATTTTCTTTTGTTGCCCATAGCTCTTAATAATCGTATCTTTTAAGCATCATTTTGTTTTACTTATTTTCCCTTATTTATGTCCCTTATTTAGTTTTTAGGGGAAGAAAATTCATCTTAATATTGTATTAGGGGATAATTATGTATTTAATTTATTCTATCACCTTTGTCTATTCCTGAACAAAAAGGGGGAGAAGTGGTTTTTAAACCTTAGGTTAGCGAGATTTAGCTTAGGGGGAGTCGCGACCTTCTGAGGTAAATCATATTGGATAAAAGGGAAGAATAAATTTAGGGGGAGCATTTAATTCACTTGCATTTAATTCTTATATTTTATATTCCCTATGCATGTAATGTTTTGCTTAAGTGTGCAGGATTTATTATTCTCAACGGCAACTTTCTTTTGATAAAGATAGTGTTCATTTGGTTTTGAGTCAAGTTGTATTTTTTACTTTTGGGTGGGATGTTTTTGAGTCTAGTAGAGCTTGACGGTCCTTTAGGATTTTGTTTTGGTTTTTATCCCGGAATAGCCAAAGGGGGAGATTTGTAAGAACATAAATTTAGAATTGAGTCTTAATGTAGTGTTGGCTCAATTCAAGACACAAATACTTGAGTCATAGGATAGAATTCTTGAGCATCCATCCAGTCTATGACATGTTAAAGTTGAAGTCGTTTACGACCTGCTTTTCAAGAGAACATTATTTCCACATTTCAATGCCTGATTTCAAGTCATCAACATGAGGATTTCATAGTCTCCAAAAGGTACAAATGCATTAATATATATAGGAGCTTGGAAATTTATTTTGGGTGTTAGTATTTTTTTATTAATTTTTTTGATTTCATAGTTCTAAAGATTTTGTTCTCGGACACCTTTCCGCAGAAAAATCATATCAAATCCAAAACAAATCAGAAAAATACGAAACTGGTGGCCATGCGTTCGTATCAAAATTCCCTAGAACCATGGCATGGAATATCATTAGAAAGGTTGTTTGAACGATCTCATTCGAATGATATTTCAAATGAGATTTTAGTTTGTCCGTTTTTTTGCTAGTTTTCATTTTTAAGCCCCCACTACCCCCACTACTTTGTACATGTTTTAATATGTATAGGAAGACACTTTTTCTAATACTTTTTCATACATCTAAGATAGTTTTTTAGAGCAAATTCTTCCAAGAAAAATTCCCCTTGATTTTTGATCAAATGTTTTAATCCTTAGAACAAAATCAAGGTTTATACACCCATAGTTTATTTATTCCAAGTTTCTTCATATATATCTTTGCTTGGAGTGTTTGGCACAGGGTTTTTCTCTACACCTCAAAGAAGAGAAGTTTAGGTTTACTTCTAGATCCCTAAAAAAAGAAGACTTGTTTTTGTTACGGTGTTCTCACATGGTGAAAGGCACCATGTGTGGTTGAGGGTTGTTCCCAAAAGCTTCATTGGTGGATTCCAAGGTTCCGGTGGAGTCCGAGATTATTGGCTAAGCAGAGGTTGATAAAAGAAGATGCATCAGGGACTTGAAGGGGGTCGATTCGAGTTGTGTAAATCATATACCTTATATTTATAAAATCCCGTACTTAGTGGACTTAAAGGTTGGGGTCGTATAAGGTTTTTTCCATTGTGGGCTTTCCTCGTACATCGCGACATAGTGGTTTATTTATTTTATCTTTTACAAAATCACATTAGATGCATGTTTAGGTAAAAAGATAAAATTGGAATATTTAATTTGGTGCAAATTTAATTTGAGTAAATATTAATTTAATTAAATTCATTATTTTTATTGAATAAAACTTGGTTTGGCCTAATTTGCAAAATTGAATTAATTATTTGTTAGGCAAATTTCTAGGACTTGGGTTAAATTTCTTTTGGGCTAAAAGTTAAATATTCAAAAATTTGATTTTTAGTAAAATTTTAATTTTGAGAAAATAAAAATTTGTTTTACTTTAGTTTTAATTTGTGAAGAAATTAAATTTTAGTGTAGGTAGTTGTTTAATTGAACAATCTCTATTCTGCATGTGTTAGGAAATTAATCATATTTAATTGAAAGAAGAATTTTTTAAATTGGGGTCTTATCATTTTCAAAGTTACATAGCCATTTATATATATTGGGGAACGATATATAGATATTTTGTTAGAGAACGATATTTTTGTCGTTTTTCGATTACGTACTTTCGAAATATTTTTCGTGTCGCAATTACGTATTTTAGAAATTTTCATCGTACCTTTAGGCATGGCTAGCCTCTAGTGGGTGTGGGTGTGTGGGTGTGTGGGTGTGTATATATATATATATATATATATATATATATATATATATAGAGAGAGAGAGAGAGAGAGAGAGGTGTTTTTAGAGTTTTGTGAACTGGGTGTGGAATTTGTGTTGGATTAACTTTAATGAAACGTGCCTCAAATTGGCATGGTTTAACACAATGCCTGATTTTGGCATGGTTCTAAAGTGTGCCAAATGGGGCATAAACTATGCCAAATTCTCCTGATGCATAAGTGCTAAATTGGTATTTTTGGTGGAGTAATAAGTTTAGTAAATAAGTGGCCACCTCTGATTCATAAATCCTAAAAGAATTAGATAGATCCGAATCGCTCATCATGGATCTAACCATATCGAAAAGAGTTATTTGCCTTATTTTTTGTAGACCATTTTTACTGTGGAGTGCCTGGTGCAGATGACTCGGTAGTTATGACCAACTCCGATAAGCAGTGCCTAAACTCTCTTAAGAGTTATTCCCCTCCACGATCAGATAGTAGATTATGAATTAGTTTACCGTGCCTATGATCCACCTCAGCCTTTTATTCTTTGAACTTATCAAAGGTTTGATACTTGTGGTGCATAAGGTAAATATCTTTAAACCTAAAGTAATCATTGATGAAATTGATGAAGTACTCATAACCTTACTCTCTATGCAGGATTCTTAAACTGAAAGTGCCTCAATTACCAATGAACTCAATTATCCATTTAAAACTAGTCTTTGTATACTTTTGAGCTTAATATGACATAATCGCAAGTGTCAAAGATAAATTTGGTTCAACTTAGAAGGTTCCTTTCTCTTTTGAATATTTTAATTCAAGTTATTCAATTTAGTATTGAGCAGTAGTGGTGAGACATGTCTTATAATATAAAGATCATTTTCTAGTGTACCAAAAGAAATAAGAGATTTGCCCTTTTTTATTAAAAAAAACCTTTATTAAAATAAACCTAGTATCCATTCATCACAAGCTTAGAAACTGAAATCAAATTTCTTTTAATACTAGAAATATAAAAACAATCTACCAATATTAAATTATTATCTTCACAAAAATTTAAAACTAAATTTTTGATTGATACTATTTTTGCCTTGTGATGATCTCCCATGAATAGAAACATTTATCCATCACTGAGTTCCCTAGTTACATGGAACCTTTGTCAAGAATTGCAAGAATAATTAGTGTCTCCCGGATCTACACACTAGGTACCAGTAGATTGCACCACAAAACATACCTTAATGATATAGGAGAAATTATCATTTATGTTATTCTTGGCTAAGAAGGCGGAGAACATCTTAATCTAATGTCCATTATGTTTGCTGATATAACAATTGCCTTTTTTTTTATTTCATGTTCCCTGGAGCTTAAAGTTCGTCATGAAAACTTTAGGTTGTGCTTGGTATTTTCCCTTCTTATTTTTTTTCTTAGGGATAAAATAAGATAGGCCTTTCTCTAGAACCTGAACCACACCCTTATGCGCATGTTGATATTCTCCACATACTCGAGTTCTTAAAGCAATTGCACTAGTAAGTAATCAAACTTGTTCATAGAATAATTATGGCAAAACTATTTAAAGGAGTCTAGTAGTTATTGGAGCGTGAAATCAACTTGTGATTCACCATCGATTTTGTATCCAAAAATGCGTAGTTCTACTAGAACGTTTTCGCGTATAGGAGTGCCCTCAAGCATTTTGATGTTGACCAACCTTGTCATAGCGTATATCCTTGCGAAATGATTCTAATCTTAAAACATGTCCCCAAGGTTCACAACCATGTCATAAGTAGTGGACATGTGTTGATGTTGGTGTTGAAATATATTAGTCAAATTGGCTAAATATGAAGCCACGAGCATTTGATAATCCTTTTTCAACCTTTGTTAGGCTTAGCAATAAGGACAATATCTAGGTTACATTTACAGTCTATATAGTTCATTCCTATTAACTTGGTGTCCTTTAGATTAAAGCAAATAGATTAAATAAAGAACCTATTTTAAAATATAAGAATCATTAATTTTGAAAAGAGAATTATTTCAAAATAAACATGTGAGAATTTAACTTTGATTTAACTTTAAAGTGACATCCCTCATCCACATTTTTATAAGTAAAATCCTGTCGAACATCCTAGTTCCCTTATGAAGTGAGATTTCTTGATGAGATCTTAAACCACTTCACCTTGATTAAGGAAACTTTCGTCTTTAAATTATGTACCTTAATAGTTTAGGATCACTTGTTCCACATAAATGAATATTCGTGGCTTTTGGTCCCACAACTTATGACAGTGACTTTGATGGGGAGGATATAAAAAGTTATGTCTAAGTGTATACCACCAATTCGTTTGATGAAATTAAACCCACTCATGTAGAATTTCCTCGATGGGACGACCAAACTCACTCACATTTAATTTCACTAAACTATCACTTAAGAATATTGAAATTTCCATGATACCACGATTAAAACCATCCAATGGGGGGCAGATCAAGATGACACGAGGAATTAATCGCAACACAATTTTAAAATACCGATGGATACTACGGGATTTGTTTTAAAATCCCTCTCCCACTTAGTTATATAAAAACTTTAGGGTTTTGAAAATCAATTTATTTGATATCCAAATTCCCGAATAAAATCATTGATAATTTCCCAAATTTCTTGTGTAAATTAAATATCTTGATCTTACATTTTAATTTTTCAAAATAAAAATGAGAGTTTAAATTTTCCAAAATTAAAATAAAACCCGGAGATCTAAATTTAATTCACACCTTAAAATAAATTATCCCAATTTAATTAGATTTAGAAAAGGATAAATCAACACTAAAGTTTGAAGAAAATTGGTGATCTAGGCCAATCTCAAAATATAAACCATGTTGTCCATAAAACTAGGTGTTCTTAATTATCAAATTATTTAGCACATAAAATTATGCAACAAATTATAGTATGAGACATTTGTAAATAAATAAATCAATGCAATAAACTAAAAATACATAAGTGTCCCTTTCCATCATGGCCCAAACTTCTTCTTAAAGTAAAAATCTTCAAGTCCAATAATCCTTGTTGTAAAAGAATTCCTTATGACTTAGTGTCCAACTCAAAGTTTAGTAAAATGAAAATTGGAGTTCTATATGATCTTTTAAACTTGAAATAATCTATACTAGTTTGATAAGTATGTTGAGGAATAGCCACCATGAAAATCCACCAGAAACTAAGATAAAAAAAACTAATCAACAAAGTTGACTGTCACTTGTTGGATTGATCCTTCCTTCTGTTAGATCGATCTGAACCACGTCGGATTGATGCAGCCTTCTTTCGAATTGATCTAAACCTGCTGTGTTGAAAACTTCATCTTTCTTATGGCACTTGCAAGTAAAATGATTGTGGCCATCCAGGATGATTCCTCCGACGCTGGATTGCCCCGAAAGGGGGAGAGAGAGAGAAGAGAAAATGAAAACCTCCTACCGATGCATTCGGGGATTCAAGGATAGAGGTCCTCTTTCCACCATTTGCATGATCTTTAGAGGCTACCATGGATAAAAATTGGTCGCCGTTAAAATGGGAGGAAGAGATAGAAAATGGATTTTTCGACATATTTTACTCAAAATAGGCAAATGAATATAGCCATCCTCGAAATAATGGAATCAAAAGACAAACTGATACATACGAAATCAAATGAATCGAGGGTTCGGGGACAAAGTTACGAAATGGGAAGGTGTTAGGCACCCCTTCTGCCCTTTCGGTCTCTCATTGGCTATAATAATGTTCTTATTTTTATCTAAGATTTTACTCATGTGCACAAAATGTGTGATGTGAAAATGAGTGATAAAAAGAAATCATCCTACTCACATCATGGGAAGTATGGAGAGGAGTTATCCTAAAGAGTATACGAAACAAAGAGAATAATAGAAAAATATGTTGTTAGTGACCAATGAATCACGATTCACTATGAGGAAGTGAATGTGCATATCGAGTGGGAACACTAATATGTAGGTGTATACGTATGTGCAATAATACCAAATATGAATTTTAGGCAAAGGTTGAACAATTATCAAAATAGGACTCGAATTTCGATAATGGTTCAGGACGCCTATATAGCCATAATATACATCAAAGCCCACGTAGTTTGACATATCACAAGAGTGGGTTTTATGTCATAAACCCAAATTCAGGACTCCTCTTTAGTTGCTTTTGAAGAAAACGTGCTCAAATGTAAAAGTGAGGAAATCCTACTTTGGTGTTTATAAGTAAACCCTCTTTTTTTATCTTTTTTGATTTTATGAAAATATTTTATGTGAATACTAGTAATAAAAAAAGACATTGGTTGATGCGTGATAATTGAGTAAGACTAAAAGATATCAAATGTGGAAGAAAAGAAAAAAAAACACTAATTAGATGAAATAAAAAAGAGTAGGAGTAGACCTCCTAGAAGTATTTGCTATTGATTTATAAAGGAGAGTTAAGGAAATGCAAGGGGGACTATACAAATTTAATTGTATCGTAGTCCAAACACACAAATTCACTTTTTACCAAATTTTGCCTTGATTTAATTGAAAGTGAACATGAAATAAAATAATGAAGCCGAAATCTAAACTAAACAGATAGAAAAAGAATTTGAAAAAAAAATACCTTTCGGAAAAAACTTTTAATTTCAGCACTGTTTAAGAAGAGACAGACACTTGACGACTTAAAGACTGCTTAGAGATCCACTAAGTATAATGCAATAGAGTTTTCAATTCTTTAACATAAAATGGTACAATAAAGTACCACCCACAATAAGTAACTATTGACTTGGTATCCACTGATCAACTTCGAGAATTTTCAATTCGTTTGTTCTTCAGCAGTAGAGCCTCGACTCCACCATTTAGCAGAAGAAAAAATCTCTACAAGGGTTCTTAAACTTAGAAGTTTTTTTATTGATTTGGAAAAGTTATACTAAAAATTCCAAGGATCTTAGATGGAAAAATTATAGAGTTTGATCACAAAAGGAACTCTAAAATGGCTTATGGAAAAGTTTAATCTTACATATCTATTTATAGGGAAAGTTGTTGCAAAGAGATAGGGATTAAAGATTTGTAGATAATTGTTTAAAAAAATAAAAACATGCGTACTCATTCGAACGAATTGCCGCCCCGTTCGAACAATGTACCATTTCTCGTTCTAACCGTTTCAATCGAAACTTCGAACAACATTCCAGATCATAACCAAAAGGAAACATTTCAGATCTCATTTAAATGTGGGAACCACATTCTAACGACCCTACATAACTCGTTCGAATGACATATTAATCTCATTCTCATGAGTTAGCGAGTTTTTCAAAAATTCTTTTGAAAATCATTTTAAAATATTTTGAAAACTTTTAAATGCAAGTTCTTCAAAAATAACCCCTGGATAATTAAAGCCTTTACCAAACAACCTCATAACTGTTCTGAATGTTGTTGTGATAAATGATCTTTAATCTTCCAAATGTCACCAGAATCTTTTCTTCGAATATGTGCAAGTAGTTATGAAGGTGTAGTGGAATGTAACGGGATAATCCAAATAAAAACAAAATGAGAAATTATAAAACTTGCTCCTAAAAATCTCCCCCTTTGGCTATTCCGGTACAAAATAGAATCCAAAGACAAATTGACCCCTAAGATAAATACAGTTAATGCCCTCCCAAATTAAGAAATGAAAAAACTTAAATGTCTAAGTCTTCAACTGAAAAGTCTTTATCTTGTGTAGTCCATGAAATCATCAAGGCGGAATGACCTTGAGACAAAAGAAATACCGTGATACATACGAGTTTTAAAAAATAAATAAATTCCCCTCAATTTGTTCTCTCCCTTTTTTTTGTAATAGACAAATATAAGGAAACAAACCATTAAAGGGTTAGCATCACCCGAAGAAGGAGACCTAAGAAGAATGTAAGATCACCAACCATGATCATCTCAAATTCACTCTTCATATCCTCCTCAAATGTGTGAGCATATCGGGAGCCCGTGGATCCAAATACTGTATCATCCATAAGGACCTAGGCAATTAATATTTCACCACACGGTGGAGAAAGGATGAGGTAAGTGGAAAAAGGTGGGTAAAAGTGAGGTAAAAAAAGTAAAAAGAATGTCGAAAACTTGGATTTTTAGAGTGGCGGTGCCTTGATTTTGAGACAGGGAATGTTTTGATTGCTGGAAAGGAAGTCCTTGGGATTGATGTCATGACATCCTTAAATTAGTAAAATTTAGTGTTAAGGGGTCTATCGATTGGTATAGGCCCTAGCCTTCCAATCGGCATACTGCTTGCTTGTTAGTGAAGTTAAGTACACCCTTCCTATAGGCAGGGGGTCTAGGGTGCCTATAAGCAGACCGAAAATGGGCATAAAAAGAAAACTATAAGTTTGAATTGCTCATGTGCGACGTTGAAAAGGAAATTCATTGTCCTGTGAAAATCTATTAGGCCAATCTCATATTTGAGTTTTGGCTAAAGTCAAATGGGGAATGAAAGCGCTTCATGGCTTCTAGACGGGGGTTCTCGGTGTAAATGGGTAAGTACACATGAACCATAGGGATGATTCACACATGGTATGGACTGTTGGAAAGGAGATTCAAGGCACTATAAAGGTGCAATGAGCTTCACTCTGGTTGGATAGTTAAACAAGGTCCAACGGGGCTTGGGAGAACCCGAGGGAATCTAGATTAAGATTCGGAGTAAAAGTCAAGTACACGCATATAGTAAGCCTAATTTGCACACGATATAGACCGTTGGAAAGTGGATTCAGGATTTGACTCGAGTTTGAGAGATTACCAAAGTCAAAGGGGCTTGAGAGAGCTTGGGGGCCTCTAGATCAAGGTTCAGAGTAAAGGCAAGGACGTGTGAATCATAAAGTTGACTTGGGCATGTTATGGACCGTTAGAAAGGGAATTTAGGGCCCTATAAGGGTGCAATAAGCTTTGCTAGGGGTTAGAGAGTTTACCAAAATCAAATTGGGCTCGGGAGTGCCCAGGGGAAAATAAGACAAATAAGATAATTTTTTTTAAAAAGTCAAAAAAGGTTTGTGAAAAAATGATCACATAGTAAATTACATTAACCTTCTCTGATACCAATTGTAAAGGTAAAAAATGCTCTCATACCAATTTGAGAGTGCGCAACGATTTTAACGGATTAATTTATTTAATGAAATTACCCAAACATATATCCAAATTTAGTCAAATTTTAATTTTAGATTAAATTATGTTTGCATGAGTTAGATGATCCAATCACAGAAATTAAACTAAGCATGAAATCAGACACGACAAAGAAGGAAAAATCCCTTTTCAAGAAAAACCGATTTTTTGATCTTTAGAAATTTTTACAAGACTATCGACTTACAGACTACTTGATACACCCAAAAGTATAATGCCCAGTGTCTTCGCAAAACTTATAACGAATAATACTTAGATCCAGAACAGTCCATAGGTGGTAGTCTACCCTCGGTATCCACAGATCAGCCTTCTTCCTTCTTTAGTCGTGATCACTTGGGTCACAAAATCAGTCGTAGAGAATCCTCTCCACAAGGTGTATGTAAGATTCGAAACTTCTAGGGTCTCAAAATGATTCATAAAATATTTATGTATGTAAAGGTCTGAATCAAAAATGTTTTTAAAACACAAAACTTGAAAACTTTTATAACAGATATGAAGGAAACATTTTTTCAAAAGTCTTATAATATTTAGAGTCAAAATAGGTATTCATAGATCTGACATAAAATTTGAGGTGGCGAATTCGTTCGAAAGAAAATAAGGGTCATTCAAACGAGAAAGTCAATTCGTCCGAATGGGAAAAGTAGTTCGTTCAAATGAGAAAAGGATTTCGTTCAAACAACACAGGAATTTTGTTCGATGTGTACATCTAAGGAGCTTCTAATGAGAATTTACTGTAATACATCCCTACCTCATTAGATATTCGTTCAAAGTAAACATCAAATCACCTTCAAACGAAATGGAAATTCCGTTCGAACGAGATAGGAATCCCGTTGGAAAAAAGCCAACAAAATTTATTTTTAAATCTTAAAAATCCAAACCCTAAAAATATAATAATAATTATCTCTCTATGACAAAAACAATTCTAACACCCTTCCCAAACCCTAAAAATATAACGACACAGTGAAACGTTCTCTTCAATGTCATCTTGTCTTTCCTTGGACAACTTTGTGTTCATTAAGTGTATTATGTTCTTCCTTATAGATACCTACACACATGAAGCAAAGAAAATACCCATCAGGCATTGAGTTTGAAATACAAAAATAAAAATCATAATATGATATCCCCAATAAATCAAACTCATAATCAAATCTACCCCTTAATTTGTTCTCCCTCTTTTTTTTTCCAAAATGGACAAAGGAGTAGAATATAAACATGAAGTATAAAGCATCACATATATAAGAAGTAATTTATCATCACAAAATATAGAAATAAGGAACATGTACTCATAATCTCAAAGGCTTCACCAACTATTTTTGAAATTTTTCTTAAGTATAAGATTTTACAAATACAACACACCATGAATTAACAACAAAGTAGACGAATCATGAATGAAGAATTTATCGGTGTGAACATATTCCATAGGTTAATCAACATAGGTAATCATAACATAATAAAGAAGGATTGAGATATCAATAACAAAAGATCTCAAAGTCTACCTTAGGTATAAAACTAGTGAACTCATGTGAAATTCACTTAACCTAATCAACAAATCAAGAACGTAACTGATTTTCACACCTATGACGCCCAAAACCATGTAATATTTTTTGAGATTTATATTATTTTTGAAAACCCATTAATCTTCAACTTAACTCCCCCAAAATATCCATAACTAAGAATACTCTCAATTATTTTTGAAGAAATTAATGCTCATGTGTAGAAAAGCGTCAATATATCAAAAATTGGCATGACACTTCTAGTTTTATGTGTCGTTAATCTTTTAGGCTCTTTTCGTTGCAATTGTTGGATTTTAATGCAAAGATTTTTTATATTTCATTGCCCCTTTCCATTGCTTAATATATAATAAATTTTCCAAAAAGATGATTTAAATCCAGGCAATGGTTCTTACATGCGCAACTTTTTATCTTCTTTTTACCTTTGATTCTGTTTAGAGCAAAATTGAGATGAAAACACTATGATCGAGAAGTGACAGAGAAGTGACAGGTCAGTGAAATATTCAAATAAGAACATGAGCAAGGTCATTAAAGGAGACAAGAAGTTAAATATATAGCAAGTAATCATCAAATCACAACGTAATGACACTACACATTATTAAGCACGTATATAAAATGATGTCATGTCTCAAAACACTATAAAATAGTCACGTGAATATCGAATGAATGGGTAATTCGTACATCTTAAATGTTGATCAATATATGGTGATGAAAAAAATTACAAAACTCTTTTTCACTTTTTCAAAAATTTTATCAAAATAAAATCTTTTTGCCTTTTTCACATTTTTCTTAAAAATCGATTTTTTTTTCTATTTTTCAAAACATTTCAAGAAAAAAAAAATCTTTTTGGATTTTTCAAAAAATATATCAACATGAATAATATAAATACACAATGATGCATACTAGGAATAGGGATATAAGATATGATCATGATAAGAACCTTATTCTAGTAACAAATCTCACCTCTATCATTAGGTCCGGAGGAGCTCTCAAAAGGAGATGACATTCTAAGAAATTCCTCCATCAAATTTTGTGAAGTCTTGACAAAATAATCTACTTGATCTCAAAAACTTTCAAAATAGCTAAAGTGATGTGAGGGAGCATGCGGAGTAACATATGTGGGAGTGCGTGTGGGAACTTGTGTGGGAGAAAATCGAGGAACATACCTATAAGACACTCTCCCTAGCTTAAAACAAAACTCTCTAAGGTGACCTATTTGTTTATAATTGGAACAAACATACATGGATTTAGGTCCACTTATCTCAAAACGTCTAGGACGATCTCTCCTATGTGGGTTCGATTAAGGGCCATATAGATCCAACACAAACTCGAGAACCGGCTTGGGTGTGACATGGAAAATGGATGCATTGTCATAAACTATTCCTTGCCTCTCAACATGAATTAACTTGGGTGTGGACATCCATCCTATTTTCCTCTTATCTTAGGGTTTGGCTCTCTGTTTCACTGCATCTCAAGAACCTCAGGTTTTAAGGTTGTCAATCTTGGCACTGATTTGGACCCGAACTGTCATCAAATCAGGATGCACATTTGGTACTTAGTCTGCATTATCGATGTAGAGTAGGTGAAGGTGGATCCCAAAATCGAAAGAAGTAGCAGTAGAAGTGATATATCTTCAGGGGGTTGGTGGAAATCGAATCCATTAGGTAGTCAAACCAAGAATTAGGTATGCGTTCGAACTGAGGAGGAAAAAAAATTTTGAATTTATTTTTTAAATGGGAATAAAGGATTGTTTTTTTTTTTTTTGCTGAAGGGGAGGGAAAATGTTTTTGTATATTTTTTTGATAAAAGGAGGGGAAAATGTTTTTGATGTTTTTGGTGAAAAGGAGAAAAAATGTTTTCGGTATTTTTGGAAAATAAAGAAGTAAAAAATGAGAGAAGAGTGTCTACATGATTATTATTATTATGTTCTCACTTGTATTAGGTTTACCTAAATGCAAAAAGAAATGTCGGACATGTCCCAATCCTGGGAAAACTGGGTTTGAAAAAGATGTAAAACATGGTTTGACTTGTTGCCAGGCTCATGGACAGGGTCCTGTTTTGAAAAAAGATGAAGCCGTGTGAAAATTTGGGTTGATAGAGTTTCGTGAAGTAACCAAAAAACTAAATATGAGTGGCTTAGGTTTGACGCCTATATGAGGGTATGCATTTGTTGAGTTAGTGGAAAGGTTCCCCCCTTTGGCATGACTTCCACGATATACGTCTTGATTTTAAGGGAGATCGGTATGTGTGGAAAGGCCATTTGATATACCTGAGTGTACGTAAATTTTCTCACTATATACCTCATGGGGACAGTACATGTGAGAGAAAATTCAATATACTCTATGTATGTGAATGAGTTCCATGCCATATACCTCCCATTGTGAGTTCAGTCAAGAAGTAAGATGTAGGGGGAACCATTCGATATATGTCGAAGGTACTAGGGAAATGGAAGGTGAGAGTCATATTTCTTAGGATAACTGCGACCTTCCAGATAAATGCCCATCACAAAGTGACCTACAAATACGGGATAAAATTTTGGTCAATAGCCATTCTCTTGGTGATGTCGTGTGCAAAATGCATGATTCTTTATTAGTATATTATGGAGAGAGTATTTTATATGGAAAAATGAGAACTTTACTAATAAGGAAAATGTGAAAGTATCATGAGAAGTAAATCTAGCATGGAGCGTGAAGATTACACTAATCATGGATACGTGAGAGTGAGTGACGTATGAATATTTATAAGTGAGTGTGTGGTAGTGAACCTAATCATAGATCAACTACAAGTGGTGTGTGATACGTGCAAGTGAGAATGGATATATATATATACAAGTGTACATGGGTAAGTGTTATAAGGTGGAGGTGTGTGCTAATGAAGCCTAAACATGGATATTCTTAAGCGATGTATAAGTATGTGGATATAAGTGATCCTACGTATAAGTGTAAGTAGTGTGCGGTGTACATGGAAGATATTGATAAGTATGTGAGTGGGGAGTGATATGATCATGAGGTAGATATAAAAAAAGTAAATAGAGGGAAAAGGGAACATACATGTAGGTGCATATGCACACATGCAGAAAATGATAACACCCATGCAAATAGAGTCTTACCCTTTTATGATAAGTCATCCCCAATAGAGTCTCCACTATTGTCATCCCTCCTATTTTCCTCCCGTCGTGGACTTCGGCACTCGTGCGCACATTTGGAGAGAGGGAGATTAGGTCTCACACCCCTTTGTAGGAATTCTTCAACTATCGTCGATGTGGGTTAATGCAAAGAGATAGAGTCGCCAACCAATTTTTCACAAAACATGAAAAAGAAAATGTTTTCACCTCGAGAGAACAGCATCAAAAACAAATTGATGCTTGTAAAACCAATTAGATCAGAGGTTTGGGGGATAAGTTACGGAGTGAGAAGAACTTAGGCACCAATACCTACCTTTAGATCTCTCATGGGCTTATGTTACTATTTTCCTTAATTATTATGTAAAGTGTGTGCGCATGTATATATAAGTGGAGATCGAAATCACTCGACTCGCGTCATGGAAAAGACAAAGTGAGGCGATCCATAGGAATGTTCCTAAAATAATAAATAAAAATGTGATATGTGCTCTTATCAAGATGTTGATCGTTATGATGAGACAATAATATGTGTTGGATAAGATGCAAATATGAATCACAAATATGATATATGGATAAAACAGGAAAAAAAAGAGCATATGAAAATAGGACTCGAGTCTCGGGTTTTAGCCCGAGACGCCTACATAGCCTATAAAGGCATCAAAGTCCACGTAGTTCACATACGACACAAGGATGGGGTTTATCCCATAAGTTCAAATGAGGATTTTTATTATATGTGTGTGTAAGAAAAAATGTGTTTTTAGTTTTGAGAAAATGTGGTGGAAAATCCCGTTGGAATTTATAAGTGTAACCCTCTTTTTCTTGTTTTGTTTTTTTTTTTGTAGAAAATATATTATGTGCAATATCACTAATAAAATATTGAAGTCTAAAGTAAAATCTAAATTTGGAACGTATTCAACTTAATGAAAAAATAAAGAAATTTAAAGAGATAGAGAAGAATGTTTGGACCTTCTTTGGAGACTTGGAGATTGATCTTGATTAGTGATGAGCTTATTTTCAAGTGGGTGATAGATGTAGGAGGATTTTCCTAAATTGGGTGTGAAAGTGATGGAAGTGAAAGGTGGAGAAAGGTTTTAAACAAGGAAACCTCATTGACTTAAGAAGAATGTTGTTGAGATCACTGAAGTTGATGTTTTATGAGTTGCCTTTCAAAGAGAGATCATGCTTTAGTTATATAGGGTCAGGGGACTGCCGATCAGTATTATCCATGCCTTGCCTATCAGTAGGTAACCTTAGAATACTACTGATAGGCAGGGAAATGGACCTGCCAATTGGCAGTCTTGTATAGATTTTCCTAGAAAAATTATCATAAAATGCAATCCGTAAGTCCATATCATGTACGGGGCATACCTTTGGAAAGGTTATTTAGTGACCTTTGAGAGTCCTTAGGTCACTCTAGGGTTCAAGAGTTGATTTTGAGTCAAATAGGGCCCAAAAGCACCCGTCCATCCTTTAGACTGGAGTTCGTCGGACGACAATGGATTGTCGGTCCAAACCGTAAGTTTGAATCATGAATGGAGAAGATTGTTAGAAAGGTTATGCCAAGAAATTCGATGTTCCAAAGATCTTTGCTCATTTCAGATAGTTAATTTTGGTTATATAGGGCTCGAAAGTTCTCGATGACCCATCAAAGTAAAATGGGTCATTTATCCTTACAATAGGTATGATTCGCACATGGGATGGACCATTAGAAAGGGTATTTAGTGTCCATTGAAGATTCACTCAGTATCGTTCGAGATGAAGAGTTAACTTTCGTTAAATGGAGCTCGGGAGCACTCGGTGGCCTCTAGATCAGCTTTTAGGGGAAAGTGGATCATTCATCCAAACGGTTATGTTGTTTTGCACAAGGGATAGACCATTGGAAAGGGGATTCAGTGTCCTTAGAATATTCATTGATATTTTTCTCAAACGATGAAGTTAGTTGGGGTCAAATCAAGGCCCGAGAGTACCCGGTAGCCTCTGGATCGATTTTTGATAGTAAAATGGTTCGTTCATCCAAACTATTATGTTGATTTGTGCATGGAGAGAACCGTTGGAAATTGGATTCAAATCCATTTTAAGATTCAGTTATCTTTTGCTCTGACGATGAAGTTGACCAGAGTCAAATGGGTCTCGAGAGTGATCGATGGCCTCTATATCGGTACTCAGAGTATGACCTATGGTTTGTGGTAGACGGGGAGCGGTTAGGGACCTAAGGAGGGACTTAGAGGGTCTTAGAATGTGGTGTCTACAGAGGGACCAAGGATCATCTTTCCCACCTTCTTAGATGTGTCATCTAAAGTGCGCTTGACCTCTTGGGCATGTTCGAGATCATTCTCGTGCTGGGAAATAAGGTCTCTAAGGACACACATTTCCAATTGAGTCCTTTGTAGATTTGGCTCAATTCCGGACAAAATCATTTGAGTCATAGGATAGAGTTAATTCATCATCCTTCAAGCCTATGACGTGTTTGTTGAAGACGTAGCGGCCAAGAGTATAAAGCTTCCTCATATTGCCGAGTTTAAGTGCCTCATTTCTACGCCATGAATATTGGTTCCATGCTCCCAAGGTATGAATGCATTACATATATATATATAGGAGATTGGAACGGTTTATAATGGGTGTAGGTTTAATTAAAAACTGTTGTTTATTTGTCAGAAAGATTTTATTAAACTTCTATATAAAGTATATAAAGTTTCTGGGCTAAATTCATAATTTTTAACTTTTTGGTTTCTCATTCGAGATTGTCGTTCGAACGAGAATGTCGTTCGAAAGAGAATGTCGTTCGAACGAAGCTGCTAACGAGCTTACCCATAGGCCACTGGAACATCGTTCGAACGAGATGGCTATTCGAACGAGACTTCGAACGAGATTTCTAATGAGTTCAATTTTAAGCCACTGGAACTTCGTTAGAAAGGCTCGTTCGAGCGAGACTTTGTTCGAATGAAAATCTCGTTCGAACGTGATTTCAGGTGGGAAAATTTTATGGCAGTTTCTACCCATGTTTCCCACTTCCTTAACCCACTAACTTTTGACATAAATTAATAGTGCGGGAACCAACCTATTTGGTTTAACTTTTCCATACACATCTATCTCCAAGAGAGAGTTTGAGAGAAAAAATGATTAAGGAAAATGTTCATGTTTTAAAGTGTATAATTTTTCAAGAAAAATTGATTATACACTTTAGTTTTACACCCATATTGTTTATTCAAGCTTCCATAGATATATTTGCACTTTCTTGGAGTTTTGGCACCGGTTTTTCATCTCTACCGGTTGAAGAGACGTTTTGGGTTTGCTTCTAAATCCCACAAAGAAGAAGAGGTTTTCTATGATTTACCCACTTGGAGAAAAGCTCCTAGTTCGGGTGACAGTGACCATATAAAGTCCGATCGGTGGATTCTGAGACCGTGATGGAGATCCATGGTTATTCTCTAAGAATAGGTTGATACAAGAAGATGCGTCGGGCCTTGAGAGGGATCGAGTCGATTGTTGTAGGTCATCTTGCTTGTATTTGTAAATTTCGTACTTAGTGGATTTGAGGCTAGGTCCGTCCGAGGTTTTTTTTCATTGTGGGTTTTTCCTCGTACACCGCGGCGTAGTGGATTAATTATTTATTATATCTTTTGCAAAATCACCTAGAACGCATGCTTAGGTAAAAAAATAAAATTGGTTTAATTTAATCACTACTTGTTTAATTTGTTGTAAATTAATATTGGTTAATGTTTAGTTAATTTAATTCAAGTCATTTAATTTAATTTGTTAAAATTTGGTTTGGCCTAATTTAATTAAATGAAAAAATATGACTCGGGCAATTTTCTAGGACTTGGGTTAATTAACTTGGTTTAAGTGAAATTTAACATAAGTGTGTGTTTTCATCATATTCACTTGGTTTAATTTTAATTTGAAAAAGAAATTAAAATTTGTAATTTGTTTTAGTTGAACGATCATCTAACGCTTCCGCATATATTTAACAAGGAAATTGACTTTAAAGTATAAAAAGACTTTTGATTTAAAAATTGGGGGCCTTCGGGACGTTTGCAAGGTCTTCAAGTTTCTCAAAAGTCTTCAATGAAAACTAAAGATCTCTCATAAGACTAGCCACGGTGTTGATCAAATTGGTCATTTCCCGGCCTAAAGCAAGCAACTGCTCACATAATATTTTTTTCACATTCTCGAGTTGACTCATCGACGCCTCACACTCTCTCAAAACATTCATCTCTCTCTTCAAATATAACACCCTAAGAGATAAATCTTTATTAATAATTTTTGTTTTCAAATTCTCGGTGTAAATATCACTAAATGCCTTTTGGAGACCACCTTCTCCCTCACTTAAATTATCTTCCTCACTCTCACTATCTATAGAATGACTCGAAACAGCATCGAGGATTTCACTTTTTGATATGTCCTCATCGGCATGGGACAAACTAGAAGTTATAACGTGATTACTCGTGAATGCAACACATGTTTCATCTGATGATTCTCCCCCTGAATCAACCGACTTGACATCACTATCGTTAAGGTTGGCTTTATTCGCAACTTTCTTTCCCGTTCTCTTAAGCATAGTGGGACACTCATGTGCCTTGTTATCTTTACCCTCGTACTCATAACACCTAATATCTTCCTCTTTATCTCCCCTACTCATTCTATCATTACTATTTTTATTTTTCTCTAAAAGCTTTTCTTTAGAATAATTTTCTTTTGAAAATTTGTGAAACTTTTTGATTTTTTTTGCAAAAAGGTCCAAGTCATTATCATCAAAATCAACTTCATATTCGGACTCATAAACTTTTTCTTTCTTCTTTTTTGTTAGTTTGATTCCTTAAGGAATTCCCTATATCCTTAGGTTTAATAGATTTAGGGAACATATTTATCTCATATGTTTGAAGATCTACCATAAGTTCTTCTAACCTAAGGGTGTCTAGGATCCCTAACGAATTTATTATAGTGACCTTAGGAATAAAGCGGGAAGGGAGTGACCCCAAAATTTTCTTAACAACTCTCGTATCAGGAATCTTCTCACCCAAATTTAAACTAGAATTAAGTATGTCCAACAAACGTGCATAAAATTCACCAAAAGACTCATACTTTAACATGGTAATGGTCTAACATTTGGTGCGTTAATTTTGTAGCTTAGATTCCTTTACAATATATGTACCCTCGTGTGTCAGCTGGATAGTATACCATGCTCTTTTAGACATAATGTACATCATAATGCGGCGGAACTCGTCAGGGGAAATAGCTCCAGAAATAGCACTTAAACTATGAGAGTTAAAATTAGTCTACTTAAAGTCGTCCTCTGTCTAAGAAGAGATATGTTTAGGGCAAATGACATTATTAATGGTGATAGTGGGTGGTGTCCACCCTCTTTCACAAACTAACCAGACACGTTAATCAATTTCTTTTAAGGCTGACCTCATCTGAGCTTTCCAATAAGAACAATTGGAACCATAAAAATGGGCATTTGATTATAAAAAGTATCCATTAAACTCCGGCTTTTTCAAGATCAATAATTTTTCAAAATAAGTGACATCAATTTTTTTTGCCTAAAAAGGATCACACGGTACATTATTGCAACCTATTCCGATACCAATTGTAAAGGTAAAAAATGCTCTGATACCAATTTGAGAGTGCACAACGGTCTTAATGGATTAATTTATTTAATTAAATGCCCCCAACACAAATCAAATTTTAGTCAAGTTTAAATTTTTGATTAAATTATGTTTGCATGAGCTAAATGATCCAATCACATAAATTAAACTAAGCTTCCAATCAAACATGACAAATAAGAAAAAAATCCATTTTCAGGGAAAAACCTATTTTTCATCACTTTAGAAAGTTTTATAAGACTATCGACTTACAGACTACTTGATACACCCACAAGTAGAGCACGTAGTGTCTTCACGGAATTTCTAAAGAAAATAACTCAGATCAATAACAGTCCATATGTGATAGCCCACCCTCGGTATCCACCGATCAACCTTCTTCAATTGTGATCACTTGGGTCACAAAATCAGCCGTAGAGAATACTCTCCACAAGGTGTACGCTTGATATAAAACTTCTAGGTTTTCAAAATGATTCACAAAATATTTCTACATGGTAAAGTTGTGAATCAAAAGTTTTTTGGAAATAGAAAACTTGACAACATTTGCAACAGATATGCAGAAAATATATTTTTTAAAGTCTTACAAAATTTGGAGTCAAAACGGGTATTTATAGATCTGACACAAAATTCAATGCAGAGAATTCTTTTGAATGGAAATAAGTATTATTCGAAAGAGAAATTAAGTTCATTCAAACGAGAATAGTAATACGTTCAAACGACAAAGTCATTTTGTTCAATGTTTACATCTAACAAGATTCTAAAGGAAAATCACTATAAAGTAGTCCTACCTCATTAGATGTTCATTCTAAGTAAAAATCAAACGACTTTAAAATGAAATGGAAATTTCGTTCGAACGAAATAGGAATCTCGTTTAAACGAGGCCAAATAAATTTATTTTTAAAACTTAAAAATCTAGACTTGTTTTTTTCTAAAAAACACATCCCAAATATATATATATATATGAATAATTAATAACTCGTAAAAGATTTATACCTTCAAGAGAGGTAGAGGAGTCTTGATCTTGGAGATGTTGAAGTTCGATTTGATATGTCCATTTGTGATGTGATACACCGATATGCCAAAGTGTAAATAAACACAAATGAAAATCCTAAACTAAAATATTTGCGCTGACGAAGAAAAGTATTATTTTTGGAATATTTGAATATTTTTTTGGAATAATTGAACAGAAAAATGCCTTGGAGGCTTGGTTGTAAAGATCTTCCCTTTGAAGAGATTTATTTCGAAATGAAAAGGGTTAGAAGAGGAAAATGAGGGTTTTCTATAATATGGAATGATTGGCATACCCCTTGGCCTATATATAGTGTTATTAGTGCATGGGCAGAGTACTATTATTTCGACGATATTGAATTCGGTGTATTAGAGAGATTATACCGATAAAGACTTTGCTATTCTTGCTTCCCTAGGATTGACTGGTAGGATATTTTTAATTACTAATGATATGACCGTGGATGCCCAAGTGGCCATGATTGTGCTGTGAATGTCCCATCATTGTAATCTTGCAGTGTCATATTAACGGAGACTCTGAATGGATTTAATGCCTAGAAAAAAGGTCGGGTAATTTTTTTATGGGGGAGCTTTGTGATACTGTTTATGTGGTTATTTAAGAGACTGCACCTGGTGGCTCCTCCTGAGTACCCTCTGGCGGGTGTTCCTAATTTCTTTACATAGTCTTTTTTCAGATGCGGTCCATTTGCAGACAACTTGGTGAATTAGTTTGTGGGGCATGGGGATAGTATTCTTCACTAGTCCATTCTACGGTTGGGCAACCTATAACCTATTATGTGACTAGGAAACTATTAGTATGTTCGTTTGGTAGGTCTCCTCCAAACTTCCTTCTACCTCCCCTAGCGACTTTTGCATCAAGTAGGATGGGAACAGATTGTTCCTCCTCGTATAACCAATTTCTTTCTCGTGGAAGGTCTGATTGAATGTCTGAGGATGATTTTAGGACCTTTGTGGTAGTGTCGTCGACCATCTACAGATCCATCTCAGTCTGTTGTGGAGGTTGGGTTTGTGGTTGTGGACTATTTAAAAGGTCTATGGGATAAAGTGGTTATGAAGGGATATGCTGAGGAGATGGGGAAAAGGTGGTTTACGATGTTTGACACTTTACAGGAGGGTGTCATGGTTTCATCCAAGCTAATCAAGTCATACCATATTATGGAGCGAATATGGAAGCGTAACTAGGATTGGGATTCCTAGGGTCCTCTAGGTATCGAGAATGATGATAAGGCGGGCATGTCTGACAGTTGAAGTTGGTTTTATTGGGAACATGGGGAAGGTTCTGTAGTAAGTGGGTTTGTTGTGTAGTTTTAGGTTTGAGATGTTTGGTTTTTGAAGTTTGTAAGGGATTTTCTGACGTATTTTGTCGTTCCTTGGATGAATTTTTTCTATTTAAACTATCTATACCGATCGCTAAGTCATACATAATTCTTTTTTCATTTAATGAATGGTGAGACTAATGTTCTCGGAGGGAGAAAAGAATCGCATTTTTGGAAAAAGAAAGGATCATGCCCAAAATGTTTTATGGATTGCCTACGTACCTCTGTCTTTGAAAATTGCAATTTTCTGGTTTGAAAAGGTGATTTTTGACATGACCAAGTCTTATGTAGTTCTGAGTAGAGAGGGGAGAGAAGATTTTTTTTAAGAATAGAAGGGAGGTGAGAAGAATCGTAGCGCTACGAGAGTTCGAACGGGGGTAAAATTTTCTTAAGACATTCTAAATTAACTATATGCGCCATCTCTTCTCCACCGAGGTATGTGAGCATAGTGATGCCACCTGATAGGATATTTTTCACGATGTAGGGGTCACTCCAATTGGGCTTGAACTTTCTTCTTGGATCCCAAATGGGTTATATGATTTCCTTGAGGGAAAGATATCCTTCTTGGACACTGTGGGCATTGACCTTTTTACTGAATTATCGCATAGTATGGTAATGGTACCCTTTTATATGATATAATGCATTCAATCTTCCCTTTTATAAGATAAAAGTCATTCAATATTCTTTCCTCTAAGAGAACAATTTTATTTTAATGGCTTTGCTACCACTCTTCTTCACTAACCTGACTTTTGAGCATAAATCGCAAGGAAGGTATTTCAAGTTTGACAGGTAAAAACGCCTCTATGTCGTATACTAGGAACTAGGTGATAGTCCCGATGGGCATTTTTATGGAGGTACGTTAGCCTCAAAGGGAGTATAGGATCTAGTCATCCCAATTTATCTAACTTTTAGTCATCTTACTGATTATGGTCTTGATCCTTTTGTTAGTAGCTTTAATAGCCTATAGATTTAAGATCGATAAGGAGATGACGTGTGCCTTTCAATTCCATTATCCTCAACAAATTATGTGACTTCAGCTTCAAAATGGATCCCATTATCGGATACTAGTTCATGGGGAACTCCGTAGCGAAAGATGATGTTTTTTCTGATGAACTTGGTTATTTTCTTTATATTCAACACTCCATATGACTTATCTTCAACCTATTTAGTGAACTAATCAATGGTGACAATGATGAACTCATGACCATTTGATATCTTGGGAGTGACTTTCCCAATGATGTCTATTCCCCTAGTGAAAAAGGTCCAGGGAGAAGTTATGTTGTAAAACTCCCGAGGAGGCAAGTGTTGAATATTGGCAAACTGTTGGTATTTTAGGCATCTTCTGACATAAGGATTATGGTCTTCAAACATAGTGGTCTAGTATTATCCCCGAGAGATGATTTTCTTGGAAAGCATTTGGTCGTTCAATGAGGTACATGATAGGCACCCAAAAGTGTAAATTTTATACCCCGAATAGACGCATTTTAATTGTTAATTCTCGACAAATTGGATCTTATGCGCATAATTGTTTAATGTGCAGGCTTGATTGCATTGTTGCGGTGTCAAAAGCTATATTTCGAGACAATTTTCAGTTCAAATGGAGCTAATTCCCTTTTTCCGTACCTTATCCAAGCTAAACTTAGCCCAAACCTTTACCCGAGTGTGTTTAGTTTGTGCTTTTTAGATTTTTTTTTAGAGTTTTAGTTTGAGTCGTTTTTATTTTTAGAATTAGTTTTTATTAGTTTACTAGATTTTATATTTTTAGGACTTTAGGTTTTATTTTAATTTTATTATTTGAGTTTTATTTTCAGAGGATTTTTTTTATGTTTTATTTTAGTGCGTCGAGTTTTGTTTTCCTTTATTTTTTTTGTTTGTTTTTAGTTTTTAGTTAGTTTATTATTATTTTTGTTTTGTTTTGTTTCGTTTTGTTTTGTTTTACTTTATTTTATTAGTTTTTATTTGAGTCATGTTTAGTTTTTAGAGTTTGTATTGTGTATCGTATTATTTTCTATTTTTTTTAGTTTTTGTAGAGAGTTTTATTTTTAGTTGATTTTTATTTTTAGTTTAGTTTAGTTTTTAATTTTATTTCACTTGTTTTTATTTTATTAGGTTTATTTTTATTTTCAGGGTACAAATTAAACATACACACATATTCTACACCCTACCTCACCCAAAAACTCCCATTCACACACACTATATTAACCGATGCCCCCATACACCCAACCAACTCACATAACCACACACTTAATCACCTACACCCTCACACACCCAATTACCCCCACTTCATCTTCCAAACCCCACCACACTCTCTCTCTTAAACCCCCATTAACAAACCTATCTTCTTCCTTACCGACTTTCTTTCCCACCTCGCTACCACCATTAACCCTCCTGCAATCTTACACCCCAAACTCGGAAATCCAGCCCACGAAATGACCTTCTCCGGTCATGAACATTGCAACCCCAACCTCCGAACCCATCTCCGAACCACTCCTAACCCGACAACCAATAACTCATTTACTCAACCCCGTCTCCGTCAGAACCCCCATACCCATGCGCCCGCGCCCCTAACCCATTTCAAACCTGAGACCTCTTCTCTTACCCCCAACAAACCCGATTCCCACCTCGACCTCATACCTCTGAGAACTCGTCGACGAACCTGGCACGATCCAACCAAAATCACATCTCGACCTCCCATTTCCAAGAGCCACTTGAACAAAAAACCCATTTACCTCAAGACCCATTTCCTCTTACATGATTTGTTAGCTGCCAAAAATAAACCAAGGACAAAAGCCAAAACCAAAAATAAAATACAAAAGCCCCACATGTATTTTAACCCATTTAACTCTTTACCCAAAATGCCCCCAACTACCTTATGTCCCCGATTCTTCTCACATGTCCCTCATTACCTCACACAATCCATGCACATTTGTGCATTTCCCCAATTTAACCCCAACTTATCCTCACACCCCTCATGTCCATTTAATCCCTACCCAATTTACCCTCAGCTCCATGCATATTATTTAAAGAAGATGAAGACCATTTTGAGGGGATATTATTTTTAGAGAGAAAATTTTAAATAGAGACTTGGAAAAGAAGAGAGATAGTTTTGAGTAGAAAATAAATTAGGTAGAAATATTTGTAAATAATTTTATTTTTATTTGTTTTAGAGAATTGGTGAGATTTAATTATGAGTGATTGAATTATATTGAAGAAGATAGAGTTCAAATTGCCAATTTCAAGGAGACTTGTTAAAGATTTGTTCTATTTCTCTACTCTTTCATTTTATATGACTTTGATTATTTGTTCATCATGTTTAATATAATGTTAGGCTAAATTTGTAACACTTCGCCCGCCCGAGGAGAGCGAACGGAGCGCCACTGTCGATAATACTAAACTAATCCACAATATAACAAGGTATAGAGCATCTAAATCCCACAATATAAATAAGAGAATCCACTAATCTCAAATCTCTTCAAATTAAATACAACAATTCTCTCGAATAAAAATAACTATCTAAAAGAATAAATCTCCAATGCTCTATACATCAAAATAAATAAATACAAGTCTTCTCTCTTGTATGAAAATCTTCTCAAAACAATCCTCGCTAAAAATCAATCTCCATAGCGCCCCAAAATCCGCGTTAACCTACCACTAAAAGAAAATATGGGGAACTACACAATACGACAGGAAATATGCTCAACAAATATGTTAGCATTGAATAAAACGTAGCAATACGAATACGAATATTCAAATCAAATACAAATCTCAATAGCATTTTATCAATAAATTTCTCAACAACAAATTAATCGGGTCAGCAGGCCTCATCACCCCATCCGCATATGCTTTATCAAGTCATAGTCCTTAGAAGCAGGAATTTTGGCGGGTGCCCAACGTCTGTGCCATATTAAAATCTCATGACAACGTGCTCAACAACAACATGAATAATACCACATGAATCAAAATAATTTCAACAATTATTTTTCCAGATTTCAATGAATTTAACAATTCAAAATATGAGTTCAATTAACAAGAATTCAACGGAATAAACACTCGCGAGATTTAGGAGCATATTGTGTAAAACCCCATACCTAAAAATTATGACATGAATCATCACATAATTTCATCATCAAAATCTAAACACACCATCACGTTCCTCTGGCAAAAATAATCAAATATCGTTCTAGCCCAAACTCGAGAAAACACCATATAAGCCTTTTAATCTAAGGTTGAAATCTTGAATATATTTGGGGCTATGGTTTGTAGATGAAAGGGAGGTCTTCTGGTTGAAAAGTTTGAGAAAAATTGATTTGAAAAGTCCATCCACGAATTTTTTGATATATAAAGGATTAAGAGTTTGATTAAGAAAAGCGTTCTAATCAGATACAAACACTAAAACATTTATTTCGGACGATCGGACCGTTGGAATAGGATGACATTTTACAGAGAATTAACTGAAGATAAGAGGAAGCTACAGAAAAAAATTTGGCTCGATCGGATCGTTCAATATTTTTAAATATTTTTTTTTCTAGAGAGTTTTATGTTTTGAGGACTCTTAGAGAATTTTATATTTTGAGGACTCTTCTATATAATAAAAATTCAATTAAAACTCCATTTTAATTCCGATTTTCGAAACCGTTTGAAATTCCAATCTTTAAAAATAAAATCCAACATATTTGAGCAATAAAAAATAATTTTATCAAAAACTTTATTTTCCTCTATATTTTGAAAATACCCCAAAATTACGCGGGTTGTTACACTTCCCCACTAACAATGAAATTTTGCCCTCGAAATTAGCCGAATGCCTAACTCTAAAAAATCAGGCCAACAATCTCCAAAAATAAACTCGTCACCAAAAATAAATTCCTCACATCTAATCTAGATGCCTAACGTGAAACGATTCTCTAAAAATTTCTATCTTCAAATTCGTGCCCCAAAAACGCAACAAACCCAAAACCCAAGACCCGAGGGTTGTCGTATACCTAAGCTCTGATACCATTATGTAACACTCCTCCCGCCCGAGGAGAGCGAACGGAGCGCCACTGTCGATAAAACTAAACTAATCCACAATATAACAAGGTATAGAGCATCTAAATCCCACAATATAAATAAGAGAATCCACTAATCTCAAATCTCTTCAAATTAAATACAAAAATTCTCTCGAATAAAAATAACTATCTAAAAGAATAAATCTCCAATGCTCTATACATCAAAATAAATAAATACAAGTCTTCTCTCTTGTATAAAAATCTTCTCAAAACAATCCTCGCTAAAAATCAATCTCCATAGCGCCCCAAAATCCGCGTTAACCTGCCACTAAAAGAAAATATGGGGAACTACACAATACGACAGGAAATATGCTCAACAAATATGTTAGCGTTGAATAAAACGTAGCAATACGAATACGAATATTCAAATCAAATACAAATCTCAATAGCATTTTATCAATAAATTTCTCAACAACACATTATTCGGGTCAGCAGGCCTCATCACCCAATTCGCATATGCTTTATCAAGTCATAGCCCTTAGAAGCAGGAATTTTGGCGGGTGACCAACGTCCGTGCCATATTAAAATCTCATGACAACGTGCTCAACAACAACATGAATAATACCACATGAATCAAAATAATTCCAGCAATTATTTTTCCAGATTTCCATGAATTTAACAATTCAAAATATGAGTTCAATTAACAAGAATTCAACGGAATAAACACTCGCGAGATTTAGGAGCATATTGTGTAAAACCCCATACCTCAAAATTATGACATGAATCATCACATAATTTCATCTTCAAAATCTAAACACGCATCACATTCCTATGGCGAAAATAATCAAATCTCGTTCTAGCCCAAACTCGAGAAAATACCAGATAAGCCTTCTAATCTAAGGTTGAAATCTTGAATATATTTGGGGCTATGGTTTGTAGATGAAAGGGAGGTCTTCTGGTTGAAAAGTTTGAAAAAAAGTGATTTGAAAAGTCCATCCACGAATTTGTTGATATATAAAGGATTAAGAGTTTGATTAAGAAAAGAGTTCTAATCAGATACAAACACTAAAACATTTATTTCGGACGATCGGACCGTTGGAATTGGATTAAAATTTTATAGAGAATTAACTGAAGACAAGAGGAAGCTACAGAAAATAATTCGGCTCGATCGGACCATTCAATATTTTTACATATTTTTTTTTGCTAGAGAGTTTTATATTTTGAGGACTCTTCTATATAATAAAAATTCAATTAAAACTCCATTTTAATTCCGATTTCGAAACCGTTTGAAATTCGCATCTTCAAAAATAAAATCCAATATATTTGAGCAATAAAAAATAATTTTACCAAAAACTTTATTTTTCTCTATATTTTGAAAATACCCCAAAATTACGCGGGTTGTTACACTTCCCCACTAACAATGAAATTTCGCCCTCGAAATTAGCCGAATGCCTAACTCTAAAAAATCAGGCCAACAATCTTCAAAAATAAACTCGTCACCAAAAATAAATTCCTCACATCTAATCTAGATGCCTAACGTGAAACGATTCTCTAAAAATTTCTATCTTCAAATTTGCCCCCCAAAAACGCAACAGACCCAAAACCCAAGACCCGAGGGTTGTCGTATACCTAAGCTCTGATACCATTATGTAACACTCCGCCCGCCCGAGGAGACGAACGGAGCGCCACTGTCGATAAAACTAAACTAATCCCCAATATATTAATGTATAGATCATCTAAATCCCACAGTATAAATAAGAGAATCCACTAATCTCAAATCTCTTCAAATTAAATACAAAAATTCTCTCGAATAAAAATAACTATCTAAAAGAATAAATCTCCAATGCTCTATACATCAAAATAAATAAATACAAGTCTTCTCTCTTGTATTAAAATCTTCTCAAAACAATCCTCGCTAAAAATCAATCTCCATAGCTCCCCAAAATCCGCGTTAACCTGCCACTAAAAGAAAATATGGGGAAGTACACAGTACGACAGGAAATATGCTCAACAAATATGTTAGCGTTGAATAAAACGTAGCAATACGAATACGAATATTCAAATCAAATACAAATCTCAATAGCATTTTATCAATAAATTTCTCAACAACACATTAATCGGGTAAGCAGGCCTCATCACCCCATCCACATATGCTTTATCAAGTCATAGTCCTTAGAAGCAGGAATTTTGGCGGGTGCCCAATGTCTGTGCCATATTAAAATCTCATGACAACGTGCTCAACAACAACATGAATAATACCACATGAATCAAAATAATTCCAACAATTATTTTTCCAGATTTCAATGAATTTAACAATTCAAAATATGAGTTCAATTAACAAGAATTCAACGGAATAAACACTCGCGAGATTTAGGAGCATATTGTGTAAAACCCCATACCTAAAAATTATGACATGAATCATCACATAATTTCATCCTCAAAATCTAAACACACCATCACGTTCCTCTGGCAAAAATAATCAAATCTCGTTCTAGCCCAAACTCGAGAAAACACCAGATAAGCCTTTTAATCTAAGGTTGAAATCTTGAATATATTTGGGGCTATGGTTTGTAGATGAAAGGGAGGTCTTCTGGTTGAAAAGTTTGAGAAAAAATGATTTGAAAAGTCCATCGACGAATTTTTTGATATATAAAGGATTAAGAGTTTGATTAAGAAAAGCGTTCTAATCAGATAGAAACACTAAAACATTTATTTCGGACGATCGGACCGTTGGAATAGGATGACATTTTACAGAGAATTAACTGAAGATAAGAGGAAGCTACAGAAAAAAAATTGGCTCGATCGGACCGTTCAATATTTTTAAATATTTTTTTTTTCTAGAGAGTTTTATGTTTTGAGGACTCTTAGAGAGTTTTATATTTTGAGGACTCTTCTATATAATAAAAATTCAATTAAAACTCCATTTTAATTCCGATTTTCGAAACCGTTTGAAATTCCAATCTTTAAAAATAAAATCCAACATATTTGAGCAATAAAAAATAATTTTATCAAAAACTTTATTTTCCTCTATATTTTGAAAATACCCCAAAATTACGCGGGTTGTTACACTTCCCCACTAACAATGAAATTTTGCCCTCGAAATTAGCCGAATGCCTAACTCTAAAAAATCAGGCCAACAATCTCCAAAAATAAACTCGTCACCAAAAATAAATTCCTCACATCTAATCTAGATGCCTAACGTGAAACGATTCTCTAAAAATTTCTATCTTCAAATTCGTGCCCCAAAAACGCAACAAACCCAAAACCCAAGACCCGAGGGTTTTCGTATACCTAAGCTCTGATACCATTATGTAACACTCCGCCCGCCCGAGGAGAGCGAACGGAGCGCCACTGTCGATAAAACTAAACTAATCCACAATATAACAAGGTATAGAGCATCTAAATCCAACAATATAAATAAGAGAATCCACTAATCTCAAATCTCTTCAAATTAAATACAAAAATTCTCTCGAATAAAAATAACTATCTAAAAGAATAAATCTACAATGCTCTATACATCAAAATAAATAAATACAAGTCTTCTCTCTTGTATAAAAATCTTCTCAAAACAATCCTCGCTAAAAATCAATCTCCATAGCGCCCCAAAATCCGCGTTAACCTGCCACTAAAAGAAAATATGGGGAACTACACAATACGACAGGAAATATGCTCAACAAATATGTTAGCGTTGAATAAAACGTAGCAATACGAATACGAATATTCAAATCAAATACAAATCTCAATAGCATTTTATCAATAAATTTCTCAACAACACATTAATCGGGTCAGCAGGCCTCATCACCCAATTCGCATATGCTTTATCAAGTCATAGCCCTTAGAAGCAGGAATTTTGGCGGGTGCCCAACGTCCGTGCCATATTAAAATCTCATGACAACGTGCTCAACAACAACATGAATAATACCACATGAATCAAAATAATTCCAGCAATTATTTTTCCAGATTTCAATGAATTTAACAATTCAAAATATGAGTTCAATTAACAAGAATTCAACGGAATAAACACTCGCGTGATTTAGGAGCATATTGTGTAAAACCCCATACCTCAAAATTATGACATGAATCATCACATAATTTCATCCTCAAAATCTTAACACACCATCACATTCCTATGGCGAAAATAATCAAATCTCGTTCTAGCCCAAACTCGAGAAAACACCAGATAAGCCTTCTAATCTAAGGTTGAAATCTTGAATATCTTTGGGGCTATGGTTTGTAGATGAAAGGGATGTATTCTGGTTGAAAAGTTTGAAAAAAAGTGATTTGAAAAGTCCATCCACGAATTTGTTGATAAATAAAGGATTAAGAGTTTGATTAAGAAAAGAGTTCTAATCAGATACAAACACTAAAACATTTATTTCGGACGATCGGACCGTTGGAATTGGATTAAAATTTTATAGAGAATTAACTGAAGACAAGAGGAAGCTACAGAAAATAATTCGGCTCGATCGGACCATTCAATATTTTTATATATTTTTTTTTTGCTAGAGAGTTTTATATTTTGAGGACTCTTCTATATAATAAAAATTCAATTAAAACTCCATTTTAATTTCGATTTCGAAACCGTTTGAAATTCGCATCTTCAAAAATAAAATCCAATATATTTGAGCAATAAAAAATAATTTTACCAAAAACTTTATTTTCCTCTATATTTTGAAAATACCCCAAAATTAGGCGGGTTGTTACACTTCCCCACTAACAATGAAATTTCGCCCTCGAAATTAGCCGAATGCCTAACTCTAAAAAATCAGGCCAACAATCTTCAAAAATAAACTTGTCACCAAAAATAAATTCCTCACATCTAATCTAGATGCCTAACGTGAAACGATTCTCTAAAAATTTCTATCTTCAAATTTGCGCCCCAAAAACGCAACAGACCCAAAACCCAAGACCCGAGGGTTGTCGTATACCTAAGCTCTGATACCATTATGTAACACTCCGCCCGCCCGAGGAGACGAACGGAGCGCCACTGTCGATAAAACTAAACTAATCCCCAATATATTAATGTATAGAGCATCTAAATCCCACAGTATAAATAAGAGAATCCACTAATCTCAAATCTCTTCAAATTAAATACAAAAATTCTCTCGAATAAAAATAACTATCTAAAAGAATAAATCTCCAATGCTCTATACATCAAAATAAATAAATACAAGTCTTCTCTCTTGTATTAAAATCTTCTCAAAACAATCCTCGCTAAAAATCAATCTCCATAGCTCCCCAAAATCCGCGTTAACCTGCCACTAAAAGAAAATATGGGGAAGTACACAGTACGACAGGAAATATGCTCAACAAATATGTTAGCGTTGAATAAAACGTAGCAATACGAATACGAATATTCAAATCAAATACAAATCTCAATAGCATTTTATCAATAAATTTCTCAACAACACATTAATCGGGTCAGCAGGCCTCATCACCCCATCCGCATATGCTTTATCAAGTCATAGTCCTTAGAAGCAGGAATTTTGGCGGGTGCCCAACGTCTGTGCCATATTAAAATCTCATGACAACGTGCTCAACAACAACATGAATAATACCACATGAATCAAAATAATTCCAACAATTATTTTTCCAGATTTCAATGAATTTAACAATTCAAAATATGAGTTCAATTAACAAGAATTCAACGGAATAAACACTCGCGAGATTTAGGAGCATATTGTGTAAAACCCCATACCTCAAAATTATGACATGAATCATCACATAATTTCATCCTCAAAATCTAAACACACCATCACGTTCCTCTGGCGAAAATAATCAAATCTCGTTCTAGCCCAAACTCGAGAAAACACCAGATAAGCCTTTTAATCTAAGGTTGAAATCTTGAATATATTTGGGGCTATGGTTTGTAGATGAAAGGGAGGTCTTCTGGTTGAAAAGTTTGAGAAAAATTGATTTGAAAAGTACATCCACGAATTTTTTGATATATAAAGGATTAAGAGTTTGATTAAGAAAAGCGTTCTAATCAGATAGAAACACTAAAACATTTATTTCGGACGATCGGACCGTTGGAATAGGATGACATTTTACAGAGAATTAACTGAAGATAAGAGGAAGCTACAGAAAAAAAATTGGCTCGATCGGACCGTTCAATATTTTTAAATATTTTTTTTTCTAGAGAGTTTTATGTTTTGAGGACTCTTAGAGAGTTTTATATTTTGAGGACTCTTCTATATAATAAAAATTCAATTAAAACTCCATTTTAATTCCGATTTTCGAAACCGTGTGAAATTCCAATCTTTAAAAATAAAATCCAACATATTTGAGCAATAAAAAATAATTTTATCAAAAACTTTATTTTCCTCTATATTTTGAAAATACCCCAAAATTACGCGGGTTGTTACACTTCCCCACTAACAATGAAATTTTGCCCTCGAAATTAGCCGAATGCCTAACTCAAAAAAATCAGGCCAACAATCTCCAAAAATAAACTTGTCACCAAAAATAAATTCCTCACATCTAATCGAGATGCCTAACGTGAAACGATTCTCTAAAAATTTCTATCTTCAAATTCGTGCCCCAAAAACGCAACAAACCCAAAACCCAAGACCCGAGGGTTGTCGTATACCTAAGCTCTGATACCATTATGTAACACTCCGCCCCCCCGAGGAGAGCGAACGGAGCGCCACTGTCGATAAAACTAAACTAATCCACAATATAACAAGGTATAGAGCATCTAAATCCCACAATATAAATAAGAGAATCCACTAATCTCAAATCTCTTCAAATTAAATACAAAAATTCTCTCGAATAAAAATAACTATCTAAAAGAATAAATCTCCAATGCTCTATACATCAAAATAAATAAATACAAGTCTTCTCTCTTGTATAAAAATCTTCTCAAAACAATCCTCGCTAAAAATCAATCTCCATAGCGCCTCAAAATCCGCGTTAACCTGCCACTAAAAGAAAATATGGGGAACTACACAATACGACAGGAAATATGCTCAACAAATATGTTAGCGTTGAATAAAACGTAGCAATACGAATACGAATATTCAAATCAAATACAAATCTCAATAGCATTTTATCAATAAATTTCTCAACAACACATTAATCGGGTCAGCATGCCTCATCACCCAATTCGCATATGCTTTATCAAGTCATAGCCCTTAGAAGCAGGAATTTTGGCGGGTGCCCAACGTCCGTGCCATATTAAAATCTCATGACAACGTGCTCAACAACAACATGAATAATACCACATGAATCAAAATAATTCCAGCAATTATTTTTCCAGATTTCAATGAATTTAACAATTCAAAATATGAGTTCAATTAACAAGAATTCAACGGAATAAACACTCGCGAGATTTAGGAGCATATTGTGTAAAACCCCATACCTCAAAATTATGACATGAATCATCACATAATTTCATCCTCAAAATCTAAACACACCATCACATTCCTATGGCGAAAATAATCAAATCTCGTTCTAGCCCAAACTCGAGAAAACACCAGATAAGCCTTCTAATCTAAGGTTGAAATCTTGAATATATTTGGGGCTATGGTTTGTAGATGAAAGGGATGTCTTCTGGTTGAAAAGTTTGAAAAAAAGTGATTTGAAAAGTCCATCCACGAATTTGTTGATATATAAAGGATTAAAAGTTTGATTAAGAAAAGAGTTCTAATCAGATACAAACAGTAAAACATTTATTTCGGACGATCGGACCGTTGGAATTGGATTAAAATTTTATAGAGAATTAACTGAAGACAAGAGGAAGCTACAGAAAATAATTCGGCTCGATCGGACCATTCAATATTTTTACATATTTTTTTTTGCTAGAGAGTTTTATATTTTGAGGACTCTTCTATATAATAAAAATTCAATTAAAACTCCATTTTAATTCCGATTTCGAAACCGTTTGAAATTCGCATCTTCAAAAATAAAATCCAATATATTTGAGCAATAAAAAATAATTTTACCAAAAACTTTATTTTCCTCTATATTTTGAAAATACCCCAAAATTACGCGGGTTGTTACATTTCCCCACTAACAATGAAATTTCGCCCTCGAAATTAGCCGAATGCCTAACTCTAAAAAATCAGACCAACAATCTGCAAAAATAAACTCGTCACCAAAAATAAATTCCTCACATCTAATCTAGATGCCTAACGTGAAACGATTCTCTAAAAATTTCTATCTTCAAATTTGCGCCCCAAAAATGCAACAGACCCAAAACCCAAGACCCGAGGATTGTCGTATACCTAAGCTCTGATACCATTATGTAACACTCCGCCCGCCCGAGGAGACGAACGGATCGCCACTGTCGATAAAACTAAACTAATCCACAATATATTAATGTATAGAGAACCTAAATCCCACAGTATAAATAAGAGAATCCACAAATCTCAAATCTCTTCAAATTAAATACAAAAATTCTCTCGAATAAAAATAACTATCTAAAAGAATAAATCTCCAATGCTCTATACATCAAAATAAATAAATACAAGTCTTCTCTCTTGTATTAAAATCTTCTCAAAACAATCCTCGCTAAAAATCAATCTCCATAGCTCCCCAAAATCCGCGTTAACCTGCCACTAAAAGAAAATATGGGGAAGTACACAGTACGACAGGAAATATGCTCAACAAATATGTTAGCGTTGAATAAAACGTAGAAATACGAATACGAATATTCAAATCAAATACAAATCTCAATAGCATTTTATCAATAAATTTCTCAACAACACATTAATCGGGTCAGCAGGCCTCATCACCCCATTCGCATATGCTTTATCAAGTCATAGCCCTTGGAAGCAGGAATTTTGGCGGGTGCCCAACGTCTGTGCCACATTAAAATCTCATGACAACGTGCTCAACAACAACATGAATAATACCACATGAATCAAAATAATTCCAACAATTATTTTTCCAGATTTTAATGAATTTAACAATTCAAAATATGAGTTCAATTAACAAGAATTCAACGGAATAAACACTCGCGAGATTTAGGAGCATATTGTGTAAAACCCCATACCTCAAAATTAAGACATGAATCATCACATAATTTCATCCTCAAAATCTAAACACACCATCACGTTCCTCTGGCGAAAATAATCAAATCTCGTTCTAGCCCAAACTCGAGAAAACACCAGATAAGCCTTCTAATCTAAGGTTGAATTCTTGAATATATTTGGGGCTATGGTTTGTAGATGAAAGGGAGGTCTTCTGGTTGAAAAGTTTGAGAAAAAGTGATTTGAAAAGTCCATCCACGAATTTGTTGATATATAAAGGATTAAGAGTTTGATTAAGAAAAGAGTTCTAATCAGATACAAACACTGAAACATTTATTTCGGACGATCGGACCGTTGGAATAGGATGAAATTTTACAGACAATTAACTGAAGATAAGAGGAAGCTACAGAAAAAAATTCAGCTCGATCGGACGGTTCAATATTTTTAAATATTTTTGTTTTGCTAGAGAGTTTTATGTTTTGAGGACTCTTAGAGAGTTTTATATTTTGAGGACTCTTCTATATAATAAAAATTCAACAAAAACTCCATTTTAATTCCGATTTCGAAACCATTTGAAATTATTATCTTTAAAAATAAAATCCAACATATTTGAGCAATAAAAAATAATTTTACCAAAAACTTTATTTTCCTCTATATTTTGAAAATACCCCAAATTTACGCGGGTTGTTACACTTCCCCACTAACAATGAATTTTTGCCTTCGAAATTAGCCGAATGCCTAACTCTAAAAAATAAGGCCAACAATCTCCAAAAATAAACTCTTCACCAAAAATAAATTCCTCACATCTAATCTAGATGCCTAACGTGAAACGATTCTCTAAACATTTCTATCTTCAAATTTGCGCCCTAAAAACGCAACAGACCCAAAACCCAAGACCCGAGGGTTGTCGTATACCTAAGCTCTGATACCATTATGTAACACTCCGCCCGCCCGAGGAGACGAACGGAGCGCCACTGTCGATAAAACTAAACTAATCCACAATATATTAATGTATAGAGCATCTAAATCCCACAGTATAAATAAGAGAATCCACTAATCTCAAATCTCTTCAAATTAAATACAAAAATTCTCTCGAATAAAAATAACTATCTAAAAGAATAAATCTCCAATGCTCTATACATCAAAATAAATAAATACAAGTATTCTCTCTTGTATTAAAATCTACTCAAAACAATCCTCGCTAAAAATCAATCTCCATAGCGCCCCAAAATCCGCGTTAACCTGCCACTAAAAGAAAATATGGGGAAGTACACAGTACGACAGGAAATATCCTCAACAAATATGTTAGCGTTGAATAAAACGTAGCAATACGAATACGAATATTCAAATCAAATACAAATCTCAATAGCATTTTATCAATAAATTTCGCAACAACACATTAATCGGGTCAGCAGGCCTCATCACCCCATCCGCATATGCTTTATCAAGTCATAGCCCTTAGAAGCAGGAATTTTGGCGGGTGCCCAACGTCCGTGCCATATTAAAATCTAATGAAAACGTGCTCAACAACAACATGAATAATACCACATGAATCAAAATAATTCCAACAATGATTTTTCCAGATTTCAATGAATTTAACAATTCAAAATATGAGTTCAAATAACAAGAATTCAACGGAATAAACACTCACGAGATTTAGGAGCATATTGTGTAAAACCCCATACCTCAAAATTATGACATGAATCATCACATAATTTCATCCTCAAAATCTAAACACACCATCGCGTTCCTCTGGCGAAAATAATCAAATCTCGTTCTAGCCCAAACTCGAGAAAACACTAGATAAGCCTTCTAATCTAAGGTTGAAATCTTGAATATATTTGGGGCTATGGTTTGTAGATGAAAGGGAGGTCTTCTGGTTGAAAAGTTTGAGAAAAAGTGATTTGAAAAGTCCATCCACGAATTTGTTGATATATAAAGGATTAAGAGTTTGATTAAGAAAAGATTTCTAATCAGATACAAACACTGAAGGATTTATTTCGAACGATCGGACCGTTGGAATAGGATGAAATTTTACAGAGAATTAACTAAAGATAAGAGGAAGCTACAGAAAAAAATTCAGCTCGATCGGACCGTTCAATATTTTTAAATATTTTTATTTTGCTAGAGAGTTTTATGTTTTGAGGACTCTTAGAGAGTTTTATATTTTGAGGACTCTTCTATATAATAAAAATTCAATTAAAACTCCATTTTAATTCCGATTTCGAAACCGTTTGAAATTCTCATCTTTAAAAATAAAATCCAACATATTTGAGCAATAAAAAATAATTTTACCAAAAACTTTATTTTCCTCTACAGTTTGAAAATACCCCAAAATTACGCGGATTGTTACACTTTCCCACTAATAATTAAATTTCGCCCTCGAAATTAGCCGAATGCCTAACTCTAAAAAATAAGGCCAACAATCTCCAAAAATAAACTCGTCACCAAAAATAAATTCCTCACATCTAATCTAGATGCCTAACGTGAAACGATTCTCTAAAAAATTCTATCTTCAAATTTGCGCCCCAAAAATGCAACAGACCCAAAACCCGAGGGTTGTCGTATACCTAAGCTTTGATACCATTATGTAACACTCCGCCCGCCCGAGGACAGCTAACGGGGCGCCACTTTCGATAAAACTAAACTAATCCACAATATAACAATGTATAGAGCATCTAAATCCCAGAATATAAATAAGAGAATCCACTAATCTCAAATCTCTTCAAATTAAATACAAAAATTCTTTCGAATAAAAATAACTATCTAAAAGAATAAATCTCCAATGCTCTATACATCAATATAAATAAATACAAGTCTTCTCTCTGGTATTAAAATCTTCTCAAAACAATCCTCGCTAAAAATCAATCTCCATAGCGCCCCAAAATCCGCGTTAACCTTCCACAAAAAGAAAATATGGGGAAGTACACAGTACGACAGGAAATTAGCTCAACAAATATGTTAGCGTTGAATAAAACGTAGCAATACGAATACGAATAATCAAATCAAATACAAATCTCAATAGCATTTTATCAATAAATTTCTCAACAACACATTAATCGGGTCAGCAGGCCTCATCACCCCATCCGCATATGCTTTATCAAGTCATAGCCCTTAGAAGCAGGAATTTTGGCGGGTGCCCAACGTCCGTGCCTTATTAAAATCTCATGACAATGTGCTCAACAACAACATGAATAATACCACATGAATCAAAATAATTCCAACAATTATTTTTCCATATTTCAATGAATTTAACAATTCAAAATAAGAGTTCAATTAACAAGAATTCAACGGAATAAACACTCGCGAGATTTAGGAGCATATTGCGTAAAACACCATACCTCAAAATTATGACATGAATCATCACATAATTTCATCCTCAAAATCTAAACACACCATCACGTTCCTCTGGCGAAAATAATCAAATCTCGTTCTAGCCCAAACTCGAGAAAACACCAGATAAGCCTTCTAATCTAAGGTTGAAATCTTGAATATATTTGGGGCTATGGTTTGTAGATGAAAGGGAGGTCTTCTGGTTGAAAAGTTTGAGAAAAAGTGATTTGAAAAGTCCATCCACGAATTTGTTGATATATAAAGGACTAAGAGTTTGATTAAGAAAAAAGTTCTAATGAGATACAAACACTGAAACATTTATTTCGGACGATCGGACCGTTGGAATAGGATGAAATTTTACAGAGAATTAACTGAAGATAAGAGGAGGGTACAGAAAAAAATTCAGCTCGATCGGACCGTTCAATATTTTTAAATATTTTTATTTTGGTAGAGAGTTTTATGTTTTGAGGACTCTTAGAGAGTTTTATATTTTGAGGACTCTTCTATATAATAAAAATTCAATTAAAACTCCATTTTAATTCCGATTTTGAAACCGTTTGAAATTCTCATCTTTAAAAATAAAATCCAACATATTTGAGCAATAAAAAATAATTTTACCAAAAACATTATTTTCCTCTACATTTTGAAAATACCCCAAAATTACGCGGATTGTTACACTTCCCCACTAACAATTAGATTTCGCCCTCGAAATTAGCCGAATGCCTAACTCTAAAAAATAAGGCCAACAATCTCCAAAAATAAACTCGTCACCAAAAATAAATTCCTCACATCTAATCTAGATGCCTAATGTGAAACGATTCTCTAAAAATTTCTATCTTCAAATTTGCGCCTAAAAAATGCAACAGACCCAAAACCCAAGACCCGAGGGTTGTCGTATACCTAAGCTCTGATACCATTATGTAACACTCCGCCCGCCCGTGGAGAGCGAACGGGGCGCCACTGTCGATAAAACTAAACTAATCCACAATATAACAATGAATAGAGCATCTAAATCCCGCAATATAAATAAGAGAATCCACTAATCTCAAATCTCTTCAAATTAAATACAAAAATTCTCTCCAATAAAAATAACTATCTAAAAGAATAAATTTCCAATGCTCTATACATCAAAATAAATAAATACAAGTCTTCTCTCTGGTATTAAAATCTTCTCAAAACAATCCTCGCTAAAAATCGATCTCCATAGCGCCCCAAAATCCGCGTTAACCTTCCACAAAAAGAAAATATGGGGAAGTACACAGTACGACAGGAAATATGCTCAACAAATATGTTAGCGTTGAATAAAACGTAGCAATACGAATACGAATATTCAAATCAAATACAAATCTCAATAGCATTTTATCAATAAATTTCTCAACAACACATTAATCGGGTCAGCAGGCCTCATCACCCCATCCGCATATGCTTTATCAAGTCATAGTCCTTAGAAGCAGGAATTTTGGCGGGTTCCCAACGTCCGTGCCTTATTAAAATCTCATGACAACGTGCTCAACAACAGAATGAATAATACCACATGAATCAAAATAATTCCAACAATTATTTTTCCATATTTCAATGAATTTAACAATTCAAAATAAGAGTTCAATTAACAAGAATTCAACGGAATAAACACTCGCGAGATTTAGGAGCATATTGTGAAAAAACCCATACCTCAAAATTATGACATGAATCATCACATAATTTCATCATCAAAATCTAAACACACCATCACGTTCCTCTGGCGAAAATAATCAAATCCTGTTCTAGCCCAAACTCGAGAAAACACCAGATAAGCCTTCTAATCTAAGGTTGAAATCTTGAATATATTTGGGGCTATGGTTTGTAGATGAAAGGGAGGTCTTCTGGTTGAAAAGTTTGAGAAAAAGTGATTTGAAAAGTCCATCCACGAATTTGTTGATATATAAAGGATTACGAGTTTGATTAAGAAAAGAGTTCTAATCAGTTACAAACACTGAAACATTTATTTCGGACGATCGGACCGTTGGAATAGGTTGAAATTTTACAGAGAATTAACTGAAGATAAGAGGAAGCTACAGAAAAAAATTCAGCTCGATCGTACCGTTCAATATTTTTAAATATTTTTGTTTTGCTAGAGATTTTATGTTTTGAGGACTCTTAGAGAGTTTTATATTTTGAGGACTCTTCTATATAATAAAAATTCAATTAAAACTCCATTTTAATTCCGATTTCGAAACCGTTTGAAATTATCATCTTTAAAAATAAAATCCAACATATTTGAGCAATAAAAAATAATTTTACCAAAAACTTTGTTTTCCTATATATTTTGAAAATACCCCAAAATTACGCGGGTTGTTACACTTCCCCACTAACAATGAAATTTCGCCCTCAAAATTAGCCGAATGCCTAACTCTAAAAAATCAGGCCAACAATCTCCAAAAATAAACTCGTCACCAAAAATAAATTCCTCACATCTAATCTAGATGTCTAACGTGAAACGATTCTCTAAAAATTTCTATCTTCAAATTTGCGCCCTGTGACACCCCGCCTAATTAAATACCGGGCGATCACTCCTTTATTAAATTAAAATCAAGGTGAACAGTTGGTTCATTCTTAGCATCACTGTCGAAAAAAAATACTTTTCCAATTTAAACACCCTAAATAATTAAGCTAAGTGTCAAAACCATTTTCATACATACTTTCCAAATTTTATTTAAAGAAAATCATTTATTTTATTAACAACATTCAATAAGTAAGAATCACACCACATTAAATTCTACAACATAATCCAATTAATTTAATACATTCGTCAATCGAATGTCAACGTATGAAATCTAAAGTTACACATCCAAACTGAATAAATCCCATAGTAATAATACTGGAAATAACTGAAATACAAATGTCCAATAACAACGGAATAATGGAAAGAGCTACACATGCTCAACTAGATGAAAGTACTAAGAATGGATCCGAATGAACGAAGTCGTCTAATCAAGAGACCTGGAACTCCCACCTAAGCTGCAGCGCGTTCCTTCCAAAAGATCCTAAGCTAGACGCCCCTGTGGCTGGTCACCTATAATACATACATATATATACAAGAGAGAGAAAGAGAAAAAGAAACAGGTCAGAGCCCGATAGTGTGTTTGATTTAAAATACGTTTAGCAAGTATTTAAATTGATACAGGCCAATGCAATAACATATTAGTGTGACACTCTCTTGAGAAATTCTCACCTCTCTTCTAATGTGCACACCTATCACACTAACCTTCCCAATGGTCTATCTCATCATATAACATGCTATCCTTTCCCAATGGATTAATTTATCTTATATTACTCGTAAGATTCAAAATTAATGATTTAATTGTTTGAAGATACTATTCAATTAGTAACCAAAGTTCTCATTTTAACCTTATAAATCAATAAAGTTTTCCAGTGTCATATTATACTTTCTCAACACAAGTATTTATAATTTGAGTTATCAACCACGTCCTACATATCACATCACAGAAGACAGTTCCAGATTTCAGAATTTCATATATATATTAACCACTCGTAAAATATATATATAAACCATAACAGCACCCCAAATAAAACTATGGTGCGGGCATACTCTACTATCCAAACCCCATATCACTCATATTAAGGGGAATAAAAATTCGGAATCACTCTCGAATTGTATTAATACATATACAAACTATAGGTTCCAAGTCCCTTAGGACCGTCTGAACTATCACTGCGATAGCCTGTACTAAGTATACATATACACAAACAAAATGAGGCGAAGCATAGATTCCAAGTCTCTAAGAGGAAAGCACATACCCGCATCTCTTAGGACCGTCAGAACTATCATTCCGATAGCTTGTACCAAGGATATCTATGTTCTAGGGTACAAGTCAATATCCCCCATAAAGGTCCCATCGAGATAAGACTATCCCAGAGCGGAAACCTCAGGGATAACAAGTAGCATAGGCATGATTTTCACACATAGATAGTATATGCATACACAATCATATAACTATACTCATATTACCATATCAATAACGGGTAAATTCTCAATTCCCATAATTACGTCATTCGCATTTATTTCTCATTATTTAGTTATCACGTATAACCATTCACATCTTATTTTAATTTGAGGAACTTCTCCACTTACTACATAACGCTCATGGATTCTATCCTCCCAAGTATAAAATTCAGTAGGTATACACATTTGTTCCAACGTGACCCTTTTACGTGTCTCTCCCCTTTAACATATACTTACATTGTCCCTCATGTAAGATATCCCAAAAATATAGATTTCGCCTTACATTCAAGGATTTTGAATTTTATTTTCAAAGATGAGAATTTCAAATGGCTTCGAAATCGGAATTAAAATGGAGTTTTAATTGAATTATTTTATTATTTAGAAGAGTCCTCAAAATATAAAACTCTGTAAGATTCCTCAAAATATAAAACTCTCTAAGAGTCCTCAAAATATAAAACTCTCTAGTAAAAATAATATTTTTAGAAATCAGACCGTTCGATCAAGCTGAATTTTTGTCAGCAGTCCTGTCTCGCCGTTCGCTACAACATACTAAAATTTCAAGCGATTCCAATGGTCCGATCATCCGAAATAAAATTTTTAGTATTTGTATCTAATTAGAACTCTTTTCTTAATCAAACTCTTAATCCTTTACATGACAAAGGGTTTCCATAATATCATTTAAGTCATCACTACATGCAATTTCCTATCTCAAATTGGGTTGTTCTTCCATACAATTCATCCTAATAATTCCTAAACCAATATGAAAGATGCATCAGCGAAATAAGCAAGATAAACACTTGCCTGGGATTTTCAGAGGTCTGGTTTGGTGCCGAATTCGGTATGGTTGCGTTCCCCATCTCGCGATCTACGCGTTGGTGGTGGTGGCGATGCAAACCGTTGAGTTTTGGGCCTTGAATTTGCCTTGAGAGCTCTCTCCTTCCTCTCTTATGGCCGTCACTTGTGTTTAGAGTTTCTAACCCTAAAAGGTAACCTAGGTATCTGATATAACTCCTCTAATTTTCTTGGGTTTAATTACCCAAAAATGTAAAATGACCAAAATGCCCTCTCGGGTTACTAATTAGGCCTAAAAATTCCCCGAGACCCAAACTAAACTCCCGGGTACACTTTTCTGACTATCTCGACCCTTCCGGACGCGTTGGCACACTCAAAACGACCATCTGAATAACTTATAAAATATTCACTTTTATTAATTCACAGTTAGTCCCGACACGACACAGGCGTGTTCCGACTTAAATTTCTAAAATTGTCATTTTATTCACACGTGACAATATTATAAAAATAAATCTCATATATTACTATACTCATCCAGTAATATGCAATAAATAACAAATTTCCAATAATTACTAACTCTCGTCACGCTAGTAAATATTTAAAGCAACATTCCGGATTAAAATTAAATTAATTTATCTCAATTAGATTTAATAAATCCCATAATTTAAAAGCTATAAAAATACGGGGTATTACATACTTCCCCCCTAATAACTGAATTTCGTCCCGAAATTTGGAAAATAAGGCCTATCCGTTAGCACAATTCTGGATATCATTTTCCGTACACAACTAACTACACATTATGGCGTTGTTTTACATTCTCATTGGAGACACTTCACATTTTGCTCCCAATCGACAAAATTCGCATAGGTCACGCCTATACGTTATAAATTTCATTATCTCACTATCATTAGGAGGCCTCACTTCACTACATGACAAATAATCGGATTTATTCATATACAAAACTCTCATTCCGAGAAAATATTACGGACATTTGATCACTCTTACTCGCCTAAAACAGTCGTGGAATTCTACCACATTTATCGGATGTTTTCTCGACCGATCCAAAAATTTTGATTACCTATTCTCCTATAAACATACGAAAGGAGAGTAGTCGAGGTTCTTCCATAACAAAACCTTAATAAGTACCTTGTACGCGACAAACAGGTACGAGTGCTTCTACAGAGCATTCTTGAAATCATCGTATCAAGATTCTAAAATCTCCTTCACGTGGCTCCACTAATCTTTAATCACCATGCGCTTATTCCCTGGCTAAGGGTGATACATCCTACTTGAAACGAAATCTTATCTCCGCTGGTTCCTGAAATCCCATATCAAAGGTGGCATTCACCAAATCTCATCCTGATTCAGAAATTTATACTGCGCCGGACCATGCACTGGTGCGATCCTTCCTTTCAAAGGAAGTCTGGGGCATACTAGTTAATATTATAAGCCAGTCCAAAGGAATATCAATCACTTACCTCTCGATGACTTAATTCACATGTTCGGGATAAACCCTTGATCTTGTTTTGAGGATGGCAACTCATTCAAGAACTTAATCGGCTTTACCCACCTTTTCCAAGTTCAGGAATTTTCGATAAACACAAAATTCTTTGGTTGATTCTCCTCTTTCAACCAAACTTTACCTATGGGCGGTGCATGTAGAGACTACTCACTACGTCTCGCTAAACATAGATTCTTCCCTTGAAATGTCTCACATTAAGTGACACGTAATATGCCGAAAGTTTCGACCCGTGCTCTTCTCTCCACGAAGCGCACTTCTGGATATCTTATACTATACTAACATCATTACTCTTTGTAGGCGCAAGTCGCTCTCACTCTTGACAAATAACAATTCCGCTCCGGGTGTGCTTCATAACAATTAAATTCTACTCTATTCACGGAATACAAATCCTTGAATGGCTTCCCACAGCCTTCCAATCAAGTTAGGTCATGCTATTTTAATTGCACACTTATGTATGGATTATCGCCCCTCATGTGACGTTTAATCCACTCTATCACTTCCACTTCGTTATACTAGTCCCACAAATATTTTTTCACACGTCTATTACCACGTCCCTTCGGCTCGGACTATTTTGACTGCATCTAACCCAGATGCCCACATTTTTGCAACACCCCTTCCGCCCTAGGAGAGAGAACGGCGGCTACTCTTATGTAGGACTAACTAAATTCAGCGGAATAGAAGGAATAGGGCATTCAATTTCCATGACAATAAGAGAGGAATAATAATTCTCAACCTTCCTCAGATAAGTACAAAAATTTCTCAAATTTGTACAATAACCAAAATAATTCACTAACGCTCTATTCATCAAAATGATTACAGGTTATCTCTTTTGTATAATATAAAGTTCTTTCCAGACAATCCATTCTAAAAATCATTCCAACTCTTTATTCACCTTGTGTTCTGTACGCGGTTATGACATTTGGGTACTCTCAATCACCCTAGAAATCAAAATTCTTAAATTCTCCTTATCATAGTTCCACCCCTCAACTTGTGGGGATAACTTTCAATGCTTTCCTACCACAAAAATCCGGCTCCAATGACCTTAAAACAATATTCAACTCCCAACTTACATACATAATTACTTGATCCCATTTCGACTAGGGTACCGAACTCATGGAATAGTGACCAAACGTCTCCCTATTTCCAACCTTACGCCAAGTTTCATGCGTGGGATGTCTCGCAAAGCGAAATCCAAACAAGGAACCCCCCCGATACACTACTACCTAGCATTGTCGGTTATCGAAATCCGTTAGGTCCTCCGTCCATAGTATATACCCCTTTATTCCGTCCCTTGACAGAAAAGTTATAATTTTTCCCGTAATTATGCTTAACAAATAACGTTTCACCAATTTCACTATCGTCCCGTATTGGTTGATGGTAATTACATTCTATAAACCTCGGATACATACGATCGGAATTCTCGAAATTCCCTTCCCTAATAATAGGGGTATAACTATTAACTCCCCATCTCTAAAGGATAAATATTACAATGCACTCTTCTTATCACTAAGTCCGGAGTGCTAAACATAACTGAGTCAAATCTTTTCTCTCAACGGTAAGTCCCGATACATACGGAATTATACTGACAAAGTCTATACATATATTGGCATCGAATATCTCAAGCCCAGTATCTCCTCTGAAGTCTCTAGGATAGATAATATAAGTGCGAGTCCAACCTTCTCACAGGTAAAGCCTCGCCAAAACAAACATAAAACATGTTGCACTAATGCAACCACTCCGATAGTCTTGCAATAAATACCCACTATCGTATAACCATTTCTATAATGTTTTAACAAAGATAATATCATACTCGTGTATCGCATCACTATAAAAAGTAATCTAAAAAAAATATGTGACACTGTTAATATACTTATCCATCCTCCGCAGATAGCACTAAAGAAAAATCCCGCTACACTAGGGAAAAATATTCACATAATGGTAACATTTATAAATATATGCATTAAACTCGTCTCACATGCTAATCTAGCAATGAACAAAATATGGTGACTCGCTCATGTCACATAAACACGCCGCATCCTATAAGGATACAACCTATACTTCCATCCTGGCAATCGTCTTGACTGCACAAATGGTTTTCGGACGTAACACGTCTGCCCAAACCAAAACAAAATTATTTTAATCGTTGCCTTTTACTAGGCACCGTATTCTTGTCCTTTTTCTCATTTTGGACATATTATCGTGAGCGATCTCACTCCGCACAAAATACATCAGTACATAATCCACTTACCACCTGTCCTACTAACCAGGTTAGGATTTGTCCTCCTCTCGGACTTTAGTAAACTCGATTCCTGTAAACCATCCCGATTGTTCTCTTAACTTTTCAGGCCATAAAGATCATGTTACTATCTATAATAGTACTTACTTAATTTACCATCACTTGGTAAGAATTTAACTATCTAAAGCATTTAAATGGTTTTCCTGATGGGTATCCACATCCTTTTTGTGGTGCTATACCACCATCGTTGCATTCAGTCTCATTCTCGACTAAATCCTTCGATTTCTTTAACCTCCCCCACAAAGAAGCGTTATCATCTATTTTGACAAAATATGACAATGTCAACCTCTGAATCGGTCATCCATCAGAATTTCCTCCTCGAGTATTATCAACTATTATTACAAGTTGGTCTCCCACTTGGAGTCGTTTCCTCCACTAGTATCTACCTCTTCCGATACAAAATTCGCTAACGGTTAAGATTCATATTCACGAATGGAACCCTGACATGCCCTCTCTCAATGAGTTTCGATCCACATTTGCTTCTAATCCTGAACAGTTAAGGAAGGAACATACGGTCAACACTGTATCTAAGGTTCTCCTATAGGCATAGCATTCCACTTCTAAAATTAGTGGTTGACTCCAACCTTTATAATTTCGTCCCGAAAGCCAAGAAAATTTTTCTCTAAATTTTCACTTTCGGTTTGCCACACTCCGTCCTATATTTAAGCCTTTGGATACTTTACCGCCTTTGGTAAAGACAAATACAATTTTCACGTTTCTAAAATTTCCCACTGACAGTCTCTACACATTTTTGTAATACGTTCAATAAGTTTACCCTCTCACCTCATTTGACTATAACAGCATTTGGAAATCACTGTTGCGCCTTAGTCGCCTTTCTAGTCTTGGCTTCTCGTGCCATAATGGAGGTGACCTCGACTACGGTCATCATCCTAGGATATATTTTATAATCTCAACTGAACCCTGCCTCCTGATGTACGCTTAACGGTCCTCTTCTGACATCCGTCATCGCTCGGCATGCGCACACATCCGAACGAAATTATTATTCACTAATGTATACACATTATAACAGGAGAACGAAATCTCGTCAAAGAAATCGAAAATCCTAAACATAGGGCTCTATAACAAACAAAGCAACGCTGAAAGCATAATAAGCCGTACAGATTCTAAGGACACTAGAACCTGATGCTCTGATACCACCTGTGACACTCCGCCTAATTAAATACCGGGCGATCACTCCTTTATTAAATTAAAATCAAGGTGAACAGTTGGTTCATTCTTAGCATCACTGTCGAAAAAAAATACTTTTCCAATTTAAACACCCTAAATAATTAAGCTAAGTGTCAAAACCATTTTCATACATACTTTCCAAATTTTATTTAAAGAAAATCATTTATTTTATTAACAACATTCAATAAGTAAGAATCACACCACATTAAATTCTGCAACATAATCCAATTAATTTAATACATTCGTTAATCGAATGTCAACGTATGAAATCTAAAGTCACACATCCAAACTGAATAAATCCCATAGTAATAATACTGGAAATAACTGAAATACAAATGTCCAATAACAACGGAATAATGGAAAGAGCTACACATGCTCAACTAGATGAAAGTACTAAAAATGGATCCGAATGAACGAATTCGTCTAATCAAGAGACCTGCAACTCCCACCTAAGCTGCAACGCGTTCACCTGTGACACCCCGCCTAATTAAATACCGGGCGATCACTCCTTTATTAAATTAAAATCAAGGTGAACAGTTGGTTCATTCTTAGCATCACTGTCGAAAAAAATACTTTTCCAATTTAAACACCCTAAATAATTAAGCTAAGTGTCAAACCATTTTCATACATACTTTCCAAATTTTATTTAAAGAAAATCATTTATTTTATTAACAACATTCAATAAGTAAGAATCACACCACATTAAATTCTTCAACATAATCCAATTAATTTAATACATTCGTCAATCGAATGTCAACGTATGAAATCTAAAGTCACACATCCAAACTGAATAAATCCCATAGTAATAATACTGGAAATAACTGAAATACAAATGTCCAATAACAACGGAATAATGAAAAGAGCTACACATGCTCAACTAGATGAAAGTACTAAGAATGGATCCGAATGAACGAAGTCGTCTAATCAAGAGACCTGCAACTCCCACCTAAGCTGCAGCGCGTTCCTTCCAAAAGATCCTAAGCAAGACGCCCCTGTGGCTGGGCACCTATAATACATACATATATATACAAGAGAGAGAAAGAGAAAAAGAAACGGGTCAGAGCCCGATAGTGTGTTTGATTTAAAATACGTTTAGTAAGTATTTAAATTGATACAGGCCAATGCAACAACATATTAGTGCGACACTCTCTTGAGAAATTCTCACCTCTCTTCTAATGTGCACACCTATCGCACTAACCTTCCCAATGGTCTATCTTATCATATAACATGCTATCCTTTCCCAATGGATTAATTTATCTTATATTACTCGTAAGATTCAAAATTAATGATTTAATTGTTTGAAGATACTATTCAATTAGTAACCAAAGTTCTCATTTTAACCTTATAAATCAATAAAGTTTTCCAGTGTCATATTATACTTTCTCAACACAAGTATTTATAATTTGAGTTATCAACCACGTCCTACATATCACATCACAGAAGACAGTTCCAGATTTCAGAATTTCATATATATATTAACCACTCGTAAAATATATATATAAACCATAACAGCACCCCAAATAAAATTATGGTGCGGGCATACTCTACTATCCAAACCCCATATCACTCATATTAAGGGGAATACAAATTCGGAATCACTCTCGAATTGTATTAATACATATACAAACTATAGGTTCCAAGTCCCTTAGGACCGTCTGAACTATCACTGCGATAGCCTGTACCAAGGATACCTATACACAAACAAAATGAGGCGAAGCATAGATTCCAAGTCTCTAAGAGGAAAGCACATACCCGCATCTCTTAGGACCGTCTGAACTATCATTCGGATAGCCTGAACCAAGGATATCTATCTTCTAGGGTACAAGTCAATATCCCCCATAAAGGTCCCATCGAGATAACACTGTCCCAGTGCGGAAACCTCAGGGATAACAAGTAGCGTGGGCATGATTTTCACACAAAGATAGTATATGCATACACAATCATATAACTATACTCATATTACCATATCAATAACGGGTAAATTCTCAATTCCCATAATTACGTCATTCGCATTTATTTCTCATTATTTAGTTATCACGTATAACCATTCACATCTTATTTTAATTTGAGGAACTTCTCCACTTACTACATAACGCTCATGGATTCTATCCTCCCAAGTATAAAATTCAGTAGGTATACACATTTGTTCCAACGTGACCCTCTTACGTGTCTCTCCCCTTTAACATATACTTACATTGTCCCTCATGTAAGATATCCCAAAAATATAGATTTCGCCTTACATTAAAGGATTTTGAATTTTATTTTCAAAGATGAGAATTTCAAATGGCTTCGAAATCGGAATTAAAATGGAGTTTTAATTGAATTATTTTATTATTTAGAAGAGTCCTCAAAATATAAAACTCTCTAAGAGTCCTCAAAATATAAAACTCTCTAGTAAAAATAATATTTTTAGAAATCCGACCATTCGATCAAGCTGAATTTTTGTCAGCAGTCATGTCTCGCCGTTCGCTTCAACATACTAAAATTTCAAGCGATTCCAATGGTCCGAGCATCCGGATTAAAATTTTTAGTGTTTGTATCTAATTAGAACTCTTTTCTTAATCAAACTCTTAATCCTTTACATGACAAAGGGTTTCCATAATATCATTTAAGTCATCACTACATGCAATTTCCTATCTCAAATTGGGTTTTTCTTCCATACAATTCATCCTAATCATTCCTAAACCAATATGAAAGATGCATCAACGAAATAAGCAAGATAAACACTTGCCTGGGATTTTCAGAGGTCTGGTTTGGTGCCGAATTCGGTATGGTTGCGTTCCCCATCTCGCGATCTACGCGTTAGTGGTGGTGGCGATGCAAACCGTTGAGTTTTGGGCCTTGAATTTGCCTTGAGAGCTCTCTCCTTCCTCTCTTATGGCCGTCACTTGTGTTTAGAGTTTCTAACCCTAGAAGGTAACCTAGGTATCTGATATAACTCCTCTAATTTTCGTGGCTTCAATTACCCAAAAATGTAAAATGACCAAAATGCCCTCCCGGGTTACTAATTAGGCCTAAAAATGCCCCGAGACCCAAACTAAACTCCCAGGTACACTTTTATGACTATATCGACCCTTCCGGATGCGTTGGCGAACTCAAAACGACCATGTGAACAAGTTATAAAATATTCACTTTTATTAATTCACATTTAGTCCCGACACGACACAGACGCGTCCCGACTTAAATTTCTAAAATTGCCATTTTATTCACACGTGACAATATTATAAAAATAAATCTCATATATTACTTAACTCATCCAGTAATATGCAACAAATAACAAATTTCCAATAATTACTAACTCTCGTCACGCTAGTAAATATTTAAAGCAACATTCCGGATTAAAATTAAAATAATTTATCTCAATTAGATTTAATAAATCCCATAATTTAAAAGCTATAAAAATACGGGGTATTACAGGCCCCAAAAACGCAACAGACCCAAAACCCAAGACCCGAGGGTTGTCATATACCTAAGCTCTGATACCATTATGTAACACTCTGCCCGCCCGAGGAGAGCGAACGGAGCGCCACTGTCGATAAAACTAAACTAATCCACAATATAACAATGTATAGAGAATATAAATCCCACAATATAAATAAGAGAATCCACTAATCTCAAATCTCTTCAAATTAAATACAACAATTCTCTCGAATAAAAATAACTATCTAAAAGAATAAATCTCCAATGCTCTATACATCAAAATAAATAAATACAAGTCTTCTCTCTTGTATTAAAATCTTCTCAAAACAATCCTCGCTAAAAATCAATCTCCATAGCGCCCCAAAATCCGAGTTAACCTGCCACTAAAAGAAAATATGGGGAAGTACACAGTACGACAGGAAATATGCTCAACAAATATGTTAGCGTTGAATAAAACGTAGCAATACGAATACTAATATTCAAATCAAATACAAATCTCAATAGCATTTTATCAATACATTTCTCAACAACACATTAATCGGGTCAGCAGGCCTCATCACCCCATCCGCATATGCTTTATCAAGTCATAGCCCTTAGAAGCAGGAATTTTGGCGGGTGCCCAACGTCCGTGCCATATTACAATCTCATGACAATGTGCTCAACAACAACATGAATAATATCTCATGAATCAAAATAATTCCAACAATTATTTTTCCAGATTTTAATGAATTTAACAATTCAAAATATGAGTTCAATTAACAAGAATTCAACGGAATAAACACTCGCGAGATTTAGGAGCATATTGTGTAAAACCCCATACATCAAAATTATGACATGAATCATCACATAATTTCATCCTCAAAATCTAAACACACCATCATGTTCCTCTGGCGAAAATAATCAAATCTCGTTCTACCCCAAACTCGAGAAAACACCAGATAAGCCTTCTAATCTAAGGTTGAAATCTTGAATATATTTGGGGCTATGGTTTGTAGATGAAAGGGAGGTCTTCTAGTTGAAAAGTTTGAGAAAAAGTGATTTGAAAAGTCCATCCACGAATTTGTTGATATATAAAGGATTAAGAGTTTGATTAAGAAAAGAGTTCTAATCAGATACAAACACTGAAACATTTATTTCGGACGATCGAACCGTTGGAATATGATGAAATTTTACAGAGAATTAACTGAAGATAGGAGGAAGCTACAGAAAAAAATTCAGCTCGATCGGACCGTTCAATATTTTTAAATATTTTTATTTTGGTAGAGAGTTTTATGTTTTGAGGACTCTTAGAGATTTTTATATTTTGAGGACTCTTCTATATAATAAAAATTCAATTAAATCTCTATTTTAATTCCGATTTCGAAACCTTTTGAAATTCTTATCTTTAAAAATAAAATCCAACATATTTGAGCAATAAAAAATAATTTTACCAAAAACTTTATTTTCCTCTATATTTTGAAAATACCCCAAAATTACGCGGGTTGTTACTCTTCCCCACTCACAATGAAATTTCTCCCTCGTAATTATCCGAATGCCTAACTCTAAAAAATCAGGCCAACAATCTCCAAAAATAAACTCGTCAGCAAAAATAAATTCCTCACATCTAATGTAAATGCCTAACGTGAAACGATTCTCTAAAAATTTCTATCTTCAAATTCGCGCCCCAAAAACACAACAGACCCAAAACCCAAGACCCGAGGGTTGTTTTATGCCTAAGCTCTGATACCATTATGTAACACTCCGCCCGCCCGAGGAGAGTGAACGGAACGCCACTGTCGATAAAACTAAACTAATCCACAATATAACAAGGTATAGAGCATATAAATCCCATAATATAAATAAGAGAATCCACTAATCTCAAATCTCTTCAAATTAAATACAACAATTCTCTGGAATAAAAATAACTATCTAAAAGAATAAATCTCCAATGCTTAATACATCAAAATAAATAAATGCAAGTCTTCTCTCTTGTATTAAAATCTTCTCAAAACAATCCTCGCTAAAAATCAATCTCCATAGAACCCCAAAATCCGCGTTAACCTGCCACTAAAAGAAAATATTGGGAAGTACACAATACGACAGAAAATATGCTCAACAAATATGTTAGCGTTGAATAAAACGTAGCAATACGAATAGGAATATTCAAATCAAATACAAATCTCAATAGCATTTTATCAATAAATTTCTCAACAACACATTAATCGGGTCAGCAGGCCTCATCACCCCATCCGCATATGCTTTATCAAGTCATAGCCCTGAGAAGCAGGAATTTTGGCGGGTGCCCAACGTCTGTGCCATATTAAAATCTCATGACAACGTGATCAACAACAACATGAATAATACAACATGAATCAAAATAATTACAACAATTATTTTTCCAGATTTCAATGAATTTAACAATTCAAAATATGAGTTCAATTAACAAGAATTCAACGGAATAAACACTCGCGAGATTTAGGATTATATTGTGTAAAACCCCATACCTCAAAATTATGACATGAATCATCACCTAATTTCATCCTCAAAATCTAAACACACCATCACGTTCCTCTGGCCAAAATAATCAAATCTCGTTCTAGCCCAAACTCGAGAAAACACCAGATAAGCCTTCTAATCTAAGGTTGAAATCTTGAATATATTTGGGGCTATGGTTTGTAGATGAAAGGGAGGTCTTCTGGTTGAAAAGTTTGAGAAAAAGTGATTTGAAAAGTCCATCCACGAATTTGTTGATATATAAAGGATTAAGAGTTTGATTAAGAAATGAGTTCTAATCAGATACGAACACTAAAACATTTATTTCGGACGATCGGACCGTTGGGAATGGATGAAATTTACAGAGAATTAACTGAAGATAAGAGGAAGCTACAAAAAAAATTCAGCTCGATTGGACCCCTTCAATATTTTTAATTTTTTTTTTTTGCAAGAGAGTTTTATATTTTGAGGACTCTTAGCGAGTTTTATATTTTGAGGACTCTTCTATATAATAAAAATTCAATTAAAACTCCATTTTAATTTCGATTTCGAAAGCGTTTGAAATTCTCATCTTTAAAAATAAAATCCAACATATTTGAGCAATAAAAAATAATTTTACCAAAAACTTTATTTTTCTCTATATTTTGAAAATACCCCAAAATTACGCGGGTTGTTACACTTCCCCACTAACAATGAAATTTCGCCCTCGAAATTCGCCGAATGCCTAACTCTAAAAAATCAGGCCAACAATCTCCGAAAATAAACTCGTCACCAAAAATAAATTCCTCACATCTAATCTAGATGCCTAATGTGAAACGATTCTCTAAAAATTTCGATCTTCAAATTCGCGCCCCAAAAACGCAATAGACCCAAAACCCAAGACCCGAGGGTTGTTGTATACCTAAGCTCTTATACCATTCTGTAACACTCCGCCCGCCCGAGGAGAGCGAACGGAGCGCCACTGTCGATAAAACTAAACTAATCCACAATATAACAAGGTATAGAGCATCTAAATCCCAAAATATAAATAAGAGAATCCAGTAATCTCAAATCTCTACAAATTAAATACAAAAATTCTCTCGAATAAAAATAACTATCTAAAAGAATAAATCTCCAATGCTCTATACATCAAAATAAATAAATGCAAGTCTTCTATCTTGTATTAAAATCTTCTCAAAACACTCCTCGCTAAAAATCAATCTCCATAGCGCTCCAAAATCCGCGTTAACCTGCCACTAAAAGAAAATATGGGGAAGTACACAATACGACAGGAAATATGCTCAACAAATATGTTAGCGTTGAATAAAACGTAGCAATACGAATACGAATATTCAAATCAAATACAAATCTCAATAGCATTTTATCAATAAATTTCTCAACAATACATTAATCGGGTCAACAGGCCTCATCACCCCATCCGCATATGCTTTATCAAGTCATAGCCCTTAGAAGCAGGAATTTTGGCGGGTGCCCAACGTCCGTGCCATATTAAAATCTCATGACAACGTGCTCAACAACAACTTGAATAATACCACATGAATCAAAATAATTCCAACAATTATTTTTCCAGATTTCAATGAATTTAACAATGCAAAATATGAGTTCAATTAACAAGAATTCAACAGAATAAACACTCGCGAGATTTAGGATCATATTGTGTAAAATCCCATACCTCAAAATTATGACATGAATCATCACATAATTCATCCTCAAAATCTAAACACACCATCACGTTCCTCTGGCGAAAATAATCCAAGAATTTGTTGATATATAAAGGATTAGGCGTTTGATTAAGAAAAGAGTTCTAATCAGATACAAACACTAAAACATTTATTTCGGACGATCGGACTGTTGGAATTGGATGAAATTTTACAGAGAATTAACTAAAGATAAGAGGAAGCTACAAAAAAAATTCAGCTCGATCGGACTGTTAAATATTTTTTTTGCTAGAGAGTTTTATGTTTTGAGGCCTCTTAGAGAGTTTTATATTTTGAGGACTCTTCTATATAATAAAAATTCAATTAAAACTCCATTTTAATTCCGATTTCGAAACCGTTTGAAATTCTCATCTTTAAAAATAAAATCCAACATATTTGAGCAATAAAAAATAATTTTACCAAAAACTTTATTTTCCTCTATATTTTGAAAATACCTCAAAATTACGCGGGTTGTTACAAAATCCCCTTTCAAGGGATGGAATGATCCCATTATTTGATGTTAAACCATTTTAATTAGTTTATTTACATTAAAATTCCCTTTGTTAATTAACTTTGCACCCTTACTTTCTATTTATGCCTCGAGAGAGGGTAAATAATTTTCGAGAGAAAATCGAAATTCTAGTTATAATACCTATTTTAGATTCGAACTAGAGATAGGAATTTCTCAAGTGTGGTATTATTCCTTTAATTTCAACTCTAGCCCTACTTTTATGATTTAAACTAATTTGATAAATCGATCCTAGCGGATGATTTGTTAAATGATGTTGGATCTACCTTTTAAGAGTTGTGGGAGTGTTAAAATTAATTTTCTAAAATGTTATTATTAAAATTACATTTGCAACGAGAGTTGATTTGTAATTTTGATACTAACTTGGGATAATTAATTTTAATGAATTAATTAATTTTAATTAACTAGAATATATGGTTTCATCCTATCCCTTGTTAGTCTTCACTTTTATTTCCTCACCATTCTCATATTTTAGATTTTTATTTAGTTAGATTTAATTAGTATCTTCAATTACTTTTATATACACCTTTGATTTAGTTTAGCTTAAATTCACATCCTCACAAAATTGTTTTAATATTGAAAAAGCTAAAAAAATAGAAAAAGCAAAAATCCAAAATGAGATAATAAAAAAAAGTTTAATTACATGTGTTTTCCTCTCGTTTCACTCTTTTGATGTGGATTCATACCTCACTTACCACTACACATTAGTTTATTATATTTTGTAGGTATTTGAGATTTTTGATTAGAGAGCTTTTCAACGACGATGAAATATATGCAAAAAGTTTGTTTATCAAATGGCGTCGTTGCGATTCTTGGGATCGTGAAGCACTCGGAGAGGATTTCATATTGTAGTTCATTTATTTTTCATATTTAGTTGCTTTTTAGTATCATTTTTTCATATTATTAGAAGGCTTGTATTAGGTTTATTTCATCCTTGCTTGTATTGCGGTCCATAAAGACACAATATTTTTAATTTTTTTTTTTGTAATAATCGAAGATAAGCGTGATAGGGAAACCGAACAAGGTATAGAGAGGGCGTCCAAAGGCAAGGAAAATAAGCCTCTCTACCTTAGGTCAATAGGACTCCTGGGGCCGACTGAGATAGGCGTGATCTCCCCCGATCGACTCAAATATTTCAGCACCCCATGGAGTAAAAATTGTTGGAGGTACATTTCTAAACCCTTGTGCCTCTCCTGTCAGCGAGTCAATTTGTGTGTGTGACTATGTGATCTTGTGTTATTTTACTCTTGCATTTATTTTCGAATGGTGTGATGAATTAAATTACTAAGACTTACACCCGATCATTCACGAGAAGGGATTTAATCACCCGACTCACTCGCTTACCATTGTGTGCTACCCTAGCCATCACTAAATTTAAAACCAATCAACTAGGTAGCCCAATAGGAGAACATTTTTCCAAAGGCGATCACTTAAATAATTTCGTGATTTTTTATCACCCGCGGACTTAATTAAAATTTGACTATCCTCTCACCTAAATTTAAAGATAAAAATTGGTTATGTACTAGTTAGGATTCTCGTTGACTTGTGTGTGTCCAATTGTCGAGTTTTAGTTAGTTCGTCCAAATTCAAAGAGTCCACCTATTTTTCCCACTGTTTTCTTCCAAAAAAAAAAATCCAACAACATTTTCTTTATTTCATTTTCTAAAAAAATCAAAAAACATTTTCTTCCTTTATTTTTATAAACAACCCGAAAATATTTTCTTTCCTTTTGAAAAAAAAATTAAAATATATATATATATATATATATATATATATATATATATATATATATATATATATATATATATATATATATATATATATATATATATATATATATAAAAAATAAAGTAGGAAACTTACGTATATCATAAGTTTGATTGATGATGTCATCATTATGGTTTTTTTTCACTTACTCTTTTACCCCTTAAAATTTTGACTTCCCCCTCTTTTGACACACTCTAATTTATTTCCCCCTTCTTTTTAAAATTCAAAAACAAGGGTAAAGTTGTACTCTTACTCTCATTACCCTTCTCCCCTCTCTCATTTGCCCACACCCTACCCGACTTCTCATTCCCTCATACTCACATTTGCTTTTTTCCCGTCTCTCCCTATCCCTCTCTCTCTCTCGATCGTGACATGAGAAAACCCTTTCCGCCCCTCCCACGCCGCCCACTCCCCCTTGCCGCCGCCCCTAGGTAATCCTTTTCCCCATGGGAGCACCATCAACACACTATCCTTAAAGGTGCGATTTATTTTGCATAACTCTTGAATCACTCTGCAGAACTTTCCAACCTTTTTAATTTCTTACCATTTTACTCGCCCTATTAAGTTGCATATATGTGTTTATGTATATAGATTTAAAGATGAATAGATATAAATTTTTTCAGTATATGTTTTTATGTATTTCTTACAATTTTACTGCCCATATTACCTTTTGATTTTGACTGATTAAAAGTTAAATAAGAGGTAAGCCAACCTATATTGTATGATGTGTGTATTTTATGTTTCCAATTAATTAACAATGTTAGGTGCAATCTTAGTTTGTTAAAATTTTAGGCCTTTTTTTTTGTGTAATTGGTATGCTTTTACACATTTACAGCAGATCTCAGATTTTAGGCATTAATAGATCTCAAGTTTTAGGCTTTAATAAATCTTAACTATTCTATTGTTATTTATTTTTCAAGACATCTAAACTTTGGGGATCATGTGTTATTACATTTTTTTTGTAGGGATTAAGTCATTTTGAGGATCTAACTCTTCACAGCCCTGCTAAGGTATAATTGGTAAATCAGAATAGTTCTATTGGTTTAATTGGTAAATGGTTCATTGAATAGTTTAGTAATGAACAAAGGAGAAAGTTTTCTAAACCTCCACTTTGTTGGTAATGGAAGTCTATTTAAGTCTATCTAATAGTCATATGTCTAATTCTTATACCATATATGCTTACGAAGAAGAAACATCCATGTCGTGATTCGCAATAGTATACTTTGAGATAAACATGTCCATCTATTTTCGTCATGGAAACTAATAAGAGAAGATATTGTACTGTCTATGTTTATGTCAGGTTTTACTTTGAGATAAACATGTCCATCTCTTTTTTGTAAATGTTCAATAAGAGAATATATATACATGCCAACCATCTTCAATGGTGTTAGGATCATGACCAAATGAACCATAAATGAACCACAGTTGATAATCTTATGTTTTCATCCATGTTGGATTGAGGCCCTTGGATTTATCTGGTGGTTCCTACATGAAGAAAAGCATGGTTAAAAAATAATCAACTGCCTTCAATAGCAGTTAAAGATTTTATTTGAAAGTAACTGCCTTTAATAGAAGATATGAACATATATATATATATATATATATATATATATATATATATATATATATATATATATATATATATATATATATATATATATATGCCTTTAATAATCAGTACTCTACACCAAAAACTAAGCTAGATATAGGAAGCATTAAAGCTATTAAAAGAAACTGCCTTTAATAGCAGCTAAACCTTTTATTTAACTAATATAATTCAGGACCAAAACAGAGCATTTTTATTTAACTGATATGCTATTAGGACTAAAACAGAGCTATTGGGAGCTTTATGCTTTTATGCTATTAGGACCAAAACAGAAGCTTTAAAGCTTTTATCAATGAATCTAGATACCAATGCTATTAAAAGTATAAGCTAGATACCAATGGTTTTTTCCCTTTCAATTATGGATGATCAAATGCTATCTTCTGCCGAGTCAACACAATCTATGATACCACCATCAGTACTCTGAACCAAAAAAGAGAAAATAAAATGTTAAAATTTTATATTTAAATAGAGCCAAATAGGGGAAATGAAAAAAGATGTCTGTACTGTCTTTAGAGCAGGCTTATTGATGTTATTGAGAGGAGATCTAATCATGTTTAGTTTCTTTAACTCTTTTTTTTGTTTGAAAGTTTGAAAAAAGAAAAAAAAAGATGTATTAATGGTGTTCCTATGTTCTATGCGCCCAAGACCATTTAGATTAGATCTTATCTCTGACATCTTTTTATCATACAGATAATGGATTACTTTAATTCTAATGAAGTTCCTAATTATACTTCTTGGATTTTATGTTGTTCTTTAATTATGCTTTTCATTAACATTTCCAACCTCATAAAACAACCCTTAAAAGTTTTTGCTAATTATTCGAATACTGGTTGTTATTTTATATAATTTTAACTCGCTAATTGCATGTTTTGATGTGTAAGGGTTCCGGATATTCCAGGATAATATCTTTGCAGAATTCATACAACTTGGTCTGCAGAACTTTTGATGCTCCGATGGCAGTGTTTTCCATCACGAGAGATTGTTGCGAGTCATGCTTCACATGCACTTCATTTTCTAAGGAAATTTTTTCAGATATTTAACTGATATGTTTTTAGGACCAAAACAGATCTATTGGGAGCTTTATGCTTTTCTGCGATTAGGACCAAAACAGAAGCTTTAAAGCTTTTTTCACTGAATCTAGATACCAATGTTATTAAAAGTATAATCTATATACCAATGGTTTTTGCCCTTTCAATTGTGGATGATCAAATGCTATCTTTTTCCATGTCAACACAATTTATGATACCTCCATCAGTACTCTGAACAAAAAATGAGAAAATAAAATGTTAAAAATTTATGTTTAAATAGAGCCAAATAGGGGAAATGAAAAAAGATGCCTGGACAGTCCTTAGAGCAGGCTTATTGATGTTGTTGAGATGATATCTAATCATGTTTAGTTTCTTTAACTCTTTTTTTTGTTTGAGAGTTTGAAAAAAGAAAAAAAAAGATGCATAAATGGTGTTCCTATGTTCTATGCACCCATGCCCATTTAGATTAGATCTTATCTCTGGCATCTTTTTATCATACAGATAATGGATTACTTTAATTATAATGAATTTCCTAATTATACTTCTTGGATTTGATGTTGTTCTTTAATTATGCTTTTCATTAACATTTCCAACCTCATAAAACAACCCTTAAAAGTTTTTGCTAATTATTCGAATACTGGTTGTTATTTTATATAATTTTAACTCGCTAATTGCATGTTTTGATGTGTAGGGGTTTCGGATATTCCAGGATAATATCTTTTTCAGAATTCATACAACTTGGTCTGCAGAACTTTTGATGCTCCGATGGCAGTGTTTTCCATCACGAGAGATTGTTGCGAGTCATGCTTCACATGCACTTCATTTTCTAAGGAAATTTTTTCAGATATTTAACTGATATGTTATTAGGACCAAAACAGATCTATTGGGAGCTTTATGCTTTTCTGCTATTAGGACCAAAACAGAAGCTTTAAAGCTTTTTTCACTGAATCTAGATACCAATGCTATTAAAAGTATAATCTATATACCAATGGTTTTTGCCCTTTCAATTGTGGATGATCAAATGTTATCTTTTTCCATGTCAACACAATCTCTGATACCTCCATCAGTACTCTGAACAAAAAATGAGAAAATAAAATGTTAAAAATTTATGTTTAAATAGAGCCAAATAGGGGAAATGAAAAAAGATGCCTGGACAGTCCTTAGAGCAGGCTTATTGATGTTGTTGAGATGATATCTAATCATGTTTAGTTTCTTTAACTCTTTTTTTTATTTGAGAGTTTGAAAAAAGAAAAAAAAAGATGCATAAATGGTGTTCCTATGTTCTATGCACCCATGCCCATTTAGATTAGATCTTATCTCTGGCATCTTTTTATCATACAGATAATGGATTACTTTAATTATAATGAATTTCCTTATTATATTTATTGGATTTGATGATGTTCTTTAATTATGCTTTTCATTAAGATTTTCCAACCTCATAAAACAACCCTTAAAAGTTTTTGCTAATTATTCGAATATTTGTTGTTATTTTATATAATTTTAACTCACTAATTGCGTGTTTTGACGTGTAGCGATTTCGGATATTACAGGATAATATCTTTGCAGAATTCATACAACTTGGTCTGTAAAACTTTTGATTTTGCGATGGTAGTGTTGTCCATCACGAGAGATTGTTGCAAGTCATGCTTTGGATGCACTTCATTTTCCTAAGGAAATTTTTTCAGAACTAACACAACTGAGATGCAATTTCACTGCATCGGGTGTGGTCATGCTTCGGAGATGTTTGGGTTCGTTAAGGATGTTTTTATGGTTTGTGCAAAGAGCTGGGGAGCATAGACTTTGATAAAAGAGCTTGATTGTGGTTGAAAAGTATTTCATGGTACTGAAGATTTCAAAGGCAAGGAGCTGCATGTGAAGGCAAATGAGATGATATCCAAGCTAGAAACTAAAGTGATGGCTGCTTCAGATGTCTGCAGCTTCATCTTTTAGTTATTCAACTACGCATATAGAATGTTAGAGTTTCCCATTACAATAGTCCCCTCAAAGCACAATACAACAATTCAATCTAGCATAACAGGAAAATACGACACTGTCCCTCTTCTACTCTCCACCTCTCTCCCTCCAAAACCATCCTTCTACAACACAGTCTCTTCGAGTGGAAGGTGTACACTTCTGAGGAACGTTTCTTTTTATTCTTAGTTTGTTTCTTTTAGCTGTATAATGCACCATAGAACAGTAAACTTTTATGTGAAATTTTAGTGTCTTTATTTGAGTGTACACTTTTTGCGGCGTTATAATTGCTTGGGTACAAGGATATAGACAAAAGTTATTTGTGACATTTGTTATTTGTAAAGATTAATAGGTTGGGGGTGCCATGTTCTTATCTTATCCAAAATCACCTTATATCTATATATGTTGAGAGCATCATTGATTTTTGAAGTGCTTATTTGTCAAATGGCATGATTTTCCCCCCTCCTATGACTACTTCATTAGTTTACCATTACATTTAGATGTTCTTGGATGTTTGCAGAACCCCAAATCCCCCACCATAGCTCCAGCCTTACCTTTCTCTGCTGATATCCCATGACAAGTTGACCTCAGCCTAGCCGAAAATATTTCAGCTGGGACCATAACAGTTGGGACATGAACTGTTTATTCCAAGATGTTTGTGAAATGAAAATTTATTTCTCTACATCTTGGTTTACATTTCATGTGTAAATTTTTTTTCTCGATTATCTTTATTACGGGTAGATCCTTTAATTTTCTTAGTTTCCATGAGTATCCAAATGGTAAATGTTAATTATCTATTTGGATCCTTACATTAGTCCTCAACCTCGACATTGATAGCTGGTACTAGCATTAGTTCTACATCATGGGGGGATGTGTTTAAAATGTTTGAAGTATATCACCTAAAGTTAGATTTTTTTAAAAGAAACAATATCACCTCTCTGTACACATTCATTGATTGGATCAACAATATCACCTTATTTTTGGAGGATGCTTTTGCTTTTGATTCCCTCCCTTATGTTGCCTTCTTTTCCTTTCCAGTCTCATCACCAAAGAGATTAAGTTTCATTCAGTGATTTATGGCAAGACTGTATGTGAAGATTTGAGAATGTGAAAACCATTCTTTTTTACTTTAGATCATGCAAAAAACAAAGTGAACACTTTCTTTGAAACTATAATAACACCCATAAGTCTTTTCTTAGGAGCTTTGTTTGATTATAGAGGATTGCAAATTATTTGTCTATGTTTTCAATGAGTATTTTGAATTTTCAGTTTGAATGTTTGGTTGTCATTTGTTTTCATTTTTTTTGTTTTATGCATGTTAAATGTTACACTGTAAGGGGTGATGAGGGCTAACTGATATATTGAAAAGAATTTGAATACATGTTGTTGATGTAAGAGAACACATTTAACACTAAAAATATCTAGAAAATATTTTGCCCAATATTTTTACTTTGTTTACAAATATTTGTGTTATACAATAGTTAACAATTATTACGACGTTATAATTTTTTTTACTTTGTATGATTTAAATTTACATGATCTTATACTTTAAAAATTTACACTTCTAATATATAAAACATTTATTATTTACATTATACACGACATTATAATTTTCAAAATTATCATCGTGCATTAAGGCACGGGCATATCCTAGTATATATATATATATATATATATATATATATATATATATATTCTCATCATGGCCTAATGATGTCATTTACGGGATTACTTTGGCCATTTCTCATTTTCTCAAAGCATGTTTGAGATTGAGCCTGAGTCGAACCTCCATACCTTACTTCGTGGCTCTAATTCTCAACCACACACTGTTGATACTCATGTGTCATCCACGCATGCATCTCACATTTCATCACCTCCGATGACGACTATCAACGAGGCACATGCTTTGTTCTGCACACATTATTTTCACGCTGATCACTTGTCCCTTGAGTGTCCATATCTTCCTTATCCATCCGAACCCACCATGGACCAAGTGTATCCATATGACACTGTTTCATAACCCACTCCGACTTATTATCCTGATGTATATAATCCCAAGTTATGTGATAACCCTAGTTATTTGTGGAGGCTTAATCACCCTCCCACGCCATATGAATCCCAACTCGATGTTATGGATCCTCACACGTTCCAATAGTCTTCATGGTAACCTAGTTCACCCTATCCCGATCAGTTACCTCACTACGCACCCAATGATTATCAACCATTTGTCCATCACGAAGGCGAACCTTTCGTGTATGATGAACTTCACCCCGTACCCCACCTTTCATATGAGTATTCTCCGCATCCTAGTGAGTTATGTCCACCTCCACCACCACCACCTGTCACTCCACCACCACCATCCACCTCCTCTCTCGAAAGCCTCTTGCAAAAGTTCATACTCGAGCACGAGCAAGCCACTCAACTTCAAAATGAAGCCCTCCAAAGAATTTAACAACACTTTAATGAAATTGAGTGTACGAGAGAGTCGGAGTTCCCCTTAAGTCAACCCATTATTGCACCCATGTGGAGTGATGATGAGTCATCTTGTGATAGGGATTTTGAGTGTGTCCAACCCTATTCTCCCGAGAATCTTTATGTTGAGACCATTCCATGTTCCGGGCCTCAAGTTGATAATTGTGTTACCTTACCTTTCATTAGTGATGATGATTTGCTTCCACCATCTCCACATAAACCCCAATTTGAGGTTCACATTACCTTACTCGACAAATCCAAAAAAATGCTCGAGTGTATACCTATTGAGCCCACCGTGTGTGTTCCTGAAGAACCACTTCATCCTAGGTTAACCCCCGCTACGAGTGATCACCATTTTCTCGAGATTTAATCCGAGATGGTTTCTACCTCTCCGGATATGGATCCTGTTCCACCATGCATGGCTCCCTTTGAGCCCTATATTTTTAATGATTCCTCAATCTCTGATCTCGATGCCTCGTTTGAACCACCCACCACATTTATTGATGGTGTTCTTGTGGAGAAGATGATAACTCCCTCTTTATCTACCACACTTCCTCCTGTAGGTGTCCTTAAGGATCACTACGTGCCTCATGAAGAGAGTGTGTTCCCTACTCTTGAGTTGGATCATCTTCCTCCACCATTTATCCCACCCGATCCACCATTTATCCCACCCGACCCACCCATTGTCCCTTTCACCCCACCACCTGGTTTTTATCTTGATTTTACACATTTCATATTTCCATCTGCCTTTTTAGATCCTCACCTAAAACCATCCCCCACCCATGAGAGTATTTATGGTTCTACTCTCCACTTCCATGACACCGAGCTTGTTACTCTATGCCCGCCACTCTCTTATGGTGTTAATCTTTTCCATCAATGGCTCCCTGGCGTGTCACGGCGCGACCATTATCATCGCCCATTCATAGAACGGTTATGTAATTTCTATGAGCCCCACCCCATTCCACTTTCCAAACCATTTTGCCTCCCTATACAACTTGAGAACCATGCTTATAGGGCCCTTTTTTCCCTTACCTTTCGTCTCAATAAGGGCCATGATCGATGATTAATCACCCATGCCTTTCTCATCCTTACCCTAATACCCACCCGCCCATGGTCCACCGATGCTTTACATCGCGTGATGCACTTTTCCATACAAGTGCATTGACCCCTATAGCCTTTATCCAACAAGACTAACGCTTTAGTCTTGTTTGGGGGTGATTCTAAGCACCCATTTTCTGTCGCCTCGTGCTTTCATAGATCTTATCTTTCGGGTGATAATGATTAGGTCTGGCTGAAGATGTTAAACTTAGCGCTACCGGGAGGCAACCCGTGATTTCTTGTATGAGTCTCATCCTGTTTGGGGGTGGTGTTTCGTATCACCCTATGCTTTCCATGTTTATAGACTTGTACACATTTTTTTCTTATCACTCATTTAGGTTTTTTCTTGGCTAGATATGTCCACTTCATTAGCGATTGATTTTGGTACTCTCTTTCCTCCTTTCTACTCTCAATTGTAAAAATAAAAATACTTAACATCAAGGACGATGTTCCTTTTTGTTTGGGGGTGGGGAATTTTATCAAAATCGTACCTCTTTTAAAAAAAATTGATTTTTAAACCTGATTTTTAAAAGTTTCGTGCAGTTTCCTTCATCTCATTCATTGACGTGAATTTTCTATCATCCATCTTAAGTCTAGGAATCAAGCTCGAGGATTTATTTTTCCTAAATAGCTTACATAATACAATAACAAGGCATGTTGCAACATGAATTTCTAGACTCAACAAAATTTGCGCACTTATCACGTCACTACGGGTTAGAGTTGAAGAGTATTACAGAAAAACCTTATGGATCACTAGTAGAGACTTTTACTTATGAGATTTGTGACTTTCACCCTTTTAGAGTGTTTTACGCAATCTCTGAGTCATAAGTTGATTCAACTTTCTTTGGGTCCACACTAAAATCGTTGTATGATCTCATTATTCTTCATTAAAAATTTTGTCTTTATCACTGAGAACGACATCACTTTCGAGTTATAAGAAACGCGTGTCTTGAAATTTGTCCTGATCACTAGATTTTCACCTATTCTCTTCGCCCATTACTTTCCCATATTATTCCATATTCACATATATTCCCCTCACCATCCATAGACATTCCCCACTCGATTTATATATCATCCATCATTTTTTTGAGAAAATGAGTATTTTCAAATGTAAAATGTCTTTAGTGGTTGAGAGTATTAAAAAAAAGAAAAAGAAAAAATAGCAAAAGAATAGAAATAGGAAAAGAAAAAGAAAATTCAAAAAAAAAGAAGAAAAAAAAAGAGAGAAAAGAAAAGAAAAAGAAAGTTTGTAGTTAGTTTTTATCTAATAAAGACATTTGTGCTCAAAGTATCATACAGTCTTCTCGCATACATATCCATCATTCGTCCATCATATCCTACTTCACCTCTTACCATCCTTCCTATTTCATTTCCCCCTCACCCATATACATCCATATTTTCCCCTAGGTGTTCGGGCAAATGAAAGTAAACGTGGTGAATAACTCGACGTTATCACCATAGTGATTAGATTCCTTTCATGAGATCATTTTTCTTTCTACATGTTCGTTCTTTCTTATATGTGTGTGAGACGTTTTAACTTTCTTACATTTACTCACCTCCTCACACAGAAGAGCGATACACTTACCCTAATCTCGAGAGTTCGTTTGAGAGAGTTATATCCAGTGAGATTTTGAAGTTGAAGTGTTGATTCTGAAAAGGCGATCCAAGAATTACTCTTCTGATACTTGACCTGTTTTGACTGATTCACACTACACACGTTGATTTCTAGGAAGGATATGCCTTAAGTATTTACTTAGTTAACGTTTTATGCAATTCTAGCTTGTATTTTTCAAAACATTTATCTTGTGATGTATTGTGCGATTATTCTACGTCTAATAAGAGATTGATTGCCATTTTCAAATAAGAATTTTGTGGGTACATTCCTTACAAACCCTCACGAGACACAACTCGTCCTGTAGGGCAACCTATAGGTTTAAAGGCTCGTTGCACATGCTAAGTGCAATCGCAAGTGCCGCGAAAGTGGTACACTTTTGGTTTCTTATCTTTCTCTTTCTCTCTATATTTTTCTCGAGGACTAGCAATGTTTTGTTTGGGGGTGGTGTTACAAGCACCAAAAGTGTAAATTTTATACCCCGAATAGATGCATTTTAATTACTAAGTCTCGACAAATTGGATCTTATGGGCATAATTATTTAATGTGCAGGCTTGATTGCAGTTGCGGTGTCAAAAGCTATATTTCGAGGCAATTTGCAGTTCAAATGGAGCTAATTCCCTTTTCCCGTACCTTACCCAAGCTACCCAAACCTTCACTCGAGACCGTGTGTGTTTAGTTCGTGCTTTTTAGATTTTTTTTAGAGTTTTAATTTGAGTCGTTTTTATTTTTAGAATTAGTTTTTAGTAGTTTACAAGATTGTATATTTTTAGGACTTTAGGTTTTGTATTAATTTTATTATTTAAGTTTTATTTTTAGAGGATTTTTTTTATGTTTTATTTTAGTTCGTCAAGTTCTGTTTTCCTCTATTTTTTTGTTTGTTTTTAGTTTTTAATTAGTTTATTATTATTTTTATTTTGTTTTGTTTTGTTTTACTTTATTTTATTAGTTTTTATTTGAGTCATGTTTAGTTTTTAGAGTTTGTATTATGTGTCATGTTATTTTTATTTTTTAGTTTTTAGTTTTTGTAGAGAGTTTTATTTTTAGTTGATTTTTATTTTTAGTTTAGTTTAGTTTTTAATTTTATTTTACTTATTTTTATTTTATTAGGTTTATTTTTATTTTCAGGGTACAAATTAAACACACACACATATTCTTCATCCTACCTCACCCAAAAACTCTCATTTACACACACCATATTAACCTATGCCCCCATACACCCAACGAACTCAGACAACCACACACCTAATATCCTACAACCTCACACACCTAATTACCCCCCACTTCATCTTCCAAACCCCACCACTCTCTCTCTCTCTCTCTCTCTCTCTCTTAAAGCCCCATTAACAAAACTATCTTATTCCTTACACACTTTCTTTCCCACCTTTCTACCACCATTAACCCACTTGCAATCTTACACCCCAAAATCGAAGATCCAGCCCACGAAACCACCTGCTCCGGCCTCAAACATCGCAACCCCAACTTCCGAACCTAGCTCCGAACCACTTCTAACCCGACAACCACCAACCCGTTTTCCCAACCTCATCGTTTCCAGAACCCCCATACCTATACGCCCGCGCCCCTAACCCATTTCAAACCCAAGACTTCTGCTCTTACCCCAACAAACCTGATTCCCACCTCGACCTCTTGCCTCTGAGAACCCGCCGGCAAAACCGGAATGATCTAACCAAAATCACATCCCGACCTCGCATTTCCGAGATCCACTTCAACCAAAAACCTATTTACCTCAAGACCCATTTCCTCTTACACGATTTGTTAGCTTCCGAAAACAACCCAAAGAATAAAGCCAAAACCAAAAATAAAATACAAAAGCCCCACATGTATTTTAACCCCTTTAACCCTTTACCCAAAATGCCCCCAACTACCTTATGTCCCCACTTCTTCTCACATGTCCCTTATTACCTCACACAATCCATACACATTTGTGCATTCCCCCAATTTAACCCCAACTTATCCTCACACCCCCATGTCCATTTAATCCCTACCCAATTTACCCTTAGCTCCATGCCTATTATTTAAAGAAGATGAAGACTATTTTGAGGGAATATTATTTTTAGAGAGAAAATATTAAAGATAGACTTGGATAAGAAGAAGAGAGATAGTTTAGAGTAGAAAATAAATTAGTTTGACACCCCACCTAATTAAATATCGAGTGATCAGTCCTTTATTAAATTAACTCAAAGTGTCCGGTTGGTTCATTCTTAGCATCACTGTTGAAAAATAATTTTCTTTATTAATAACCTAATAACTAATTAAGCTAAGTGTTAAAACATTTAATTTTATAAATTAAGTCCGATTGTTATTATTAACTATGAAACCATTTTCATGAATACAAATGATAGTATTAAAACCAAACCATCCAAATGAAAGAACATGCTAGATAAATCAATCCAAATAAAATATCTCAAATCGCAGGACAAAGTAATAATCACAAGTAATACCAACTAAAATAGAATACTGAAATAAATCAAGCGTACAAATCTCTCTGAACTAGATAAAACTGAAAATGGGCGACACGTGCCCTATCTAATGATGACTAAATAGGATATTGAGAAGGCAAGGATGAAGTCGTCTACTGCAAGGACCTGCAACTCCCACACTAGCTACAGCACGTCAATAGTCCAAAGATCTAAGTCTGATGCCTCTGTAGCTGGGCACTTGTAATACACACACACACACACACACACACACACACACACACACACACACACACACACATATATATATATATATATATATATATATATATACAAGAGAAGGAAAGGATAACAAGAAACGGGTCAGAGCCCGAGTGTAAAACAGCGTTAAAAATAGTTTAGCAAGTACTTAAAATTCTTAACAGTTGATATTACATACATGTTAGTTCCACGATACTCACTTGGAAATTCTCACCCCTCAACTAGTGTACAGTCCTAACGTACTAACGAATTGATCTGGATAAATAAATCCCAATTGACTAGTCTAATTTAATTTCCCCTCACCAAATTTTGTCTCAAGTAATCGCATGTGTTGATGTAAAAAACTAGATTTGATCTAATTAATTAATCACAGATAAAAAGGAATAAAGAAATAAGACAAAGGATTTTTAAAGTGGTTCAGCCTTATGAAAATGGCCTACGTCCACTGTTGTTGTATTGCTGGGTGTTTTTCTTAATCTCGATGATTCTTTACAAAGATCAATTACCCTTTTATGATTGGTGTTACAATGTATTTATAGCCTTGGGACTATCAATGTGAATAGACGGTATGCCGTTATTTAATAGGCACATACATCTGTACAATAAGAATGTTCATTAAGTCCGATGTTCATTGAATGTGTAGTTGTCATTTGATCTTCCTGGCCAGATGTTCTACACACTGAGTAGCTCGGTATGCTGAGTAGATCGGCACGCTATATTGCTCGGGGTGCTGAGTAGCTTGGTGCTGCAGGTTGTTCGGTGATCATATTCATTTTCCATGTAAGATGACATGTATCTTCATATAATTGGTCCACGTAAGCTGACTAACTTTCGTATCAACAAAAGCCCCCAATATTTCACAGTTGAGGTTAAAAATGAGGGTGTGGAACATTATACCCAGAAGTTGCTCGGATAATGGTTTACCCAATTTTGCTAAATTACAGATCTCCAACACTTAGGAAATTTTCCTCGTATTCTTGTCATTTGAGCGCAAAACAGAAAACTTGTAAATATTTTGAATCTTCAACAGTCGTTTGGATATTTGCGTCTTTTTCATCGTTTAGCCGCCGAAAACGCAAACGTCTTTTCTGGTAATCATTTATTTTCTCACTTCCCGATGCAAGGTATTTAAAAGAGATAGAAACAAATCATCATCTACTTTTTACTTACATATCTCCGAACTCTTTTTTTTCTCACTCTGTTTTCATACTGTCATTCTTTCCATCGTCCGCTATTAGCAGATTTCTCAATTTTCTATAAGAATTTCTTCCTTCTTCTTTCTTTGCTTTAGTCATCATGTATTATCTTGTTGAATCTTTAGATAAATTCTGGGATGATTTTGCAATTCCTTCTTGGGTTATTCTAGAAGAACCTCCTTGCCCTTCTGATTTATTTTCTTTATCTGAGGGACACTGGTTTCCCTCCCTTTTTGTAGCGGAGTGTGGTTTTTCTTTCTTGCCAAATCCCTTGTGTTTGAAGTTTTGCCAATATTTCGATATTGTTCTTGCAAGAGTAGCTCCAAATACATAGAGGGTAGTTAATGGCTTACATAGATTGAATCAAATACGTGGAACTCATTTAGGAATTCCTGAAATTATGTAATGTTATAAATGGGTCACCAGTGACACTATATTTTATTTAAAAACTAGGTTTTCAATTAGAGCTTTAGTGGTCAACCTCCCCGATGCCAACAGTGACTATTTTGATCATGGGATTGTGATGAAAAATTGGGAACACCCTCCATTAAATGGAAATGATGTGTACCAAGGTCCCAAATGTCCACTTTACCCTCCATTAAATGGAAATGATGTGTACCAAGGTCCCAGATGTCCACTTTATGGCAATGGGATAGGTTGTTTTTAGTTTTTTCAATTTATCTTTCTTTATGTTTGATGAAATGCGTCACTGACACTAATTTTTTTTTATTGTAGTTGACAGTAAAAGAAAATCTCGAAAAGAGAGTGATATAAATATAAAAAATTTGATACTTATCTGGGGTTTGCATCAGTCAATCAATGGGGAGCACGTGAGGTCTTCCTCTTATTTGCTAAGATATAGAAACACCAGCTCATCTTTCATTGCTCGTCCTCTTGTCCCTCCTGTGGTAATTGATCTTGATCAAATACCAACTTCTCGAGAAAGTGTGAAAGGATCCTCCTATGATTTAAATACTTATATTTCTCATCTAATGAAGAAGAGGAAAGTTCCTGCATTGTTTGACCAGTCTGCCTCTATAATTGAAGGGGCAAAGAAAAACAAAGTCGATGTTCCTACTGAGGGAACTAAAAAGAAGGATGTTCCCCCCTCCCTCGAAAGATATCACCATGAAGCCCCCTGTTACCTCTAAAGAGGCAAGACCTGTGATTGGAGTTGTTTCCTTAAAAAAGGCAACACCTTTGATTGAAGAAGAGGCAACACCTTTGATGAGGTTGAGGAGGGGTCTTGTTGAGAGAACTGTAGATACTTCTTCCCAACTTACGGAAGTTAAAATTTTTTCTTTGAGGGGTAGCCCTTCAGCCATCATTACTCCTAGTTTGGCTAAGAAATTAATCAAATCAGGGACTCTCCCTGACTTTCGATCTGCTGAAACTTTAACTCCTTAAGAGAAAATTATTGACACTGTTGCCCAGCTTCTTACATCTGTAAGTGGTCATCACATTTATGTTTCCCATATTTCATTGTCATGTTCATGTTTTAATTCGTGTTCTTCTTCCTTATGCATTTTTTGGTGTGCTTTGACAATATCGTGGAAAAGGATAAAGCTATCAAAGCTTCAACCTCATCCAGTAGTATTGAGGACGCCCTTGTTGGGTTGTCAAGGTCCTTTGAAGAGTCCCAAAATAAGTATGAAGAGGACAAGTCTGCTTGGGAGAACAAAATTAAATCTTCTGAGTCAGCCCTTTAACAAGCTAACATAGCCCGAGATCTGGCAGAGAATGCTTCTAAGGAAGCTAATGTTAAGCTTGAAAAGGTTGAATGGCGTAAGAAAGAGCTTGAGGAGAAGCTAAAATCCATCGAGGAAGCATACGACAAGATTAAAGAGGCTGAACAACATAAGAAAGAGCTAGAATAGAAAGTGAAGTCTACCGAAGAGCTCCTTAGAGAGAAATATTCTTCAGAGAGAGCGAATAGAAAGGCTGCTGTGAAAAAGTCCTTTGGCACTGGCCGGGACAAAGGATGGAATAAGGCCTTAGCTGCTACGTCTTCCCGGATGGAGTATGCACGTGTTAAATACTTCAAAGATGGATGGGTAGTAGCTTTGAAGAAGTTGAATGTTGCTGAAGATTCTGAGCTGTTCCAGGAACATACTCATGGTCCTCCTCCTACTGCTGGAGAAGAAGAAGAGGATGAAGCTTCCTCTGATGATTCTTCTATGGTAATAGTGGATCAACCTCCTACTGCTACTCTTCCTCAATCAACCGAGCAAGGTCAGCAGGCTACTATCTCTATCGACCAATTTCAACTACCTTCCGAGCAACTAATTCCTTCATCTAGACCAGTTGAAGATGTTGTAGGAAATAAGGAGAAGGTGTAAAGTTATTCAGCTCTTTAATTATGTTTTTTTTTTGTTATAACTTTGGATGTATTCTCTCATATTATGATAAATAAAAATAAACTTTGGTTGTCTGACTTGAACTTCTCTTTTACTCGCTCTGTTTGTATCATTATTGGTGCATTTTACTTTTCCTTACTAGTTTATTGCCATGATGGAACTCTTATCATCTCATGATACAAATTTGATGTAGAAATATAATAATTACTTCAAATATGGTCATGCATATTTTACTGAGGCTCAAATAATTGACATCTTTGGATCTGATGCTTCTGAACGAGTAATTGATGCATACCAATATTTGAAGTGTTTACTTGATCATGTTGTAACAAAAAATATGGCTTATTAAGAAATGATTGAAGACCTCCAAGGAATGATCGAGGAACTCCAACTTTAACACAAAGAAATCACTGCACTCCTACATGAAGGCTATGAGAAAAAGTACCAATAATTGAGTGTTGATCGGGGATATAAAAAATATATTCCAGCCCATGAGAAAAGAGAAAGTGTGTTGAAACTTGAGATTGAAGAACATAGGAATATTTCCAAGTTATTGGAGGAAGAGAATATTCTATTGCAAGAAGAAATGAAATAACTCAAATATGTTACCTCCTATCCTTCGGGAGCTCTGTTTTCAATTAATGATGAAGGCTTTTCCTTTTTGGAAACTGAAAATGCTGCCTTGAGAGAAGAGTTGGAAATTTTGAAATAAGACAAACCTACATCCTTGCGAGGTAGAGCTAGAGCTGGTACATAAGTGTTCAAGGGACTAGGACTGAACAAACCTTAACAAATCAGGTTGCTCAGATAAAAGCAAAAACTCAAGCCTTAGTTGAAATGTCCCAGAAAATTCAGGCTCTTACCGACCAACTATCCAACCAGAGCTCTGCACTGGAATGTAAGGAAATCTTGGTGAAGAAACTCCATAAGCAGGTTGAGAAATTGACTTATCAATTTCACAAAAAGCCTAGAGAGTTTTGGATGGAGAGTATAATGAAGGTCTGTGCCATCTCGATGCTCGGTTGCAATAGTCAAATAATGAAGGATACAAATAAGGATGGTTGAACGCTTTATGTATGATGAGAGTTGAAGAAGGTACATCTTTATGGGATTGGTGTGAACCTGGATTACTTGATTTAACTTTTCCTCCCTTTAAACTCGATGTCAGATGGATTCCAGCCCGTGCCATTCCTCGGTGCTTGATCTCCAAGTACCTTGGTGATTACCAGCTTCATTCAGATTTTGAGATATCTAGTCCTCAACATTTGCTTGATCGACCATGTCCGAGAAACATCAGAATGCTGTGAGATATGAATTTTATCAATTCTTCATATGCGTTAGATAATCCTCCTACTAGGATGGAACCTGTATCTAAAGCAGAGGGAAAGAAACCCAAAGAATAGGAAATTTGTATTTAATAAATCAAAATTCATCTTTATGTAATCTTCTTGTATTTAATGAAGAAAAATTTAGTCTTTATGCAATTTTATTTCCTTGGAAATACTTTGTAAGATGCTTTTCTTGTTATTTCCTGATGAATATATATATGTATATATATATATATATATATATATATATAGAGAGAGAGAGAGAGAGAGAGAAATTATCCTATTTTTCCTAGACAATGGACCTTTCCCCACTTGTTATCTAGTTGTAGTGACTTGTCACTCTTTGGTGCCTAAGAAATGGAATAATTTTGATCCCATGTTCTTGCTTAGTTGTAGTAATCGTTCCAGTATTACCTTTGTGCCTAGACAGTGGATGCCCCGGGAGGTCACCCATCTTCTTGCCTAGTTTGGGGTGTCCCTTGAGATCACCTGTGATCAAACAGGCTTTGCCTTGTATGATTATTATGCCAACATTATTGGTTAAATTTATTTGTGTCGACCAACTAGAGTTTGTGGTTGTTGAATACCGACCAATCGGAGTTGTTGGTTATTGATTTGTCGACCAATCGGAGTTGGTGGTTGCTGATTTGTCGACCAATCAGAGTTGGTGGTTGCTGATTTGCAGACCAACCGGAGTTGGTGGTTACTGGTTGGTGAGATTCGCACTGAGTTGACATGGCGGGTAACCTTAGTTGGTGTAGTGTGTAGCACTACAACTCCGAAAAAAAATGAACCAAAAAGGAATATGGAAAACAACATTTTTATTCATATTGCAAGAAAAGGGGTGTATGTGAATCTGTATTACTGATAACACTTGTGCAAATGCTCTACATTCCACACATTTTTGAATTCTTCTCCCTCTAAGGTTTCGATTCTGTAGGTCCCAGGATGAACAATCGTAGTTACCCGATAGGGCCCATGCCAGTTGGCCTCTAGCTTACTATACTTCTGGATCACCCTCTTGTGTACATAATCTCCCTCTTTCAGATCACACTTCGTCACCCTTTTGTTGTAAAACATGGATGTTCTCTATTGGTAATCTGCATTCCTGAATTCTTCTTCTTCTCTAACTTCTTCGAGCATATCCAAATCTAAGTGTCTCATCAAATCAATTACCGGAGAGTTGAAATTGAGCACTCTATGTGTAGATAGGCCCAATTCAGTAGGTATGGAAACTTCACTTCTAAAGGCTAACATGTATGGGGACTCCCATGTTACTGTTCGGGGTGTTGTACGATAAGCCTATAACACAGAATGTAGCTTATTAATCCAATTCCCTTTTTCATCATCCAACCATTTCTTCAAACCGTTCAGCAGAGCCCTATTCGTCACTTCAGTTTTCCCATTTCTATGGGGATGGCCTGGTGTAGAATGTATCTTCTGGACATTGGATTGATGATAATATCCAGTGAACTTCTCGTTGTCAAATTGGGTACCATGGTCAGTAATGAAAGCATGTGGGAGAACATATCTGTAAATAATACTCTTCCAAATAAACTGGTAAACCCTTTCGTACAACATATCAATGAGAGGTTCGGCTTCAACCCACTTGGTAAAATAATCAACAGCGACAACCAAATATTTGAACCTCCCTTGGGTGGTCGGCAGAGGCCCAACCAAGTCTATGCCCCATATGGAAAATGTCCAAGGGGAAGTAATGGGTGTTAACAATGCCTGGGGATCTCTTCGAATGGAAGAGAAACGTTGGCACTTATCGCACTTCTTCGCATAATTTGTATAGTTAGCTTTCATCGTTGGCTAATAATATCCTTGCGTCGTTATCCTCTGCAAGAGAGTTCGACCTACTACATGAGCTCCACAAGAGCCTTAGTGAACCTATTCAATCGTATCGTTAACTTCAGAGGGATGCACATATCTTTGTAGACCTGCTATGATACCTATTCTATAAAAAAACACCATTGTTTAATACATACCGAGCAACTTTAAAATTCAGCCTCTTAGTTGCAAGTTGGTCAGTTTGTACCACTCCTTCTTCGATATACGCCCTAATGGGGTCCATCCAGGATGGTCCCATGTCCATTGTAATGAATTTCACCATTAAATATTCATATATGCTCCGATCTTCCAAGATTTCAATTGGAACCATTCTTCATAACTCGGTGCGAGTAGCTGAGGTTAACCGAGTTAGTGCGTCAGCTCTCGTATTCTCCAATCTTGGTATTTTGATCAACTGGACAGCTTCAAAAGTGGACACAATCTCCATAGATTTTGCATGATACCTGAACATCAAGTCTCCCTTCGCTGCATACAACCCAAGAATTTGATTTACAATTAATTATGAATCACTAAACATGGTGACCTGCTCTGCATGCATTATTTTTGCTAAATTAAGGCCCACGATCATAGCTTCATATTTAGCCTCATTGTTGGAGGCTTTAAATTGGAAGCTCAGAGTGTATTCGATATCCAATACATCCGGACTATTGAGGATTATTCTGGCTCCACTGCCTATAGCACACGAAAATCCATCAACATATAAATTCCATATCGGTGTACAATTATCAAAATCTTGGTCTGACAAGGTTCCCTGATGGAATATTTGATACTTCCTTTTATCCTCCCTAAACACTAGGCTCTTATCCGTCGATTCTTGTTGCTCATTATCTATCCCCATTGGCAGATCTACTAAGGGAAGTTGATTGGGGATTACTTTGATGATCTCATAACATCCACGAGTTGTTCTTCATTAGAATCTTGATGCTCGTATGTGTCAGGGTAAGTAAATTCCGCAGTGAAATCTGCTACCATCTGCCCCTTAAGGTATGATCTTGGCTCATAAACAATATCATACTCGCCCAATTCTACCGCCCAGTACATGAATCTTTCGAATTTCTCAGGCTTATGCAAAGCCTGTCTTTGTGGCATATCAGTGTACACCACTATGATATGGGCCTGGAAGTAGGATTTCATCCTTCTGCTTGCTTCGATCAGAGCTAATGCCAACTTTTCCAATCTTGGATATCTAACCTCTGCTCCTCAGAAATATTTGCTGGTGTAATACACCAGTTTTTGCACTCCACCCTCCACTCTTATCAATGTTGAGCTAACTGCACTCTTTGAGACAGCTAGATACAAGTATAATCTCTCTCCCATCACCGGTCTGGATAGCAGTGGAGGTGTCCCCAAATATTTCTTCAATTCTTGACATGCCGGATCGCACTCATCATTCCACTTCGAAGTTTTCCTGAGAGTCTTAAAGAATGGGAGACATCTATATGTTGCTCATGACACAAACCTGTTAAGAGCTGTAACGGGGCCTGTGAGGCTCTGTACTTCCTTCTTCGTAGCTGGAGATCATAATTCCAACAAAGCTTTAATCTTCTCGAGATTCACCTTAATGCCTAATTGATTCACAATATACTCGAGGAACATGCCTTCTCATACTCCAAATATGCATATAGTCGGGTTCAGCTTCATTTGATATTTCTCTAGCTGGTTAAAAGTTTGACTCAGGTCAGCTAGATGGTTAGTATCTTTCTTTCTCTTGGTCATCATGTCGTCGACGAAGACCTCCATGTTGTGGCCGATTTGCTCTACAAACACTTTATTCATTAGCCGCTGGTACATTGCACCTGCATTTTTAAGTCCGAAAGGCATAACATTATAGCAGTATGTTCCCCTTGGGGTGATAAAATAAGTACTCTCCCTGTCTTATGGTTTCATATTAATCTAATTGTAACCAGAATAAGCGTCCATAAATCTCAATAATTCATGTCCCGAGGTAGCATCCACTAGCTGATCAATTCGGGGCAAGGGAAAGTGATCTTTTCGACAGGCTTTATTGAGATCCATGAAATCTACACACATCCTCCACTTGTTATTCTTCTTCCTTACCATTACAACATTTGCTAGCCAATCAAGATATTTGATATCTTTAATAAAAGAAGCCATTTATAGCTTCTCGACTTCCTCGTGAATGGCTTGATTCTTCTTTGGGCTAAATACCCTTCTCCGCTGCTTCACCATCTTGATCTCCTTATTAACATTGAGCTCGTGGCACAGGAAGGTCGGGTCTATCCCTAGCATGTCTTCATGACTCCATGCAAAATCTTGCTTTTGTTCCTTAAAAATTCCACTAGTTCCTGCTTTATTACCGGTTCTAATGACGCGCCAATTTGAGTTATTCGTTATGGACATTCATCATCCAGAATGATGTTCATAGTAGCTTCCACGACCTGACCCTTCATAAGCTGGGATTCATCTCTAGGGTCCAAGGTCTCAATTTCTGCATCTTCAGACTCATCCACTTGGTACGTGGTGGTCTTCTTTCTGGCTTCCTTTAATTCCTCCTGTTCAGCAGATGAATAGTAGCATTCCCGAGCTACTTTACGGTCGCCTTTCACAACTCTAACCCTAAAATTGATTAAAAACTTTAAACATTAGTGTACCGTAGATGGCACTGCCTCAAACCTTTTCAAGCTTACCCTCCCCATGATGATGTTGTAGGCTGATTGGACATTTTTGTCCATTTAAAAAAAGCATACCTTTTCTATTTTGCAAGTAGTCCAGGTACTAATAAGCATATCCATCTTGATCGTCCCAAGTGGAAAAACCTTCTCACCAGTAAAACTGAGGAAGGGCCTGTGATATGGCTCCAACTGGACTAGCTTCAAATTCAAGCTATCAAAATAGGGGTAGAACATGATGTCTGCAGAGATACCATTGTCTACCAATACACGTGAAATCACCACATCATTCATCCTCATCTTGATCACCAAGGGGTCATTGTGAGGATACAATACACCTGCCAGATCATTTTTGGAGAAACCGATGACCAGTTTATCCTTGTTCACCTTCCTCGGGCGATCGTCTTTGGCTAAATTTATGCGTTGTATATAAGAACAATCTCGGGCCTCATTGAGGTAAGCTTTCCTCTCAGCAGTATGATCTCCACCTCCTGCATCTCCAACTATAATTACATTACATTCAAATGATCCAAAATGGATTGAAAATACCTCACACTTAGGTTGCCTTAGCTTTTTGGGGAGGTCGAGGTCATCCTATGGATCATCTTTGTGGTCTCTCTTTTTGTCATCTCTTGCTCGACGAGGAGATTTGGACCTTTGCTTTCCTCTGTCGTTGGTCTTTCCACCATTCTGGCAATCACCGAATTTACTTAATTTTCCTCGCCTAATGAGTGCTTCGATTTTGTTCTGGAGAGCTATGCAACGCTTGGTTGTATGGCCATGGTCCCTATGGAACTTGCAATATTTGGACTTATCCCTCTTGTTAGGGCCTGCCTTCATTTTCTCTGGCCAAGCTAGCTCCTCGCTGTTCTTTATCTCTTCTAGAATATGATTTATATCCACCTTCAAGGGAGTGTAATTCCCATACTTCCTCAACTTCTCCAGTGTCTGCTTTCCTTTTGGGTGCTTACTGCCACCATTGTGCTTTTGATCCCTCTTCTCAATTTTACCTTCAGCCTTGGTCTCTGCTTTAGTGTCAACATTATTCTCCGCAGCCATGGCCTCCTCGACATTCATGATCTTACCTTCTTTTGCCATCAATTCAGCCATAGACCTGGGGGGATCTTTGGCCAAAGTATAATATAACTTGTTCGGTAACAGACCACTCATCAGAGCTGTAATTGCTGTCTTCTCCTAGTAGTCAATCACTTCAAGTTTCTCGTTATTAAAATGAGTGATGTAATCCCTGATACTCTCTCTTATTTTCTGCCTTACACTTAGTAGCTTTGCTACTCTCTTAACTGGCTTCGCACCAAAGCAAAAGTTCCCTATGAAGAGATCTATTAGCTGATGGAAAGTAGCAATATGCCCCCAAGGAAGATTATTGTACCATATCTGGACTGCCCAGTGATAGTTCCTGAGAATGCCCTGCACCTCATCTCATCAGGAACTGCATAGATATTAACAAAAACTTGGTACTGCTCTATATAGAGGATGGGATCAATTTTTCCATCATACTTAGGCGTCACTAAAAGAGCTTTAAATTTTAATGGTGTGGGAAAATCCATAATTGCCTGCACAAAGGGTGATCCTTGGATAAAAGTTCTTTGAAGAGGGTTCTTGGCCTTAGATATTTCCCCTAACCTGTCTTTTAACCTCTGAATGGAACCCTTCCATGCATCTTTTCCACTCTCAAACCTATTTTCTCAAGCAACTGATCGCGCTGAGTTCTCCTCTTGGGATCTTTAATTACGAGCTATTGGGCGTGATTGGGCAGAACCTTCCCTTAGATCGGTTGGTCATTGATAATTCCTCGATGCAATCCTAAGAGGGTTTTTATTCCTCCTAGGGCCCAAATGATCAAAAGGAGATACTCTACTCAACCTCTCTAGAGCGCTAGTTTATTCTAGAGTTAAAGTGACATTTCGTTGAGAATCTGTAGCTCGTATAGAGGAGGTCTGACCAAGCTGATATGAAGGATCATTGTACCTCTCAGTACAATAAGAGTGAGTACGCCTAGACTGAGAAACATCTAGGAATAGCATACGTCTTGTTCTTGAAGATGGCAGATGGGTATTTCTCTGAATGCTTCGTTGTCCTGACTAGGCAGGTGCTCCATCACGAAAAGTTTGTATGAGCTGACGCATGGTTTCTTGCATGGCCATTTGCCCTTGGGCTAAATTGGCCACTATACTAGTGATATCTTGCATAGTTGGGGGAGTAGAGGGGCTTATAGGAACCCCAACAGTGTTCCGATTACTAGATTCTGGGATCTCAACCATTGGTGATAAGTTTTTAGTGAAAAATGTTATGTATAGTCATTTCCCACAGACGGCGCCAATCTGATGATGTAAAAAACTAGATTTGATCTAATTAATTAATCACATATAAAATGGAATAAATAAATAAGACAAAGGATTTTTAAAGTGGTTCAACCTTATGAAAATGGCATACGTCCATTGCTGTTGTATTGTTGGGTGTTTTTCTTAATCTCGATGATTGTTTACAAGAGATCAATTACCCTTTTATGATTGGTGTTACAATGTATTTATAGCCTTGGGACTATCAATGTCAATAGACAGTATTCCGTTATTTAATAGGCATATACATTTGTATAATAAGAATGTTTATTAAGTCTGATGTTCATTGAATGTGTAGTTGTCGTTTGATCTTCCTGGCCAGATGCTCTGCATGCTGAGTAGCTCAACAAGCTGAGTAGCTCGGCATGCTATGTTGCTCGGGGTGCTGAGTAGCTCGGTCCTGTAGGTTGTTCGATGATCATATGAATTTGGCATGTAAGATGACACGTGTCTTCATATAATTGGTCCACGTAAGCTGACTAATTTTTGTATCAACAGCATGATTATAGTTATATCAGATAACCTTTTCTTATGAATATATTAGGCCAGTTATATGTATATATATATATATATATATATATATATATATATATATATATATACACACACAATATAGACTTAAGTTCGCAACTACTTATTTCATTTACTATGAATTATTAAGTACGTATCTACTTACAAGGACATTAGATTAATCACATGTATATATATTTATCACTCATAATATATCTACTAATAGGGCACCCCACATAAATCTGTGGTGCTATCATACTCTGATATCAAGTCCCTGTATCTCTCGTACAAAGGGAAATACTAGTTCATAATCCCTCTCAAACTCTATTAACACAAAACACACATATTAAAGGCGAAGCATAGTTCCACGTCACTAAGAGGTCAACACATACCCTCACATCTCTTAAGACCGTCTGACTATCATTCTCGAATAGCCTGTACCAAGGATCCTATGTTCTAGGGTACGAGTCAATATCCTCCATAAAGGTCACATCAGAATAAGACCGTCCCAACACAGAAACCTCCATGATAGCAAGTAGCGCGGGTATGATTAAACACAGATATTCAAATAATATATATACATGAATTCATGTGTATATTTACATTATTTAGCTAGGTATGCCCATGAACCATAACATATTCTAGCCATGCGTAGCATATAACGCTTGAGTTCTACATATAAGTAAATAACTCTTTTTATTCACTTAATTATTACAAATCCTTAAGTACTTCTCGACTCTCGAAGTGTATCCTCTTGATAAACATAAAATTAGTAGGTGCACCCTCACTACTCTACTGGTCTAAGTATTTCTTAATTCTCAGATGACCTGCTATAACGTACTCACGATTTTCCACTAAATTTATATTCTCGAAACCCCACGGTTAAATCTCATATAAATTCGTCTTACCTAGACCCTACTTATACCCTGCTGGGTCTTCTCATGTCCCATTAAGATATTTAAATTATGTCCAAAGTTCGTTACGCATTGGGGTTGGATTAACATAAAAATGGGAAGAATTTTCAGTTTCAAAGAGGGGTTTATCGATCAAGCAGGTGTTGGCCCAGTTTCTGCAATTCTAGCCTATGGTTTTCATCCAATCTAAATCCTCAAACCACCATTAACATGTCCCAAACCTCATGAATGTTATATAAACAAATATAGAAGATTTCTAACGTAAGACATTCGCAAATTCACCAAGAATCGTCATCAAAGGGGATTAATTCAAGAAGTTAACATTTAACCCTAGTTCACCAATTTTCTCAAGAATTCATTAAAATTTATAGATTTCTATCTCTACTGAGTATCAATTTCGTGGATAATATATTACATATGACGGATATCCACCTTAACATGGTTTCTACTCCAAACATGCAATAAAAACCTCCCAAACAACATTTTATTTTTAAGAAAACATATGAGAATAAATTCCTACGCTAGCATGGATGTGTTATCAACTAAAGAACAACAAGTTAGAAACTTGCCTAAAAATTGAAGGTCTGATTCGACGAATTAGAATGGTATAGGAACGATTCCCTTCTTCCGATCTACAGGCTGGTGGTGGAATTGATGAGAGTGGTGTAGGGTTGGTGGCTCTCCTCCTTGGAAGCCTTATCTCTTCCATCTTACTTAGACTCTCTGCAACTCCAAGGTTTCTAACCCCCGAGAACTCTACCTCCCATCAGATATAACACTCCAATTTTCGTCCATGATTAAGGCCTAAAATGGGTAATTTCCAAAATGCCCTCCCTAGTTACCGGTTAGGCATAAAAATATCCCGAGACCCAAACTAAACCTTCGGGCACACTTTTCTGACTATCTCGACCCTTCCAGACATATTAGCGCACTCTAAATGACCATACGGGCAACTTAAATTAATTTACTTTTATTCCATTAATTTAGTCCCGACACGACACATGCGCATCCCGACTTAATTTTTATAATTATCGTATTATTCACTCGCGATAATTTCTCATATATTAATTTACTCATCTAGTAATATTCAACATTATTCTCACAAATAATTACTAACTCTCGTCACACTAGTAAATATTTATTTTAAAATCCGGATTAATATTAAATTAATTTATCCCAATTTAATTTAATTAATCCCATAATTAAATGCCATAAAAAATATGGGGTATTACAATTAGGTATAAATATTTGTAAATAGTTTTAGTTTTATCTTTTTTAGAGAATTGGTGAGATTTAATTGTGAGCGGTTGAATTATATTCAAGAAGATAGAGTTCAAACTGCCAATTTTAAGGAGACTTGTTAAAGATTTGTTCTCTTTCTCTACTCTTTTATTTTATATGCCTTAGACATCATGTTTAATATAATGTTGGGCTAAATACCCTTTCAAGGGGTGGGATGATCCCATTATTTGATGTTAATCCATTTTAATTAATTTATTTACATTAAAATTACCTTTGATAATTAACTTTGCACTCTTACTTTCTATTTACGCCTCGAGAGAGGGTAAATGATTTTCGAGAGAAAATAGAAATTCTAGTTATAATACCCATTTTAGATTCGAACTAGATATAGGGGTTTCTCAAGTGTGGTATTATTCCTTTAATTTCAACTCTAGGCTTACTTTTATGATTTAAACTAATTTGATAAATCGATCCTAGCGGGTGATTTGTTAAATGATGTTGGATCTACGTTTTAAGAGTTGTAGGAGTGTTAAAATTAATTTTCTAAAATGTTATTATTAAAATTACATTTGCAACGAGAGTTGATTTGTAATTTGGATACTAACTTGGGATAATTAATTTTAATGAATTAATTAATTTTAATTAACTAGAATATATGGTGTCATCGTATCCCTTGTTAGTCCTCATTTTTATTTCCTCACCATTCTCATATTTTAGATTTTTATTTAGTTACATTTAATTAGTATCTTCAATTAATTTTATTTACATATTTAATTTAATTTAATTTAAATTCACATCCTCACAAAATTATTTTAATATTAAAAAAGCTAAAAAAAATAGAAAAAGAAAAAATCCAAAAAGAGATAATAAAAAAAGTTGAATTACATGTGTTTTCCTCTCATTTCACTCTTATGATGTGGATTGATACCTCACTTACCACTACATTTTAGTTTATTATATTTTGTAGGTATTTGAGATTTTTGATTAGAGAGCTTTTCAACAATGACGAGATATACTAAAAAGCATCTCTATTAGTCCACATTCCGTACTATGGATAATTTGCATCGTATCTTTAACCCCAACCCTTGTTGTGCAATGAAAGTGGGTTCAATCGGCATTTTTTTTAAGAGTGACTTGTCGCGAATGATGTACTGAACAATCAACCTGCGAAGGGTCGGTTGCATGGTATTTTTTATTAGCATCTTGAGGATAACTATCATTCTTAAGGAGGCGCCAAATATCATAATACCACAATCCTTCTATGTTCGGATCTTTTTTTTCTAACAAGCTCAACGTGGTAGCAATGCGTGGATGTTACATTTTTCTGGACTAGAAAGATTAGAAAGGGTTCCATTGTTACCCCCTCTAGCATGTCGACTATAGAGGCCAAGGTTACTAATTATTCAGATAGGATGTTTCTTGAGCGAGGTAGGTTGTGTAAGGTGACATCTTCGAACTAGGAGGTGATCTCCTCGAGGTGGGCGTGGAAGGTTAGGAGCTTCTCATTTTTAACTTTCAAGTTTTTAAAAATTTACCCTGCAATGAGAGTTGAATATCCAAAGACATCAATGTGTTTGATTCCTCTTTTGGGGTGATCTTTAGCCCTACGGTACATGCTTCATATTCCATCATGTTATTAGTATAAGTAAAATCTCATTTGATGGCGATGGGGGTGTAAGAATCGTCGAGAGCAATTAGGAGTATCCCAATACCATACCCTTTCTTGTTAGTAGATTCATTAAAGAACATCTTCCATCTGAGCTCTTCGTGAGATGTGTACATAATTTTTTGATCTGGGAATTTAAAAATCTAAACCTCATCTACCCTTATGGGATTTTTTTCAAGGTAGTCAGAAATGTCTCTTCCCTTTAGGGCTTTTTTCATGACATATGTGATGTCAAATTCAGCCAATAACATCAACCATTGAGCAATGGGACTAGATAAGGCGGTATTTTTCCAATAGGTATTTCATCGGATCCATTTGAGACACTAATTTGATAGGAATTCAAGCATTTAGTACCAGATCATTTTTTTTACCCAGACTAGGGCGACACACACCTTGTCCAATGAAGTGTAATTCACCTCATATCCTGTTAGCTCTCGACTAGTATAGTATATTGCTATCTCCTTGCATGATTGTTAGATGTATTGGTCAAGTATAGACCATGTTATGGTGTTTTTGTCGGTGAGATATAGGAGGATGGGGAGACCTTACTATGGATGCATGAGCACTGGAGTTCGGGTGAGATATTGCTTGATCTGATTAAAGGCTTCTTAACAGGCCTCATTCCAGACATTGGTCCAATCATTCTGAAGAATTTTGAAATTGGGCTCTTAGATAGAGGTTATTTTATTGATGAATCGACAAATGTATTGGATTTTTTTGAGGAAGTTGCGAACTTCTTTCTCCGTCTGGGGCGGTGGTATTTCAAGAATCACTCTTAGTTTGACAGGGTCGTATTCGATCCTTTTTTTACTTACCACGAATTCGAGGAGTTGACCCTTCGTGACACCGAAGATGCATTTCTGTGGGTTGAGGCACATCAGGTATTGTCTTAGCCGCTCAAAGAATTTCTTTAAGGCAAGAATGTGACCTTTCTCAGGTTTAGACTTAATGATCATGTTGTTGACATATACTTCAACCTCCTTATGGATAATATTGTTCATAATGAAACTAGTCGCCCTTTGGTAGGCAGCCTCAGTATTTTTGAGATCGAATGACATGACCGTATAGCAAAAGGTTCCCGACAGGGTGATGAAGGCAGTCATTTCCTGATGGTCAAGATGTATTTAAATCTAATTGTACCTAACAAAACCATCGACAAATGACTTGAGGATATAACTAACAGTGTTATCAATGATCATGTTGATGTTGGGTAGAAGGTAATCGTCCTTTAGAGACACCATGTTCAAATATCGATAGTCGATGGACATGAGTACTTTTCCTTCTAACTTCGGTATCGGGACGATGTTTGCAAGCCATGTAGGATATTCGACCACGCGAATAAAACCTATGTTCAACTATTTCATTGCTTTATCTTTTACCTTAAGAGACCATTCTTCTCGAAGATTTCTTAACTTCTCCTTGACGGGATTTCTTTCAGGGAGGGTAGGAATCTCGTGTCATGCCATTTTTTGGTCAATATCGGGCATGTCACTATAGAACCATGAAAATACGTCCATAAATTCCTTAATAAATTCTTCAAACTGCAATCTCTCATGCTTGTTGAGGGTGGAACATGTCCTAATCTCGTGCATATGGCTACTAGAACTACGATTGATAATAATAGTATCATCATCATTAGTTTGAATGAGGTTATGTTATTTAGTTTTTTCCTTATTGAGATGAGTTAAAAATTGTTCATTTATTAGATCATCTTCATCAATTGTTTAATTAAAATCAAGGAAATTAATATAAGGCAAAGGAACATACTCAAAATCATCATTCATTTCATTGAAAGCATTTTTAGGAAATACAGCAACAAGGACCTCATCAAAGTAGGCCTCATTCACGATTACCTAAAAAATTGAAGAAAAGGGTGGTAGATTCAGGTGTCTCTTGGAAGGGTGAACATCAGGTTTCAAATTAACTTGGGTAGGCTTGACAGGGATAATGTTCCAGTTGAGAAGTGGTTTATCAGCAACGCTGATCTTATTAGATGGGTTAGACGATTTATCCTTAATGTGGATCATGAAGAGATTCAACCATAGTGTATGCAGGTCAAACGGCTCATCACTATTACTACCTTAAAAGTTCTCAGTTCTTTCCATAACTATAATAGTTATAGGATCCACCTCATGCTTATGTTCTTCATCCCAAATAACTTTATCCCTAAAGAATATTTCCAATCTTGGCTTCATCCTTTTCTCTTTAGGGTCATACCATTACTTAGGGAACCTACAAAAGGAGAAGTCTTCACCCTACGATTCATAACTTGAGCTAGCAACGATATCATATTTCTATGGAAATTCAATGATTTTCACAAACTCCATGGCTTGATCATACAAGTCTTACCATCCAATAAATAACTTTTGGAAATAAGGGACTATATGCACTTAGATTTTCAAAATTATGAACAGTTCATATACAGTACATACTTCTCACTTCTTAACAAACACATCAGATATAAAATGTACAATATCATCTAAATTGAACTCTTTTATGATTACAAACCATATATCAGATTATTGAGACACTTTCGGGCTTCTATGAGGATGATGCTAATTTTTTCATAGTTAACCTCTCCGAGGGCCATTTTTTAGGGAAATTTCAATCCAAACTTTAGAAGTTGATCTAAGACTATACGTAGTTCCATGCCTCTTCCTTCAGAATGGTTATGAATGGATATACAGTCCCTAGTGAGTAGAAATAGAGCTTAATCAGTGGGATTCTCAGGATGTATAAGAAAGGAAGGATATATTTTAAAGGGTTTGGGTGAATTAGTGGATGAATCGGGTGTTTCGATGGTCTTAGTTCTAGTAAAATGATTTAATTTAGGGATTTCTTCTAAGAGGATGGGATTTACCCCCATTCAGTATGATGGAAAAGGGTTCTAAGTGGTGTTGTCTTTGGATTAGCTGGTGGGGCAATGATCCCACTGTCTATGAGGATTTGGATAACATTCTTTAGATAAAAACACTAATCAGTGGTGTGCCCGATGATTTGGTGGAATTCACAATGGAGGTTATGTCTGAAGTTTTAGGGAAGGGTTTCTCACAATGGTCGGGGTTTTAGGGATCTCATAAGATTTTGGGCCATAAGGGCTCAATAAAACTTTGACAAAGGTTAATGAATCTTAGTATATTCATTTTTTAATGGTGTGGGATGGCTTTCGGATGTCCATGAGGTATTAGGTTAGGATATGTTATTAATGCTTAAGACTGAGGTGTTGGATGGCTTATTATACTTCTAAGGCGTGAACTACTCGCTTAGCCTCTTCAATTCAAATTCAGTATTCTGACTTGTGACCCTTTCTTCAATTTCTAACCCTACCTCCTAGTGAGCTCTGAAATAGGGATAGTATTGGCCTCCAATTGTAGTTTGATATGGGGCAGGAAGTTTTTTTTCACGATGCTTACCTGTTCTTCTTCTGATGGCCAGTTTGTCATGGTGTCATCTTTCTCCCCCCATCTTCCAATAAAACTGTTAACTGATTCTCCTCGGTTTTTCTTAAACAGTTACAAGTCTCGACGATTAACCTCTAACTCTTCATTACATGTGTGTTAAGTAATGAATTCTCATACCATATCTTCCTAACCAAGGATTCTAAATTCTTTGTGGGACAGGAACCATTGGAGGACACATTTTTTGAGATTATGTTGGAACATTTGTGCCATTATTTCTTCTGAAGCTCCAAGGAGAGTCATGGCATGGTGGTAGCTATGTACGTGCACAATTAAAGATCCACTGCCTCCAAACTTCTTGATATCTGGCATATTAAACTTTTCTAGTATCTAAGCCTTAGGATATGGAGACATGGGGTTGTAATCGACATAGTTCCCCGAGATTTTGACTAGTCAAACCTTTTAGATAGCAATTGAGGTTTTCTTTTACTTTTTTCAACTCTTTTTCTTTAGGATCAATAGGTTCTAGCAGATTGCCTCCTTGTTGGGCAAGATTCGGTATCGACAGCTGAGCTAGTGGCGACCCATTGGTAGGCAGGTCACGGGGGACATGATAATACCCTTCCATAATCAATATTGGTTCTCGAGTTGGTAACCCATAGCACGAGGGAAGATATTATTGGGCTTGGGAGTCTGAACTCAGTGTTGTTGCATTTCCTAGACTTCTGCCTGAAGGTTTTCGTTCTTGGCACTGAGCTGAGCAAGAACTGCCATCAGATTTAGTTGGATAGTTGCATTCTGGTCAATGTTCTCCATGAATAGTCTTCGAAAGCATTGCTCGAATTCTATACAAGCAGCAAAGGAAGTAGTGGAGCTTTGGTGTGGCTTTATGGAAGACCTAATCTAGGACAAGATTGGGGTATGCGATCGCACCTAAGAGGGTAGAATATTTTTTCTTTTATTTTAAGGGAAAAAGAAATATTTGGGGGGTGGGGGGGCTGTATGAAAAAAAGGAGAAAATATTTGCATTTTGGTTAATGTTCTCCATGAATAGTCTTCAAAAGAATTACTCGAATTTTATACAAGCAGTAGAGGAAGCAGTGGAGCTTTGAGGTGGCTTGATGGAAGACTTGAGCCAGGTCAAGACTGGGATATGCGATCGCACCTAAGAGGGTAAAATATTTTTTCTTTTATTTTGAGGGAAAAAGAAATATTTTTGGTGCACACACACACACACACACACACACACACATATATATATATATATATATATATATATATATATATATATATATATATATATATATATATATATATGTATATTTGAAAAAAGGGAGAATATTTTTGGTATTTTTGAAAAGGGGGTAAAAGGGAATTCCTGAGCGTAGTTATTATTATTAGATTCTACTCATATTATGTTTCGCCTAAGGTGAAAGTGAAATGTCCAATAGGACCCGAATCTGGGGAAAAGATAGCGTACGTGATGCAAGACACGGTTTTAATTATTTTCTTACTCACGAACAGGGTACTATTTTAAAAACGAGCAAAATATCACAGAAATTTGAGTGGTAAGAAAACCCGAAATTTCGATACAGCTCCGCATTGAAATCGACAGACTAGGTAGTGTCCCACGGAAAATGCCTATATAAGGTTGATGCATTGGTGGGTTAGTGGAAGGTTCCCCCCTTTGTCATGACTTCCACGATATACCTCTTGACTATAAGGGAAATCATTTTTGATTACGTGTGGAAAAACCATTTGATATACCTAAGACCTCGAGGAGATGGTACGTGTGAGAGATAATTCGATATACTCGACGTACGTGAATGATTTCCATGCTATATACCTCCCGTTATTATTTTGGTTAAGCGGTAGGATGCGGGGGGTTCAATATACTCAAAGGTACTAGGCCAATTGAAGGTGGGAATCATATCGCTTAGGTTAACCACGCCTCGTAGGACTGGCACCCATCACGAAGTGACCCCTTAGTGCACAAAATTTTTTGGTCAATATTGTAATGCTCAAGTGACGTAGTGTGCAAGAATGCATGAGTCTTAATTATCATTTTATGAAGAGTTTTATATATTCTAATAGAGGGGAATACTACTAAGGATGAGGTAGAGCATGGAGTATACACAAGTAGCATGGGGTACGGTGGATAAACATATAGAGTAAAACTAGAAAGTATGCACATGAAGCATGGAGATAGTATATACAAAGTGTGGGGCATGTGTATTTACACAAGTGAGATGTAATTATGTGAAAATTGAGAGTGTCATGGTAATACGTGTGACTGAAGAAATTATGTGGAAATATACAAGTGGAACAAATGTGGAAGTGTGTTCTAATGAGACTAACCATGGATATCTACAAGTTGTGTGTGAAACATATAAGCAACATGTGGCTATGTACAAGTGAGAGTGTGTGCTAGTGAGACTAAGCGTAAATGTCTACGACTGGTATGGATCATGTGCAAGTGTGAGTAAGTGGAATGAAACATGGTGACTATATACAAACGAGTAAAGCGTGCAACATATGATATGAATATGGTATATACATGTAATGAGAAATGACATATTAAAGGTAATGGTATAAACATCATGATATAGACAAAGCATATATACAATATGTAAGTATGATATTAAGGAGGACATGTGAAGCTAAATATAAAGAAAAATAAATATAGGCCATTGTGAAATAGAGTCCAGTCCTTTAGTGAAATAAAATTCCCTAGTGGAGTCGCCACTGTAGACATATGGGATGATTCATCTGGTGTTGTATCACACTAAGAGGGAGAGGGAGAGAAGAGAAAGTGAAAATCTCCTCGCGGCACGTGCTGGGATTCGAGTATGGAGGCCGTCTTTCCAACACTCGGGCGATTTTCGCGGGCTACCACGGATATAAAAGGGGGGAAAATAGAAAATGGAGTCGCCAGCCTATTTTACTCAAATCTGGAAAAAAATGTAGTCACCCTATAAAAACGGAATCAAAATAGAAACTGATGCATAAAAAAATAAATGAATCGAGAGTTTAGGGACTAAGTTATGGAATGGGAAGGTGTTAGGCACCCATTCATCTCTTTCGGTCTCTCATGAGCTATAATAATGGCCTCCTTTTTGTCTAATTTATGACTCATGCTCACAACGTGTGCGGTGTGAAAATGATTGAGAAAAATAAACCATCCTACTCAGATCATAGGAAGGACGAAGATGAATATTAATAAGGAATATACGAAAGAAAGAGAATAATAGAAAGCTATGATGTTAGTGACTACCAAATCATGATTCACTATGAATAAGTGAATGTGTATGTCATGTGGTAACACTAATATGAAGGCGTATATGTACACACAATACTTCTAAATATGAGTTTTAAGCAAAGGTAGGACAATGATCAAAATATGGCTTGAATACCGATAATGGTTTGGGACGCCTATGTAGCCATAATAGGCATAAAATTCCACTTAGGTCAACATATCAAAGGGGTGGGATTTATCCCATAAACCCAGATTCAAGATTCCTCTATTGTTAGTTTTTAAGAAAGTGTGCTCAAGTGTAAAAGTGTAGAAAAAATGGGGAAATCCTACTTTGGAGTTTATAAGTAAACCCTATTTTTTGTCTTTTTTCATTTTATGAAAATATATTATGTGAGTATTAGTAATTAAAAAGGATATTAGTTTATGTGTGATAATGGAGTAAGAATAAGATATATCAAAAGTGGAAGAAAAGTAAATACACAACACTAATTAAATGAAATAAAATTGAGTAGGAGTAAACCTCCAAGAAGGATTTACTACTGATTTTTGAAGGAGAGTAGGCTAATTTTATAGTGGTGGGATGTTAGTGGAATAGGGATGAGGTAATTGAAAAGGTGGTATAAAAGTGAGGTAAGAAAAGCAAAAGGAATGTTGGAAACTTGGATTTTTTAGAGTGGGGGCACACTGATTTTTAGGTACAGAATGTTTTGATTTCTAAAAAGGAGGTCCTTGGGAAAGATATCATGACCTCCTTAAATAGTAAAATTTAGGATTCAGGGGTCTGTCAATTAGCATAGGGCCTAATCTGCCTATCAGCATACACCTTGCTTGCTGGAAGAGTAAATTACACCCGTGCCTATAGGCAAGGGGTATGGGTTGACTATAAGCAGTCCTGAAAGGAGTTTTTTTTAGAAAAATGGGCATAAAATGCAAACCGTAAGTTCGAATCACACACGGTCAAGATAGTTGGAAAGGGAATTTAGAAACCTATAAAAATCTATGGTGCCGCTATTGGGTTTAAGAACTGAATAAAGTCAAAGGGGGTCAGAAGCACCTTATGGCCTTTAAACGTGGGTTCTCAAAGTAAAAAAGGCAACTAAGTGAGAACCATAAGGATGATTCGTGCACGGTATGGATAGTTGAAAAGAGAATTCAATGTGTTATGAAGGTGAGATGAGATTATCTCGGGTTGAAGGGTTAACCAAAGTCGAATGGTGCTCGGGAGTGCCTGGGGCCCTCTAAATCAAGGTTTGGAGTAAAAGGCAAGTACGCTCGAACCGTAAGGCCAATTCACTCACGGAATGGACCGTTGGAAAGGGATTTAGGGTCCTATGAAGGTGAAATGAGTTTTCTCAGTTTGGAGAATTAATCAAACTTAAATGGGGCTCGGGAGAACCCGAGGACTTCTAAATCAATTTTCGGATTAAAAGGTAAGTATGTGCGAACCATAATGTTGATCTGTGAACAGCATGGACCGTTGGAGAGGTGATTCATAGCCTTATGAAGTTGCAATGATCTTATTTTGGATTGTAGAGTGGACTAAATTCAAATGTGACTAGAGAGTGACCAGGGGCTCCCATATCGAGGTTTAGAGTAGGACATAGGGTCTTAGGGTGAGAGGAGAAGTGTTAGGGACCTAAGGAGGTATTTGGAGGGTACTATGGTGGGGTGTCTACAGTAACCATAACTAATCTGAAACTTCATAAAACTCTATAAAACTTGGTCCAACATGCAAACCCTCATATAAACATGATTCTGAGTGTAACTAAACATTACATCCCCTCACAATCTCCTCCAAATACATTGATAATGTAAAAATTACAAAAAGCTAATCATACAACCATATGAGATATAGGACCAAAAAATAACAATGGATAAACAACTATACTATCCATTCACATGAAAAAAAAACACATGTGACCATAATGGAAGGGATTTAAACAAAGAATATCTATCAAACCATGTTAGTACGAAAATATATACAAAGATATACAATCCCACAACATGTAAAACTAGGATTTTCTTACATAGACAATATGAACATTTCATGTGGATGATTAATTGTAACAAAAAGTTTGGATACCAATTGTTATGGATTGTTATACGCAGAATAAAAATTTCTACCCACTGAATCTTTGATTAATCAAACAACAGAGAGAAGAAAAGCTAAAACTAGGTTCGGAGAACAAACCTAGGGTTTCAAACACAATACCTTTGTTGATCCGATTGTAATCCGATGGGGAGAAAGTTTTTGTTGATGATAAAATGTTGACTTATCTTATATCTTCATAATATTTCTACAACATTCCAAAATGCTTGGATTTTCTAGTGTATGATCCTTCCAAATCTAGGCTCTGTGTGTGGGAACCTTTTGAGACGAAATATCTAGCTTTTGAGTGAGATATGGTCCTCTCTCTAGATCCCTTTATAATAAAAATGTGAATAATGTTTTCTATCACCCTTATCAAACCATATTAATGAATAATGTATCTTATAACACCAAGTTAACCCAATATATAGTAGTTTAATAGGTGGAATTTGGCTAAACTGGGTTCAATGAGAATTTGGGCCTAACTATTTGGGTAAATGGACTATACTAGGGACCCATAACAAATAATCAAATTGGCTTCTAAATAAATACTCGAAAATCCCAAATTACAAATCCTTAATTTATTTCCTTTCTTTATTTAATCATAATAAATTCCACTAGATAATTATGAAGGCACTCCAATTTAAGTATCTCAGAAATCACTCGGATATAATAATGTCTTATTTGCACTATTGATATTGGCACATAATATAATTCCCCGCATTAATCTTCTAATAGACGCTTGGTCAAATTAGTTTTTCTCTAATTGACTTTAACCAACATCTAATCAATTCCTTGATTCTCAAAGTTACGTATTCTATTACTCCACTCGATTATATAATATTCTACTAATTAGGTTTGCTGGTGGAAACAAATCCTCTAAGTACATCAAGTGGGTATCGGAATCCAAGGTATCCCCAGAAAAGAATTCATTCGAATTAAAATCTTGGACCCACTTATATAACAATTATCCAATATGCAGGTATCATTTGGTTAAGTCTAAAATCTAATCGTACCCACAATAATCATATAAGCATTAATATATACATATATCCTAAATATTATCGGTATTAAGCATATATGAACCCTTTGCAAATGGTGTGAGATTTCCCGAGTCTAATCAAGACAACCCTTAGATAAAAAGTTCATGGGTGGTACTATTCAATATATTCCTGGGATGTATCGATGACAATCATTTGTCGAACTATCGTATATCTTCTCGAACAATCATATAGATTCCCCTATTTTTAGATAAACTACTAGGATTACATCAAAATAGTTTCGATATGATGTCAAATACGTATATAGTTTGTGAACATTTCAACAGTGTTAGAACCTAAATCTCGATCTACTTGTGATCAACCGAAGCCGAATCATCGAAATTCCTCATGAGATATATTGAGTGACATTTATATGAACAAATATGTTTAAACAAATATAAAGCATTCTCACAAACGTGATTATCATTTAAAAATGAATAAAAATCACTTATTAATCAAAATAAAATGTTTTGACCTGGTTTTAAGAATAAAACTCCAACAACAATATCTCTCGACGAGTCATTACCATCAACTAACACTAGGAATTTCTTCTTATTATGATTATCGATCATCGAAAGTCTCTTGATTAATCTCTAAATCCTTTATTGCCCTTCTTATTTGGTGTTCGTGAAAATTAATTTTTTATTTAGGTGACACGTTATCCTTCACATATATTGAAAAAAACTCATGTTCCATAATCCTTCCATGCAACTAATAGTCCTTTTCATATCACCTAACATTATTCATTCAACGTTTTTAGAGGAAATATTATACCTTATTGATCCCTATACATTGTAAAATGCACAATCTTGAAGGGAAAATCCTATATTCTACACTATACACGACAATAATCTTTCGACGATACTACACTCCCCCAAATCCTGACATAATGGTCGTAGTGTGAAAGTTCTAGGATTATATGAATTGTCAAACACAAACTAATTTTTAATTTTTTTCAAAATTAATTAAACCAATTTATACTTTGTACCAATTAAACCAAAAGTATTATGATAAAAAATTAGCCAAATTTTATCTTGCCCTAAGGATGAATCTAGGTGAATAAGAAAGAGTAAAATAACCAATCACATAAGATGCTAAGTTATGAGTAACACCCACATCTAAAGAAACCTAGGACGACCCAACCACAAAAATTCACTATGATAAGGAATTACAACAGAACGATAGATGACTTACTCAATCAACTCGACTATATTCAAGCCATGATGCGTCTTCGTTCCTCCAACCTTCTCCATAGTAACACACGTGAATCAACCTAAAAACTTTAATAATGCGTGCATCTCATATATCTCGGTATTAACTAATCCCGACTTAACAAACCATCATAACACGGAGTCCATCGTATAAAACTTCAACAAGCACGGAATCCATCTTACAAAACATTACTCAACAAAGATGAAGAGTAAATAAACTTTGATGACAATTAGGAGATATTAAAAAAGTATAATTTATTTAAACCTCAATCTCAAAATGATTGGGTGTAAACTAGTGTTTGGAGGCTCTTAGATATGTCTCTAAAAATCATTTTTTCTAAAACTCACTCCAAAGACTGATGGCGTCACTCCTTTTATATAGGAAATAAAAAAATCGAGCGGTATAATTTCGTTCGAATGAAATCAATAGGGTCATTCGAACGAAGTACATAATCTCATTTGAACGAAACTAGACCTCTTTTGAACGATATATTAAATCTCATTTGAATATACATCAAATGAACTTCAAAAGATATTTTATTTTAAATGGAAAAAATTTATTTGATCCTCATTTGAAGGTTGTTTGAATGCCTTTCCTAAACTGTTTTGAACATGGTAAAATTCTCCTCCGAACGACTATATACAAGATTTAAATTTTTCTTTACAATCCTTTTATGAAAAATGCCTTAAAAATATTTTCATAATAACACCCAATTGTATCCAAGGATATAAAATAATATGCATTAATACCTCATAAGATCCGTGGACTTTGAAGATGATTCATGGTATGAAATATGTCATGACGATTTAGATGCATTACTTGGCTATTACGACATTCAAACAAACATCATAGGCCTTAAGTATAAGAAATTTAAATCCTAACCTATAGCTCAAATGGTTTTCTCCAAGTGGAATTAAGCCAAAATACATATAAATTGACTTTGTAGGAAATTTATCCTTACATATTATATGCCTAGACTCATCTTAACTAGGAAATTCCTATTCTAAAACTTGACAATTATATACCAATGACACACTTATCACTCCCGTAAGGAAATTGAACCTAAAGCTCTAATACAAAGTCGTATATCCCCAATCCAAATATTGAGTAACTCGCGAGTAACTCGCGGGTTGACTCGACCCAAACCGATCATGTTAGGATGAACCCTATGAATTATTAGTTCGTTATCGAGTATCCATGCAAGTCCAATTTCAATAGGTATAAAACATGTAATAAGTGTGCATGCACTATACCAAATAAGGGTTTTTGTCACCTTTCACTCGCAAGGGGTTTTCATGGTTAAAACTCATGACAATAAAATCTGGAGATATTGTCATGGTCCTTGATCGTGACACGGCCATGATAACACCTCGTCATGGTCAAAGAACATGACAAGTATACTGTCACGATCATGTCACGGTCAAAGACTATGACAACGTGGTTTTGTTATCACGGTCTACAATAAAACTGGCGAATCGTCACGATAAAAAACCTTGACAAGTTGAACTTGTCACGGTAAAAAATCATGACATGTTTAGGGGTGACAATTTTTTTATCACGGGCATGTCACGATCAAATTCTGTGACATGTTTTGGTTTGTCACGCTCGTGTCACGATAAAAGTCCATGACAATTGATAACTTGTCATGGACTTTGACCATGACAAGGATCATTTGTCACAGACTTTAACCATGACACATCCGTGATAATTGATAACTTGTCACAGACTTGTCATGGTCAAAGTTTGTGACAATACTGGGCAGCAGTAAAAAAACTGTTGGGTAGTATGGCCACTTCCACTGCCCAACAATATTTTATAACCTGTTACAGAACACATATGGTATATTTTCTCAACCAACATTCATTCATTCATAATATGTAAGGCATTCAATATTCATTTAATCATTGTCAAACAATAAATAATAAACAACATTCAATACTCAATATTCATATTCATAATGAATAAATATTAATCAAATTATTACAAATAATTGTTCATTTGTTATCACTTTGAAGGAGGAAGGTAGGACATACTGTATAATAATTGAGACATCCCTTAATGGTATGAACACCGCACTATTCATTCAACCACATGGGTTTATTATCTTTTCCCACGTACACATCCATGATGTAGACACGTGCCTCGTGCAGTTGCAATGGATCATTATGCACCATAGTACCTGGGTGTGTATCCGGGTCCCTCAACCCCTTAGTTATTCTATTTCCACCTCATGTGTTTACTATATACATAGTAGTCCAACCAATTATTTAAAATGGCCTTGGAATGAGGAGGGTATGGGTGAGGGTGGCGAATATGTTATATGGACACGAGGGGGCTATCGGTGAGGGTAAGGGTGTGAAAGACAGAGTAGTGGTCCCCTCATCCACTACTTTATCCTTGATGTCCCTGAGCTGGACTCAACCTGGCCTTTAAGAGCATGCCTGACATAAGCAACCATTTTTTTTCATTGCTCTCTCCAATTTGTCAAACTTCTCGGCGTTGTTGTTCGTCAACTCGTGCACCAAGCGTGCTATCCTAGTGTTGCTCAATGCAATCTAAATGAGCCTCAACTTCCCCACCCGAGAGCTCACCCCCAAGTACGACCCTTGTGATCCCACTAGAGCACTTAGTTATTACATCCATAGCCAGAGGTGCCTTGTCAGCTTCACTCTGGGAGTTGGGCACTTCTTTAAGCTTTTCCCGAAACAACAAAAAAATACACTATTAGATAAATTAATAAAAAAGAATGTGATTGTAAATTTTTATTTTTAAAACATAATTAAAATTATAACTTACAATAGTGGCAACCATGTTCGGATCCACCACCTTGTCCTTCCTTTTCTTCGTTCGAATTGCCACATAGGCATCGAGCTTATGTGGCTTACCCCCATCACCACTCCCCATCTCCTGAAATAAAATCATGCAAAATTAGTAAATTAGTATATAATTATCACTAAATAGAATAAAATAAAACTAAAATGAATAACATTCAAAACATACCATCCTATGCTCCACCTCGGCATAAGACGTACGCCCGGAGTAGTGCACGTCGACCTTTTTTGCTCGATTTTCCCTCCCTGATTGACGAGAGGATAATTGCCTCTCTCAAAACTGTGAGACACCGCCTATTTTAATCACGGTTGATCAATACTTTACCAAAATAAAACATGATTCTCAAAATTGATCATTCTCAGAATCACTATCGAAAACCATTTAATTACTAATAACCTATTAAGCTCGGTGTCAAATTTTTAAACTTTCTAATATTTTTAACTTAAACGCACAATAAATCCACCCATACAATTAATATACACATTAATTGGATTAAATAAAACAATAACCGATAAATCTCGGTAAAACATTAATGCAACCATATAGAATAGGCGCAAACTAAAATGTGAAAAGTAATATAAATGACAACAATTGGGCAACATACCTGAATATAACTCATAATACCTCCTATTTAGATCACAATGATAGAAGTGCCTACACAATCCCTGATAGCATCCACATCAGCTGCAACGTCGTCCGACTTGAAAGAATTTTCATCAAGGCATCCCTGTGTCTGGACACCTAAAAGGTTTTTAAATTTTTTGCAAGCGGGTCAGAGCCCAAAACATTTGAAAATATTTAGCAAGTGTTTAAATACTTTAATCTTTAGAACATGATATTCTCCATATTTAAACTGGTGTCGCACTCACATGAGATACCTCTCACCTCTCATCTAACCGTGCATACATAACCCATGTATTTTAAACACCCTAGTTATGCTACCCAACCTAACTAGCATCTCACCAACTTCTAAACACCCATACGTTATCTCATACCCCGCATATATAATATTCTAAGCTTTTGTACGAGCTTATGCATTATAAATTCTCAATTATAATTTATCCTTTCATTATGAATAACTCTCACTAATTAATATACACATTCATGCTTTAGTGTTATTAATCTCTTATATAATATTCTCATCTTTATATACGTATATCACATTTTATTCTGGATTTAATTCTTCCGGATATAATAATTTACTTCTAATTTAATTCTTTTTTTTGTCCGTATATATGTATCTTTTCACATCTTCATATATATATATATATATATACGCCATGCACATCAAGTATATCCATACTTACATATCATACACTATATGTAACACCCCGCCCGCTCAGGGAGAGCGAATGGAGCGCTACTCACGATAAAAACTAACTAAATCCATAATTAACAAGGTATAGAGCATCTAAATCCCACAACAAAAAGAAAAAACCACTAATCACATATCTCTTCAAATACAAATACAACCAATCTCTCGAATAAATACAACAACTATCTATCTCGAATAAAAATAAATCTCCAATGCTCTATACATCAAAATAAATACAATCTTCCAAGTTGTATTCTCGAATATTCTTCCCAACATATCCAAGATAAAAATCAATCTCCATAGCGCCCCGAAATCCGTGCTAACCTGCCACTAAAAGAAAATATGGTGAAGTACACAATATGATAGGAAAGATGCTCAACAAATACGTTGGTGGTGAATAAAACGTAACAATACGAATACGAATATTCAAATCAAATGCGAATCTCAATAGAATTTTTATCAATATAATTTCTCAACAACACATTAATCAGTGTCACTGGGCCTCACCATACCGCACCATACTTTAACAAGTAGCCAGAAAAGGAATATTGTCGGGTGCCTAACATCATTACCATATTAAATCTCATGACAATATGCCCAACACAAATATAATACCACATGAATCAAAAACATTTTCCAACAAATAATCTCCATATTCCAATTGAATTTATCAATTCAAATATGAGTCAATAATCAAATGAAACCAAAGAGAGAAACACTCGCGAGATTAAAGAGCATATTGTGTAAAACCCCATACCTTAAACCACCAAAACATACCAACAAGAATATGTCCATAAATCACAGATTAAGCCATCAAAACAGCCCTCAGAGATCACCAAAAACTTCTCCAAGATAAACCTCAAAACAACCCCAAGAACACCTCCAAAAACCTAAGGTTGAATGCATAAATTAAAGGGGCAAAGTGTATAAAAAGGAAAGGAATTAAAACATGTTTTCTGAATATTTTTGTGCCCAAAGTTGTAACTAAAAACGTCACCCACGACCTCAATTTATAAGGCAAATCCAAAAGAGTTGGAAACAAAACAAACTCTCAAAACTGCTTGCAGCGCACATTTTCTGAAGGCATAGATCGATCGATGCCCAGGCATCGATCGATCTATGGCCCAGAAAAACTAACTCTTTTGCTTAAAAAATATAACGGGAAAATATTTAAAAATTCATATAAAATCCGTTTTAACTCCGATTTCAATTCCGCTTGAAGTTTCATTCTTCTAAAATCATAACCAACATATTTGAGCAATAAAAATAAATTTATCTCAAAATTTATTTTTCGTTTTTATTTTGAAAATACCCCAAAAATTACGCGGGTTGTTACACTTCCCCACAAACAATGGAATTTCGCCCTCGAAATTCACCAAATGCCTAACTCTAAAAAATCAGGCCAACACTCTCCAAAAATAATCTCGTCACCCAAAAATCAATTCCTCACATCTAATCTTGGAATCTAACATGAAACGATCATCTAAAATTTCTATATCCAAAATTATGCGCCACAAAAATGTAACAAACCCAAAACCCAAGAACCGAGGGTTGTCGTATACCTAAGCTCTGATACCATTATGTAACACCCCGCCCACCCGGAGAGAGCGAATGGAATGCTACTCACGATAAAAACTAAACTAAATCCACAATTAACAAGGTATAGAGCATCTAAATCCCACAACAAAAAGAGAAAACCACTAATCACATATCTCTTCAAATACAAATACAATCAATCTCTCGAATAAATACAACAACTATCTATCTCGAATAAAAATAAATCTCCAATGCTCTATACATTAAAATAAATACAATTTTCCAACTTGTATTCTCGAATATTCTTCCCAAAATATCCAAGCTAAAAATCAATCTCCATAGCGCCCCTCGAAATCCGTGCTAACCTGCCACTAAAAGAAAATATGGGGATGTACACAATACGACAGGAAATATGCTCAATAAATACGTTAACAATGAATAAAATGTAACAATACGAATACGAATATTCAAATCAAATGCGAATCTCAATAGCATTTTTATCAATATAATTCTCAACAACACATTAATTAGCGTCACCAGGCCTCAGCATACCACGCCATAATTTATCAAGTAGCTGAAACAGGAATATTGGCGGGTGCCCAACATCAGTGCCATATTAAAATCTCATAACAATATGCCCATCACAAAAATAATACCACATGAATCAAAAATAAATTCCAACAAATAATTTCCATATTCCAATTGAATTTATCAATTCAATATGAGTCAATAATCACATGAAACCAAAGGGAGAAACACTTGTGAAATTAAGGAGCATATTGTGCAAAACCCCATACCTTAAACCACCAAAATATACCCACAAGAATATGCCCAGAAATCACAGATTAAGCCATCAAAAAATCCCACAAAGATCACCAAAAGCTTCTCCAAGATTAACCTCTAAACAGCCCCAAGATCACCTCCAAAAACCTAAGGTTGAATGCATAAATTAAAGGGGCAAAGTGTGTAAAAAGGAGAGGAATTAAAACATGTTTTCTGGATATTTTTGTGCCCAAAGTTGTAACTAAAAAGGTCACCCACAACCTCAATTTATAAGGCAAAACCAAAGGAGTTGGAAACAAAACAAACTCTCAAAACTGCTTACAGTGCACGTTTTCTGAAGGCATCGATCGATCGATGCCCAAGCGTCAATTGATCTATGGCCCAGAAAAACTGACAATTTTGCTTAAAAATATAAGGGATAAATATTTTAAAATTCATATAAAATCCGTTCTAACTCCGATTTCAATTTCGCTTGAAGTTTTATTCTTCTAAAATCATAACCAACATGTTTGGGCAATAAAAATAATTTTATCTCAAAATTTATTTTTCCTCTTTATTTTGAAAATATCCCAAAAATTACGCAGGTTGTTACTCTATATAAGTATAATAACCGTCCCTCAGAGCTATAACTCAATGGATGCAGGCTCTAGAATGTCATAATCTTTTAGGGAATAGACACAACATCTTGGGTACTACCGATCAGGGTCTCACACCGACCTGATAAAAACATAACACAAACGTAGGGGAGATAGTCATAATTCCTCACCTGAAAGTGAGAATGAATCATACCCAAGACGTATCACCCATGATAAAGAGACACAATGCATAAATAACTGGATGCTAGGACCTGGGGACAATACTCTCCTTGCTCCTCAAGCCAGGAGATTCATCCACATCGCGTAATTTCCCATGATAGCACTAGAGTGGTATGTTTCACATAAATATAACATTCACACACAATTATATTTATAATCATATCATATGTATACTGTCTCCATACCCGTATATATATATATATATATATATATATATATATATATATAGGCAGGCTCCTGTGTACACTAAGTTTGCACACTAAGTTTGCACATTACCTTTTATATATAGTAAAAAAAATATTTTTGAGTTGATTTTTTTTGTGTGATATTTAAACATTTCAAGGAACCCATATAAAAAAAATCAGCTCAAAAAAACTTTTTTTGCTATTTTTAAAAAATCGGTCAAACTTTCACAGTTTTTAAGCCCTTTAAAAACTGCGAAAGTTTGACCGATTTTTTAAAAATAGCAAAAAAAGTTTTTTTGAGCTAATTTTTTTTATGTGAGTCTGTTGAAATGTTATAATATCATATAAAAAAATTGGTGTGCGCCAGCACTAAGTTTGCACACTTTTAAAAGGTAATGTGCAAACTTAGTGTGCATAGGAGCCTGCCTATATATATATATATATATATATCATCATCATCATCAAATCCAGCTATCCATGCCTATCTCTCGTGGCATTAGCCTATAATCCCGAGTATACCAATTCCTATTAATTCATAAGTTTACACACACTTATTTTAAATCCCATAATTATACACTCACTTGTGATATAATTATCACATAAATAAATTCCCAAATATTAGCTTAACCCATCTAGCTAGTATTTTATATTCATCCTACTCGCACATTCGGATTTCACTCATACATACATATATATATATATATATATATATATATATATATATATATATATAGAGAGAGAGAGAGAGAGAGAGAGAGAGAGAGAGAGAGAGAGAGAGAGCGGATCAAGTGAGGTCCCAATTTGAGGTCCCTGAATGAGGTCCATTTTTTTAAAATAGTAAAACAAATATTTTGAGGCTGATTTTTTTTTATGGTTCTTAAACATTTCAGTAGGACCATAAAAAAATAATCAGCTCAAAATGAATTTTTTTGCTATTTTAAAAAAATCGATCAAATTGTCTCAATTTTTAAGTTGTTTTTGAGGTATTGAAAACTGACAAAGTTTGACCGATTTTTTAAAATAGTAAAAGAATTCATTTTGAGCTGATTATTTTATTATGGTCCTAATGAAATGTTTAAGAACCATACAAAAAAAATCAGCCCCAAAATATTTGTTTTACTATTTTAAAAAAATGGACCTCATTTAGGGACCTCAAACTCGGGAACCTCACTTGATCCTCTCTCTCTCTCTCTCTCTCTCTCTCTCTATATATATATATATATATATATATATATATATATATATATATATATATATATATATATATATATATATATATATATATATATACTCGTCGAAATAATTTTCCCCAGTGTCGTTCGTCCCAAACACTCCTAAAATTTATAACTCGGATCCTATCCCTACTAACCCGAGGTTTATACATCACTCATTTAATCTTTTAGAGGCCCTCACACTCTATTTAGGATCCCTAAATATTTGTATCCAAAAATAAGTCTTCTCCAATCCTGTAAGTCCAAGAAAAACTTCTCTAATTTTTCTATCAGAATCGAACCGAATCGATGGCCAGAAAAATGAACCGGTCTAGTGGCCAAAAAATTGAACCTATGGTACCAAAAATGAACTGCTTTGGTGAACCAAATTGAACCGCATTCCACTGGTTCTACATAAGCAGTTCGAGAGTTCATCTTCTTCTCCAACTCTGAATCTTATGGTTTCTAACACCACCAACCAACACTATATACATCTACACACTTATTTATAACCAACACATAAATTTATTTATGGGAGTCCTCAATTTAACTAAGATTTAAACCCTAACTAAGTTAAACCCACAATCTATTTAACTCTTACAATGTCTCACCAAAAATTACACCATTAACATGGATTTAAACTCATATTTCATATGGAGTTGTTATCACATCAAATTATATGAAATCACTTCCAAAAACTCCACTTTGATTCAAGAATCCCAACCCAAAATCATATAGTTTTCACCAACTATAATATGAATAATAAACACACTTAAATCATTAAAGTAAGTTAAACACTTGCCTCGTTGGATAAATTCGACGACTTCGTGCTGGAACCCATCGGATCTTGGACCGAGTCCTCCTATTTCTTCTCCTTTTTTTCTTCCTTTCTCTTCTTTCTTTCTTTTCTTTCTTTCCTTTTGTCTCTATCTTGTGACTAATGAGATAAAAATAAGGGTTATCCCCTTATTAAACCCAAAATTGACTCGTATACACAAATGTGAGTCCCCACTGATCCACAAAGTCTCCGAAACCTAAATACTACCCCCGGGCACTCCATTATGACTATTTCAGCCCTTTTGAGACCAACCGTGCACTAGAAATTCCCATCCGACTCACTTATCAAAAATTCACCTTTTTAAATTTCAATGCAACTCCACACATATTTTCCCAGTAACATATTATTATTACTTGTCGCTTTGCCCAACTACGACATGATATAAAATGATACAACTTCATTTACTTATCCCCATAAGTAAATATAACACACATTAATAATAAATCCAAAACTCGCCAATTAATATTTAACCCACACTTCAAATTCTCTTTCATTTAATTTCTCAAATCATTAAATTACACCCATGTAATAACCCTCGCTTATGAGACCGTATTTTATAATAATTACTTGGTATAGTAATTGGAACCTAGTGTTGGGTTATGATTTGAATGATGAATTCAATGTAGAAAAGTTGATATTTATTATGAGGTTGCATACATATCATAATTATGGGAAAATATTACTATGTCATGCTTATTAATATCATCTGAATATAAAATGATATTTGGCTTAATTATGAGACCGGAACTTAAATTGAATTTTTAAAATGTCCAAATAATAATTTGGAGGTCGCAGTTGATTCCGGAACGTGTGAAATAGTCAAATAATGTGCCATATTGTATTTTGTAGTTTTGGGCATTTTTGACTGGTTGTGCCTTAATTATGCTATTGCGTATTATTTTATCGCACTTTGAGTAATTAAGTGGGGCTTTTGGTCTTAAGTCACGATGTATGCCTACTAAGTCTTCTATTTCCCCAAAATCCCTTCCTAAACCTAAGAGATAAAAGAGAAGAGTGGAGGGAAAGCTTTGGAGATTGAGAGGGATTGCTACTACACCAAGGAAACTGCATATTTGCTGAATCAAGGCAAGTTTTTACTTGCTAACTTGTGTCTTGAGATAGATGACTTGTTATGTTAATGGTGTATTGATTTTTAGTTTAGAGAACTTAGGGTTTTCTTATGTATTTTGGGTTTTGATTCACTCTAAGTTGATTCATGGGGTTTGAAGATGATCAATAGCATCTTTGATGTTCTTATAGTGTTGGTATATGAGTTTGGTTGGAAGAAATTGGAGTTTGGGTAGAAAATGCAGTCCAAGACTCCATGGCCATTTCTTGGCAAAATCGCAGGCCCGAATCGATTCGGCCCCCTGGGCGAATCGATTCGGTTAGTTCCAGTGCCCAGGTCTTGTTGACCGAATCGATTCGGAATTTATCCGAATCGATTCGGCAGTTATGCAGAAACCCAGATTTTCTGACCGAATCGATTTGGCCCTCTGAGCGAATCGATTTGGCTATTATGCAGAATCTCAAATTTTCTGGCCGAATCGATTCGGCCAAGGGGGCGAATCGATTCGGTAACCCTGCACTTTTTGAATTTTTTTTTTCATTTTTAGCCCCTTTTCTTTAGGATTTTTGATTAGGGACCTTCTTAAATGAAGTAAACATAAGGTTTAGAGTTCTAGTTGAGTTGGGTCGACATCCTAGACTCGAAAGGGTTCATCTAGGATTCATTCAAGGGGGAATTTAAGGTGATGTTTAGGCATCACTTTTGTCTTGTAGTTTATAAGGGTCTAGAATGTCTTAAGGTCAATTTTGGAGACTGTAGAATTCAACTTGAGTTACATTTTGACTTAATTGTTTATAGTAAAGCCTAAAAGAGGCCTTGGGGATAACTTTGGAGTCTGAATTCCTTATCGAGGATGTTATGTCGGTACGTATCATGTGTAGTTCCGATTTAACTTATACATCTATTTAATATGGGAAATTGTTAAGGTAAATGATAATTTACTAATCACATAATGGGAATTAATAAAATGGATGTTACACACCTCTCTAAATACCATCTTAAGGGAAGTCCGCTCGTTAGGTGAAGCCCCCTGGCTAATGAATGCAGGGTGGATATAGTCCTAGGCCATGAGAACGTTTATGGTTGTATGTTTTTCTGCGGGGGTAGGGAGATTCGGGGTGTGATCTTGGCTACCACGCAGGCTCATGGCCGCTTCCCGACGTTTTTGATAGGATCCCAGGTTGTCTTATGTTAGGCCCTGGAAGATGATGGTTATTTAGGGACGCGCTCAGTGGGGAAACCCGGACGGGCGGTCTTAGAATCGTTATATTTATAATTATGACTATTCTAATTATCGAGTTGGACTCGATGGAACATTAATGCCATAAAGAGTAAAATTATGCCGCAAAGAGCATGTTATTGAGATTAGTGCCATATAGAGCACATGATGTCAATTATATTCCTGATAAGGAATGGAAAATGCATACTTGAATTGAAATATGATTAAAGATGATAAAGGCTCATAAGCACTTTTAATTCTGTTTTATTGTGAATCTCACTCTATGTAGTCCTTCACTAGTTTCAGTTCCTCATATGCTGTTAACATGCTAGACTATCATCCCTGCTTAATTATGCATCATTATCATACTTGTCATTTATCTATCGATCACATATACCCGGCCCTGACCGGTTTTCCTTTTCTTGTTGTATATGTATATCTATATTATCCGTTCAGGTGTTCCGCCGCACGGTCGCCCGTAATGACTTTTCCCTTCCGCATGTTTTGAGGAGCCGTGACATTGTGCGGGTTTCACGGGATTTTGAGTAGACGCCTTTATTTATGTTTCTAGTTATGTTCAGTTCATTCGGGCATGTTGCCCAAACTGTTGTAAATGTATAATGAATTTATTATGTAACACTTGATGCTATAAGTATGCTGTAGGGATGGTTTTGACCGAAGCTTTATTCGGTCCTTTGTATCTTTCGGGATTTCTTATATGCGCTTGTGGGTGTTCCCACCCTCTATTTCTACGATGGGTTGTTGAAAATGTTTTCCTTTTTATTTCAAATCAAAGTTTTTGATAACCCGTTTTCTGGAATATAGAGTGGTTATTCCTTATACTTTGTATATTGTTGTGATGCTGAGGATGATATTATCCATGATTTCCTCTTTAATCGGGGTATAGGGCTGGCCACCCTTTATTTTGGATAGCGGGTTGTCACAGATGGTATCAGAGCATCAGGTTCTAGAGTCTTTAGGATCTATGCGGACTTGTCACGTTCTACCGTAGCGTTCTTTGATATAGAACTTAATGTTAGGATTGTTTTGCTGCCTATGTATGCGATCTTCTGTTAAATAGATTGTCTTACATTATGTTTTAACTCTCTCTCGTCTTTATCTCTGATGCCGCCGAAGAGAGGACGTCCCGCTAGACGTAATAGGGTCGTTGAGGATGAGTTTGGTCCTCCACAGCAGCAGGGGAGTATCAGTGCCGCTGAAGTGGCAAATATTGTGGCCCAAGCTGTCAACGCCGCGGTGACTGCCGTGGCCCAACAAATGCCACAAGCCCAAGTTAGGGGACAAGAAGCACAAGTTCCCACGGGACCTTCTCAGTGGGAACGAGTGAGAGAATCTTTCCTGAAGGGACATCCCCCGGAGTTTGAGGGAGGTTCGGATGTCATCAAGGCGAACCAGTGGAAGAGAGATATGCAGCGCCATCTTAGGATGGTGGAATGTAGTGAGGAGAAGAAGCAGATTCTCGTTACTTTCAAGCTGGTAGGACCGGCCTTACATTGGTGGGAGTCAATGACGACACCCGAGCAAAGGGGTACTATGTCCATTACAAATTTTTGGGCTTTGTTTGATGGTAAGTATTTCCCTCCCGCGGTTCAGAGGGAGATGCAGAGGAAGCTGCAGGATTTGGTTCAAGGGGAGAGGTCAGTTGCTGAGTATGAAGAAGAGTTTACCCGGTTAGCCAGTTTTATACCGGATGAGGTAACTCCAGAGTCGAAGAGGATCTCCAAGTTTGTGGGAGATTTGAACTGGCGAATAAAGCAACATTTGCTGGGAAATCCATCTCTAGTGACTTTTGGTGATGTGATGAATACCGCTTTGCTTCATTGTCAGGAGCACAGATTGTTTCTGCTAAACAAGAAGAAGGTTGTTACTGTGGGACAATCGGGTAGGCAGGGAGGTGTTGGGAGCGGAGGGGGAACATCTTCTTCGTCCCAATCCTCGGGGAACAAACAGGTTGAGGGGGATCCTCAGCAGGGGGATTCGTCCAAACGTCAACAGTTCGGTGGGTTTAATGCTGGTGGCAACAATAATAACAGACAAGGACAAGGCGGTCAACAGCCTCAGGGAGGTCGAGGTGGAAATGGTGGTAGGGGCCAACAGGGCCGAGGTGCGGGTCAACTTCGAAATAACCAAGGTAGAAATCAGGATACTACGACAATCAAATGTTTTCAGTGTGGGGAGCTGGGCCACTATAAAAGGGCGTGTCCTCAGTTGGTTGGAGGGCATCTTCCACGGGCCCCGCAGCAGCCGTATGTACAGTTTCCGCCTCAAGCGCCTAATCCGGTTGCTCCTCCTCAACAGGGGCAATTGCAGTACGGAAGAGTTTACCATATTCAGGAGGCTTTGCTTCCTCCAGCTCCTCCGGCACCACCGGCGATCGAGGGTAAGTTTCTCATTCAGGGGCACATGGGCCGAATTCTATTTGATACGGGTGCTACACACTCCTTTATTTCTAGAAGTTTTGCTCAGACTACAGGTTTGATAAAATCTGCTGAAAGTACTTTCACTAGCGTCGAATCCTCTATGGGCGATGGCTCATTGATTTTCTTCGTATGTAAAAACGTAGAAATTAATCTTGGTGACTTGTGTTTTGATGCCGATTTGCTCGTCCTTGATATGGTCGGGTACGATGTAATCTTGGGTATGGATTGGCTAGTGAAGTATCGTGCTATAGTGAATTGCTTCGGGAAGAGTATAGTTTTTGCGGTTACTGGACAAGAGATGTTCCTGGTAGTTATGCCTTGTGTGGAAGGGAGCACGAGCGCTTATTTATATTGTATTGCGGAGGACGCATCTAGAGATGTCGTGGTTCCCCTAGATTCTCTTCCCATTATTCGGGACTTTGAAGATATTTTTCGGGAGATACCCGGATTACCTCCAAGTCGGGAAATAGAGTTTGTGATTGACTTAATTCCGGGAACTAGGCCGATTGCAAAAGCTCCTTATCGAATGGCTCCTGTGGAGATGAGGGAGCTGAGAGATCATATTCAGAAGCTACTGGTGCAGGGTTTTATTAGGCGTAGTACCTCGCCGTGGGGCGCTCCGGTATTGTTTGTGAAGAAGAGAGACGGTTCTCTCCGGTTATGCGTGGACTATAGAGAGTTGAATAAAGTCACCATCCGGAATAAATACCCTTTGCCTCGCATCGACGACTTGTTTGATCAACTTAAGGGAGCTTCCTACTTCTCCAAAATCGACTTGCGGACTGGGTATCACCAATTGAGGATACGGGAGCAAGATGTGTCCAAGACGGCTTTTCTGACTCGTTACGGATCTTATGAGTTCTTGGTTATGCCCTTTGGGCTAACCAATGCCCCTGCAGTGTTTATGGACCTTATGAATAGGGTATTCCGGTATTTCCTTGACCAGTTTGTCATTGTATTTATTGATGACATCCTAGTTTATTCTCAGAGGGAGTCGGATCACGCTGCTCACTTGCGGTTGGTCCTGCAGATATTGAGAGATCATCAATTGTATGCAAATTTTGAGAAGTGTGGCTTCTGGTTGAAGGAAGTTCAATTTTTGGGACATGTGGTGTCATCCCAAGGTGTGTCTGTGGATCCGAGCAAGGTGATCGCGGTGAAGGAGTGGGGTCAGCCCACGATGCCCACTGAAGTTCGTAGTTTTCTGGGCTTGGTGGGTTATTACCGTCGATTCATTAAGGGCTTTTCTAAGGTTGCTAGCCCATTGACGAATTTGACCCGGAAAGGAGTAAGATTTGTTTGGGACAGTTCATGTCAAGCGGCTTTTGATGAGCTCAAGGATAGACTGACTTCAGCTCTAGTCCTGGCATTGCCAAAGCCGGGATTGGAATATCTCGTCTTTACTGATGCATCTCTTCTGGGGTTAGGAGGTGTTCTTTAACAAGAGAGGCAACCCATTGCATACGCTTCTCGTAAGTTGAAGCCTCACGAGAGGAACTATCCAGTGCATGATTTGGAGTTCGCCGCCGTTGTATTTGCCTTGAAGATATGGAGGCATTACCTCTTGGGGGAAAAGTTTAGTCTTTTCACCGACCACAAATTGCTGCAGTACTTATTCTCCCAAAAGGATTTGAACATGCGCCAGTGCCGTTGGTTGGAGTTCGTGAAAGACTACCAATTTGATATTCATTATCACCCCGGGAAGGCGAATGTGGTAGCAGATGCCTTGAGTAGAAAGCCTGATGGAAACTTAGCTGAGGTGTGGAAAGCTAAGTGGAAAGAACTCAGCCTGGAGGATGCTGGAGCGAGAGCATTCCTTTCAGTGATGACGGTTACTCCCACGATTATAACAAAGATTGTGGAAGCTCAGAAGAGAGATAAAGTTTGTCAAGACCATACACGCCAGTTGTTGTCTGAGGGAGCGGAGTCGTACTCAATAGGCTCTGAGGGTGGATTTCGCTTCCATGGAAGACTTGTGGTTCCCAATGATGGGGATTTGAGACGTGCAGTTATGGCAGAATCCCACGGGTCGAAGTTCACGGTACATCCCGGCGGGGACAAGATGTACCAAGATATGCGTCGGTTGTACTGGTGGGCGGGCATGAAGAGGGATATCTCAGAGTTTGTGTCCCAATGCACTACTTGTCAGTTGGTTAAGATTGATCACCAGCGACCGACAGGTTTGTTACAGCCGCTCGAGATTCCCGTATGGAAATGGGAGAGCATTTCGATGGACTTTGTTATGGTCTTGCCTAGAACGCAAAAGGGTCATGATATTATTTGGGTGATTGTCGACTGTTTGACCAAGTCGGCACACTTCTTACCTGTGCGCACCGATTATGATACCGCTCGTTATGCCCAGTTGTTCATTGAGGAGATCGTCAGACTCCACGGGGTACCTTTGAATATTATCTCCGACCGAGATAAAATATTTGTGTCCCACTTTTGGCAGAGTTTCCAGGGAGTTATGGGGACCGAGTTGAAGTTAAGCTCTTCCTATCATCCTCAAACAGACGGTCAGACCGAGAGGGTAAACCAGATGTTGGAGGATATGCTTCGTATGTGCATACTCGACTTTAAAGGTAGTTGGGAACAATATCTTCCGTTGGTTGAGTTTTCTTACAACAACTCATACCAATTTACCATTGGTATGGCACCTTATGAAGCTCTGTATGGCAGGCCTTGTAGGTCGCCCGCTTGTTGGTTGGAAGTGGGTGATAATAAGTTTCTTGGACCTGAGATGATCCAAGATACTTCTTCGAAGATCGAGCTTATTCGAAATCGCATACGGGTAGCCCAAGATCACCAAAAGAGTTATGCCGATGCGGGTAGGAGACATATGGAATTGGAGGTTGGAGACCAAGTGTTGGTGCGGGTGTCCCCGATGAAGGGCATTAAGCGTTTTGGGAAGAAAGGAAAGCTTGCACCCCGCTTTGTTGGACCTTTCCCGGTAATCGCAAAGCTTGGTCCCGTAGCATACCAACTTGCCTTGCCGGAACCCTTACAACAAATCCATGATGTATTTCATGTCTCCTCCTTGAAGAAGTACAGAAGGTGTGAAGGTGCCCTTTGGCACATTCCTTTCGAAGATATCGAATTGCAGCCCGATGTTTCCTATGAAGAACAACCGGTTGCTATCCTTGAGTTTGGGGAGCGAAAGTCAAGATCTCGGGTGGTGCCTCTTGTGAGAGTCCATTGGAGTCATCATCATGCAAGCGAATCGACTTGGGAACGCGAGGATGAGATGCGGGAGAAATATCCACATCTTTTCTCATGAGGTACGCCTGAATTTTGGGGGCAAAATTCCCTCATAAGGGGGGGAGTATGTAATAACCCTCGCTTATGAGACCGTATTTTATAATAATTACTTGGTATAGTAATTGGAACCTAGTGTTGGGTTATGATTTGAATGATGAATTCAATGTAGAAAAGTTGATATTTATTATGAGGTTGCATACATATCATAATTATGGGAAAATATTACTATGTCATGCTTATTAATATCATCTGAATATAAAATGATATTTGGCTTAATTATGAGACCGGAACTTAAATTGAATTTTTAAAATGTCCAAATAATAATTTGGAGGTCGCAGTTGATTCCGGAACGTGTGAAATAGTCAAATAATGTGCCATATTGTATTTTGTAGTTTTGGGCATTTTTGACTGGTTGTGCCTTAATTTTGCTATTGCGTATTATTTTATCACACTTTGAGTAATTAAGTGGGGCTTTTGGTCTTAAGTCACGATTTATGCCTACTAAGTCTTCTATTTCCCCAAAATCCCTTCCTAAACCTAAGGGAGAAAAGAGAAGAGTGGAGGGAAAGCTTTGGAGATTGAGAGGGATTGCTACTACACCAAGGAAACTGCATATTTGCTGAATCAAGGCAAGTTTTTACTTGCTAACTTGTGTCTTGAGATAGATGACTTGTTATGTTAATGGTGTATTGATTTTTAGTTTAGAGAACTTAGGGTTTTCTTATGTATTTTGGGTTTTGATTCACTCTAAGTTGATTCATGGGGTTTGAAGATGATCAATAGCATCGTTGATGTTCTTATAGTGTTGGTATATGAGTTTGGTTGGAAGAAATTGGAGTTTGGGTAGAAAATGGAGTCCAAGACTCCATGGCCATTTCTTGGCAAAATCGCAGGCCCGAATCGATTCGGCCCCCTGGGCGAATCGATTCGGTTAGTTCCAGTGCCCAGGTCTTGTTGACCGAATCGATTCGGAATTTATCCGAATCGATTCGGCAGTTATGCAGAAACCCATATTTTCAGACCGAATCGATTCGGCCCTCTGAGCGAATCGATTCGGCTATTATGCAGAATCTCAAATTTTCTGGCCGAATCGATTCGGCCAAGGGGGCGAATCGATTCGGTAACCCTGCACTTTTTGATTTTTTTTTTTTTCATTTTTAGCCCCTTTTCTTTAGGATTTTTGATTAGGGACCTTCTTAAATGAAGTAAACATAAGGTTTAGAGTTCTAGTTGAGTTGGGTCGACATCCTAGACTCGAAAGGGTTCATCTAGGATTCATTCAAGGGGGAATTTAAGGTGATGTTTAGGCATCACTTTTGTCTTGTAGTTTATAAGGGTCTAGAATGTCTTAAGGTCAATTTTGGAGACTGTAGAATTCAACTTGAGTTACATTTTGACTTAATGGTTTATAGTAAAGCCTAAAAGAGGCCTTGGGGATAACTTTGGAGTCGTAATTCCTTATCGAGGATGTTATGTCGGTACGTATCATGTGTAGTTCCGATTTAACTTATACATCTATTTAATATGGGAAATTGTTAAGGTAAATGATAATTTACTAATCACATAATGGGAATTAATAAAATGGATGTTACACACCTCTCTAAATACCATCTTAAGGGAAGTCCGCTCGTTAGGTGAAGCCCCCTGGCTAATGAATGCAGGGTGGATATAGTCCTAGGCCATGGGAGCATTTATGGTTGTATGTTTTTCTGCGGGGGTAGGGAGATTCCGGGTGTGGTCTTGGCTACCACGCAGGCTCATGGCCGCTTCCCAACGTTTTCGATAGGATCCCAGGTTGTCTTATGTTAGGCCCTGGAAGATGATGGTTATTTAGGGACGCGCTCAGTGGGGAAACCCGGACGGGCGGTCTTAGAATCGTTATATTTATAATTATGACTATTCTAATTATCGAGTTGGACTCGATGGAACATTAATGCCATAAAGAGCAAAATTATGCCGCAAAGAGCATGTTATTGAGATTAGTGCCATATAGAGCACATGATGTCAATTATATTCCTGATAAGGAATGGAAAATGTATACTTGAATTGAAATATGATTAAAGATGATAAAGGCTCATAAGCACTTTTAATTCTGTTTTATTGTGAATCTCACTCTATGTAGTCCTTCACTAGTTTCAGTTCCTCATATGTTGTTAACATGCTAGACTATCATCCCTGCTTAATTGTGCATCATTATCATACTTGTCATTTATCTATCGATCACATATACCCGGCCCTGACCGGTTTTCCTTTTCTTGTTGTATATGTATATCTATATTATCCGTTCAGGTGTTCCGCCGCACGGTCGCCCGTAATGACTTTTCCCTTCCGCATGTTTTGAGGAGCTGTGACATTGTGCGGGTTTCACGGGATTTTGAGTAGACGCCTCTGTTTATGTTTCTAGTTATGTTCAGTTCATTCTGTTGTAAATGTATAATGAATTTATTATGTAACACTTGATGCTATAAGTATGCTGTAGGGATGGTTTTGACCGAAGCTTTATTCGGTCCTTTGTATCTTTCGGGATTTCTTATATGCGCTTGTGGGTGTTTCCACCCTCTATTTCTACGATGGGTTGTTGAAAATGTTTTCCTTTTTATTTCAAATCAAAGTTTTTGATAACCCGTTTTCTGGAATATAGAGTGGTTATTCCTTATACTTAGTATATTGTTGTGATGCTGAGGATGATATTATCCATGATTTCCTCTTTAATCGGGGTATAGGGCTGGCCACCCTTTATTTCGGATAGCGGGTTGTCACACCCACTTATGTAATTTAAATATCTATAAAGTACGGGGTATTACAGAAACCTTATTATCGATAAACTGTTGTAATCTTGCCAATGATATTGGCTCCTTCGAGGGTACCGTGTCCATAAGTTGTAAAATTTCTCAGTTTTAGCCAAAGTATCGTACACACATTTTTTACTTCAACGTTTTATATTAATCTCTTAATTGTTCCAACGTGGAGTCACGTAAATGTGGGGGCAAGCCGAAGTTTTCCTATCAAACAAATACAAAATAAAAAGAAAGTGCGTTAGTAGTGTTTAAATTATAAAATAATAAAATATACATATAAATGCAAAATAAAAAGAAAGTGATAAAGTAATTATAATGCCCCCCAAATGGCCATCTTAAGATTGTAGTTCACCTTCCTCCAATCTCTGTACCCGGGGCCAATAATCATCTTCAACAACTCCACGGCCCTAGCTTGTAAGGCCGTATTTTTCTCCACTACTACCCCCAACTTGCCCCCACTTTGGGGACCTAGTTCTAAACGAGTCTTCCTCACCCCCACCTCCCTAACGCCCTGATGTAGACATTTCCAGCAAAAAATGTTATTAGTAGAAACATATATATGAGAAAATGAAAAAATCCAAATGAATAAAAGCATTATAATGTCATATGATAATAACAAAGCACTAGAAGAATACAAATTAAATACATTTGAAGCATAAAAATTCATATCATAAACCAAACTAGGCATTGTTTCAATTAATTGGAATACTTATTACAAATCTAAAATTTATTTCAAATTCGGGTTATGTTACGGACTTTGAAATAATGCTTAAACTGATTAAAATTCAAATAATTTTGCCTTTGGGTTTCTTAGATAATACTTCTTTGGGCCTCATGTTTGGATTTTATTTTTAAGCGTTTTGCCTAGTTATTTTTTGTTTAAATGTCCTTTGAATTTACCAAAAATATGTATTGAGTGAGATAATATTGAAGTAGTTTGATTGATGTTTTCGTTTCCATGTTTAGTTTATGATAGTTCTTCAAGTATAGGTTTACTTTGGTTTTTCTTTAGAAAAGTGCTAGAGCATACATATATATATATATATATATATATATATATATATATATATATATATATTCCAATGGTATACATAATAATCACATATCATTCTCCTTGGGTGATGTTGATTTTAGGCCTATATGCCAATTATTTGGTGATAATATATTATTTCTTATTTTAGTTATATTGATTGAGTTGTGTATAATACCCCGTATTTTCTACGTATTTATAATTCAATTAGTTCGAGAATTAATTGAGAAAATTCGTCCTATTTAAATTACGCGAGTGAAGTAATTTAATGTGATTAAAAAATAAATGTGATTATTAATTATTAATAGAGAGATAGATATTGTTTAATATTATGATAAAATATTTACTAAGTGTGAATAGTAAATAATTGACGATTATTGTTATACGGCATAGTGAGTGATATGTGAGTATTTATTTATCTCACCGGGAGTCGCGTGTAGACTATTTTGAGGTGAGAAATGAGGAATATATTTTTACTAACTCGTATGATAATTTAGAGGTTACGGATGACTCCGAAAGGGTCGGAATAGTGTACCCGGAGGTTTAGTTTGGGTTCCGGATCAATTTTGGACCAAACCGGCACCTATTGAGGGCGTTTCGATCATTTTAAAAATGAAGGTTAAAGTACCTAGCAACTCCATATCTGATAATTGGAGATTGGATCTAGGGTGAGAAACACAAAACACAAAGGGAGGCCATTAGAGAGAAGAGAGAAATATTCTCAAGGCTTAAGGAAGGAACTTTGAAGGATTCAAGGTGCCCTTGCACATTAAACCACTTGGGGAGGAAGATTGGGGGAGGAATCAACCCCACACCAACATCAGCCATGAAATTATATCAAACAATCAAATTCATGTGTTTATTGCAAATTAAATTGATGTTATAATACCCATGCGTAAGGTTAGATGGAAGTTGAATTCTTGTTTTGAAAATTCTGGGAAAAAGAAAGATTTGGATGCATGTGTGGGATAAGGTTGTATGTAGATGTATTATGATCTGTAGAAGGTTTGAAAATTTCATGAAAATATGATTGCTAATACGAAATTTATTCTGGATTAGTGAAAATTAAACAAAAAGAAAATATATATATTGGTAATTCTTGGGCGAATTCTATCATATTTAATGATGTATTTTACGTTAGAGATAGTCCCCATACTTATAAATCAGTTTTAGTTGTGTTGGGAGGTAATTATATGAGGTTTAATGGAAGTTTGGGGAGAAAAATAATGAAGAAGGCGAAGTTGCAGTAGGGCTACACTTGTTCAATCGATCGGCATATTTATCGATCGATCGACCTATACTGAATTTGGGTTCTTTTGTTGGTTGAGTTTCTTTCGGTTGCCAACAATAAAGGGGAACCTTAGGAGTGATATTATACCTATTTAGTAACTTGATAAAGACCATTAGGTGTGTAATTAAGGTCCGTTATAGTCATTGAGTGTAAGACTTGGGATATGGATCAACACTGATAAACCGATCGAGTCGTGTGTCGTGAATTTAGGAATGGAGTTACGGGGAGAGTAAATGTCAATCCAAGATACATACAAGTAGGTTAAAAGTGGTTTAACCACTTATATAAATGAAGGGTGTCACTAGGACCCTCAGGGTTGTGTGAATGCTCAATAAATTACAAAAGCGCGATAAATCATAATATAATAAGTACGGCAATTATGAGAGAGATAGATACTACGTACTTAATATGAATAGTGGAGTTATGTGTATACTTACTGAATTACGTATAGGTGGTGTGAATACCTATGATGTACTTCCATGTGATTTGAATTATATGTTCAATGAGACATTCCGAACCATGTTCGCTGAGACATTCCAAGCCATGTTCAATGAGACATTCCGAACCATGTTCGGGGGGACATTCCGAACTCTTAAATCCTTAATGTGTAATATAAGGAAATTATAGTGAGGTATGAACTTATAGTATATATTGTGTGTGAAATATATACCTTATGATTATTCTACTTTGAGAGATAGTAGATTGACAGATGTGATATATAGATATATAACTAAAAAATGTAAATTAAGTAGATAGACTTAATTAACATATTTAAGATAGATGATGAATATCTAAGAAAGGAAATTAAGTAGTGAGACTTAATTATGAAGACGTTAATATAACATATGAGAAAATGTTACATAGTAAATAATTAACCTATGACATTTGTTAATAAACTAAATGTACTATATGGGCGGTACGGGAACCTAGACGTGTAGATAAGTTTAGTGGGATATTTTAGTCTAGTTAGATTGGGTAGTATAGCTAGGTGGGTTAAGTATAGAACGTTAGGCGTTCACTATAGATGAGGGGTGAGGAAAACTCATGAGATAGTATACGTGATCCTAACATGTGTAATCAATAACGGATTTTTATTGCGATAAATTACTTGCTAAATATTTTCAAAAAGTTTTGTGTACTAACACTTGCTATAAAAAAACTTTAAAAACCTTTTAGGTGTCTTTCCACAGGGACGCCAAGCTTGTCTTCCTTCCAAGGACTCGAATTTGTAGCATTGTGGATGCTAATATGACTTATTTTGTGTAGATGATTTTCCTCATTCAAATCTAGCGTAGGATTCCATTTTGATATTTCATGTATGGACATGTTGTCCAACGACAGTCTTCAATTATTTAGATTTTTTTTTATTATGGAGTAATTGTTTTGGATTTTGGTCGATTGTTAATTCGAAACACCTTGATTTCATTTATATATTGTGATGGTTTGATTCTATATTATTATGATTGGTTAATTTAGTTCAGTATGGTTCTTTTACTTGTTATTAAGAAAGATAAAATATGGCACCAGTTTAATTTCACTTAGGTGGTTAGTAAGTTAAAAAGTTTTCGACAGTGATGCTAAGAAGGAACCACATGAGAAACCTATTTTGATTTTAATAAAGGACTGATCAATCGATGTTTAAATTACATAGGGTCTCATGGTGGTATCAGAGCATCAGGTTCTAGTATCCATATGATCTATACGGCTTACTACAGATTCAGTGCATTGTCATTTTATTATAGAGCCCTATTGTTAGGACTGTTGTTTTATCTTTACGTGCTTATGATATCATCCTTCTGCTAGTAGATTTTTTTTATAAACTGCTTACTTATACAAATTTAAATTTTATTTCAGTATGCCACCGAGGAGTGAGAGAGCCGAGAGGTCAGCATCCAAAAACGAGGCTAAGGAGGACCCTCAGGACCAGCAGGGGCCCCCACCCCCCACCAGAGATTATTTCTGCTACTCAGGTGGTGGTGATAGTTTCATAGTCCATTGAGACACAGCTATACAGGCCATGACAGCCCACTTACCTCAACCTCAGGCACACCATCCTGTAGTACCAGATATTTTGGCCCAGCCAGGGCAACCCACTTAGCACATCATCATAGATGCCTTCTAGAAGGGCCACCTGCTCGAGTTTCAGGGCGATACGAATGTAGTGACAGCGTGCCAATGGAAGAAGAACAGTCAACGCCATTAGCGCACGTTATATTGAAGAGAGTTTTAGAAACAGATGTTGACCACCTTCAGGTTAGCAGGTTAGCATCTCTTCAGTGGTGGGAGTCAGTGACCACCACTGAGGAGAGAGACTCGATGACCATTTCAAAGTTTAGGGTGCGATTAGACCATAAGTATTTCCCACATGCTATTGAGTCAGAGATGAGAAGAAGATTCTAGGAGGTATGTCAGGGTGACCAACCAGTATCGGACTACGAGGAGAGTTCAGCTACTTGTCTAATTTTATGCCAGATAAGGTGAGAAACAAAGAGAGGAAGAAGACTAAGTTCATGAATGGATTGGCTTAAAGGATCAGGCAACACCCAATTGGGAATCCTGCATTGATGACTTACACTTATGTTATCAATGACGCACTGGTACACTGTCAGGACTATCGCTTCCATGCTAAGAAGAGCAAGAGATGAACAGAGACTAGCCATCTGGGAAATACAGCGGGGAGTAGTGGCAGTGGGGTACCACCACAACATCAATAAGTAGCGATTCAGTAGGGGCAGAGCTCCCGATAGGGGAACTCTACTAAGAAATTCAGATATAGTGGGTTCAGATCATACAAGTAGGGACATCAGGGTCCTCAGCAGCATCGGTTCCCTTAGGGTAAAGGGAACCAGGGGGAGGCCATTAGGGCCAACGTCAGGGTCAGTAGGGTTAGGGATAGAGGATACCTTTTCCGAGGCAGTGATTTATATGCGGCCAGCAGGGTCATAGGCAGAGACGTTGGCCAGAGAGAGATGGACCTCAGAGACAGGGTGCCCACAAAAGGGCAGTAGGCTCCTTTAGCTCCAGCTCCAGCACCTGCACCTTCACCAGTCCGACAACAACAGCAGGGCCAAATGCATTATAAACGTGTGTACAACGTCCGATATGTAACCTCACCACCACCACCCCTAACAGCGCCTACAGTCGATGGTACATTTCTTATTAACAGGCTCGAGGGTAGGATTTTTGTTTGATATTGGGCCATGGCATTCATTTATTAAGACTAGATTTACACGAGCCATTGGGTTATTAGAGACAGATGACAGTCTTCTTATATGTGTCGAGTCACCTATTGGTAGCGGGTCTTTGATACATTCGATTTGTAGAGGTATTGATATATGGATTGGGAGACTGAGTCTAGTGATAGAACTTATGGTCTTAGACATGGAGGGATATGACCTGATTCTAGGTATGTATTGGTTACCAGGCTATAGACGATGGTAGATTGCTATGGGAGGACGATTGTGTTTTCAATTTTGAGACATGAGATGTTCCTTGTGGCGATGCCTCTTCCTGAGGGAGGTTTGTGCACTTATTTATATTACATCGAGGAGCAGATCTCGCAGGAGATGATTATTCCCTTATATTCGATTCCTATAGTGAGGGATTTTGATGACGTGTTCCAGGAGATACTCGGGTTGCCACTGAGTCAGGAAATAAAGTTTGTCATCAACTTAGCATCGGGGATAAGATCTATTTCCATAGAGTCGTATTTCATGGCTCCTTCAGATATATGGGAGTTGAGAAAGCATATTCAGTGGATTTTGGGTCAGGGTTTTATTCGGGGGAGTACTTCGCCCTGGGGTGCCCTGGTCTTGTTTTTTAATAAAAGGGATGGTTCACTTTTCTATGCATGGATTACAAAGGGCTGAACAAGGTGAGGATATAGAACAAGTATCCTTTACCTAGGATTGAAAACTTATTCGATCCGTTGAGAGGGGTTTCATACTTATCTAAGATCGAATTGAGGTCAGGCTATCACCAGTTATGTATTCGGGAGGAGAATGTTCCTAAAACTGCTTTCCTGTCATGGTATGGATCTTACGAGTTCAGGGTGATGCCATTCGGGCTCACCAATTCACCTGCAGCATTCATGGATCTCATTAACAGAGTATTCCGGGAGTTTCTGGATCATTTTGTGATAGTATTCATCGATGGCATCCTATTTTAATCATGGATGGAGGAGGAGTATGCCGATCATTTATGGATGGTTCTGCGGACATTACGGGACCATAAGTTGTACGCCAAATTTAGTAAGTGTGGATTTTAGCTTTGGGAGGTACAATTTATTGGCCACATTGTGTCCAATAGGGGCATAGTTGTTAATCCGAGAAAGGTATCACGGTAAGGGAGTGGGGACAGCCCACGACACCGACCGAGATTCAAAACTTCTTGGTGTTTTCTGGATATTATCGTCGCTCCATCAAGGGGTTCTTAAGGATTGATGGGCCTTTGACAAACCTGACTCGTAAGGGGGTACCATTTGTGTGGAGATACCAATGTCAGTTAGCTTTTGATTAGCTGAAGGATAGATTGACATTAGCACTGGTACTTGCATTACCTAGGAGTGGGGTGGAGTATCGGGTCTTCATGGATGCATACTTCCAGGGACTTGGGGGTGTGTTACAGCAGGAGGAGAGGGTGATAGCATATGCGTCTCGAAAGCTAAAGCCCCATGAAAATAATTACCCCACCCATGGCCTAGAGTTAGCAGCGGTCATTTTTGCATTGAGGATATAAAGACACTACCTGTTGGGGGAGCAGTTCACATTATTCACGGATCATAAGTCACTTCAGTATCTCTTCACACAAAAGGGTCTGAATATGAGGCATAAGAGGTAGCTAGAATTCGTAAAGGACTACCAGTTTGAAATACAATATCATCCTGGCAAGGCTAACGTGGTCGTAGACGCATTAAGCGGATGAACTATTGGGGATTTAGTGGAGGTGTGGAAATCCAAGTGGAGTGAGATCAAGGTTATAATCCTCAACTCTTCATGTAAGTAATAGTCCTTTGATTTATCTTCATATGGTCGATGACGGTGCATGTTTATGATGTATAATGAAGAATTTATGGCATTTTTAGGATGGTTTTGTCTTCAAAATCACACTCAAGGGCATGTTAGTCATTTCATCATTTGTATTTTTGGCCTAATGTCTTCTTGGATGTTGTATCACTGTGATTTATCGTCACGTAGCCTCTGACCGTGCCTAATTCTGAGTTATAACGAAGAAGCTACGACATTTTTCGTAATATTGGAGAAACCTGAAAATTGTAGACCTGCTAAACCGAATCGATTCGGTCAAAAAAGAATCGATTCGATTTAGACCAGTACACTAGATTTTCATTTCGAATCGATTCAGAATGGCACTGAATCGATCCGACCCTTTTCCCTTGTTTTTCTTTTTACAATTTTGCCACTAGGGTTTAGTTTAAATAAATTTTTATCTTCTTTTTTTGTAGAGATCCATCATATATATCATCATTTTAGCTTAGAACATTTGGGGATTTTGTTAGATCTTTTCCCCTCTCCTCTATTTTCTTTGGGTTTTCCCCATTAATGTGATTTACTATTCATCTTCTTGCTCCTCTTTTTCTTGCTTTATTGATCATTTTCTTGCTTAATTAGTTAGTTTTGTTCATTAATTAGTTGTTTTCTTTAGTTAATTTGTTGTTTGTTGAAATTGGATATTTTAGAGTATTTAATTAAACTAGCTTAATTATTTGTCTTGGGTCCCTAGTGTGGTCCATATGCCCAAGTAGTTAGGACCATATTCTCAAGAAACTCAGTTTATCCCGAGTCCACCTTTTATACTTGTTTATAAAGGTATGGGAATGGAGTTTTAGTTCATTATTCACCAAATTAGGGTTTAATAGGGGTGAGAGAAAATACTATTCACATTTTTGTGAAGGCGGCTAGAGAGAGACCACCATATCTCAAGTTTTAACCAAGGTTTTCATCTTGAAAATTTTCCACCCACTTACCTAACGTTTGGGAGGATTATACACTAAAAGATCTTATCATTCAAAAGGTTTAAAAAAGTATTTCGAGATCCAAAATAAGGCCTCCCCATCATCAATAAATAATTTTCTCCACGTCAGATTGTAATTAGATCCCTAAGGGTATTATGTTCTAAACCCTAGGTTTGTTCTTCAAACCTAGTTATTTTGATTTTGTGATTTCCCATGTTTGATTATTCAAAGATCCAATTCTAAATTTTTTCATTCCACATATATTAATACCCAAAAATTTGTATCAAAGCCTTTGGTTTAGATTAATCATCCAATGGAAGGGTCCATGTTGTCCAAACCTTGAAAACCCTAGTTTTCCATGTCGTAGAATGGTGTATGTTTGTATATGATTTCATACTAATGTTGTTTTGTGGATATTCTTCGTATATAATGCTATCACGGGCACACATTTATTTTATGTGTGAATGGATCCTACAGTGGTTTATCCGTGGTTATTTTTTATCTTCTGATTCGATTTGCTTTTAATAATTGAATATTGTTATTATTTTTTAATCGATATATTGGAGGCATTAGAGAGGTCTTGTAATGTTCTATTTATTTAATATCATGTACTAGGGTAAGTGTTTGGGAAAATTTCATGGAGGTTCATGTATATTTGGATCGTTTATGGAGGTTCTTGTATGGGAAAAATGAAAGGGCAATAATTTTTCCTAGGTGCCATGAATTGATCTGAAATTACTACTGGACCAATTCGACCCTCAGATCAATTCAGAAGGAGGTTGAATCAATCCAATTCATCGCAGTTAATTTTTGGTTTGGCATTTTAGGGTGTTTTTCGGTGATGGTTCGTGGTGTTTCTTCCTCGTAATCTTTCCAGAACATAGAGGGTTGTTTTTCAGTGTTTAAGACCCTCAAGAACTCTTGCATTTGATGAAGCCTACTTCAAGTTGGACTCTTACCCCAAAATAAGACTTCTTCAATAAGTACTCTTTTGCAAGATAAGCATCAAGGATTAATTAAAACTCTTAAGTGATAATTCTGAGATCTAGAATGTGATTGAGCTAGACCACCCTACGCGAAAGTTCTTCAAGAGCAGGTTCTATTTCGAAGAATGAACTGGTGGTATACACTTAGACACAACTTTTGATATCCTTTCCAACGGAGTCATTGTTATTAGGAGTGGGATCAAAAGTAGTTTATTCAATTATATTGAACTGCAGATCCTAAACTGTCCAGGTTCAAAATTGAAGGAAAATTTTTCCTGGTTCAAAGTGGGGTGATTTAAGCTCCCAACGAGAAATCTCACTCCCTAAGGGACGTAGGATCTCAAGATAGTTTTATTTGTAAATGGCGGGGAGGGAACCACTTTAAAATTAAAACAGGGTAAAATTCTCGCCTATTATTTTAAAAATAATTTGTTTTTCAAAATTTCTGATTCTTAGATTTCAAAATAGGATATCTGTTTAACCCACTTGCACTAATATTCAAGGATAACAAACTTACTGGCATGGGCAATATTGACTAGAAAATAAATCGAGACATTCTTTTAGTTGCTGAGGACTTTATGTTTTTCTTGACAGACATGCCCTACCGATTCGGAGGAAGGAGAACCCAAAAAGGATATATAAGCCTACCAAAGCGGAAAAATGTTGATCGGATGTCCCGCTACTAAATTTTAGCCTCTATATCTAATGTGTTACAACACCATCACATGTCCACTGCCTACTACATGACTATGAACCTCAGGGATATGTTTGAGGATTATAACCGTTCCATAAGGTTAGATGTTATGGAAGGGTTGGTCAACACCAAGATGCCTAAGGGTATTCCTATATTCCAGCACGTTCTAAAGATGATGTCCATTTTAAGAGAACTAGAGGTGCTTAGATCTGAAGTTTATTGGAAAACCCAATTTGTTTATATGCTTCAATCACTATCGAAGTCCTTTGAATAGTTTTGCCTAAACTATTTTATGAAAATATTGATTACTCTTTGGCACAACTTCTTAAAGAACTCTAGGTTACAGATAATATCAATAGGCATAAAGATGTGATTCATTTCGCTGAGAAAGTATCATCTACTTCTATTATGAAAGTTAATAATAATAATAATAATAATAATAATAATAATAATAATAATAATAATAATAATAATAATAATAATAATAATAATAATAATAATAATAATAATAATAATAATAATAATAATAAGAAGAAGAAGAAGAAGAAGAAGAAGAAGAAGAAGTAGAAGAAAGGAAATTCTCAAGGATAACCTAAAGTTGTCAAGAAGAACTTTAGGACCCATGGTTGATGTAAGAAGATGGTAGGTGGCTATTACATCTGCAAATAGGAAGGACACTTGAAGAAGTAATACCCTATCTTATTGGAAAGGAATAATGGAAATGGTAATTTCTCCTACATGTTTTGTGGTGCAATATACCAGAAACTGGTTTGTAGATTTGGGAGGCACTAATTATGTTTGCAATTATTTCTAGGGGTTCTATGTAGTCAGGCATCTCAGTGATGGGGAGATGTTTATGTTCATAGGCGATCATCACAAAGAAGCATTAGTAACAATAGGAAATTTAGTTTTAAATTTTGGTGCAAATAATAAGCTAATATTGGTAGATTGTTTTTATTTTCCTATTATTAAAAGAAATTTGATTTCAGTTTCTAAGCTTCTGATGAATGAATATTTGGTTTGTTTTAATAAAGGAGTTTTTATCAAAAATGAAAAATCTCTTATATAATTTGTAACATTGGAAAATGATCATTATATTATAAGACATATCTCACCACTGCTACTTAATACTGAAGTGAATAACCTAAATTGAAATAACCTAAAGAGAAAAAAACATTCTAAGTTGAACAACACATATCTTTGTCTTTTATGGTTGGATCATAACAATCTCAAAAGGATACAAAGACTAGTTTCAAATGGGAAATTAAGTTCATTAGAAGTGGACGCATTTCGAGTCTGTGAATTCTTCTTCGGGGGAAAGATGACCAAAAGGATGTTTATAGTCAAGGGGTAGGCACGAGTTTTTCATCACTTTCATCAATGATTACTCAAGGTATGGATATGTTTACCTTATGCACTACAAGTCTGAAGACTTTGATAAGTTCAAAGAGTATAAGGTTGATATGGAGTGTAGACGTGGTAAACTAATCCATACTATATAATTTGATTGTGGAGGGGAAATCCATTTAGGAGAGTTTAGGGAACACTTGTTAGGTTTGGGTATTACAACCAAGTTATCTACATCGATCAATCCACAACAAAATGGTGTAGTGAAAGTAAGGAACGATACTATTTTGAATATAGTTAGGTCCATAATGAGCTATTCAGATCTTCAGGATTATTTTTAGGATTTCGCAATAAAGGCGGATGCATACATATTGAACTTAGTTCCTTCTAAATTTGTCTCAATGACTCCATTTGAATTATGCACTCGGACATATTCGAATATAGGATTTCCCGACACATATTTAGTAAAAAGAGATAGGGAAGTTGAAACTAAGGATATATGTATGTCTCTTTGTAGGTTACCATAAAGGAAACAAGAGTTGGAAATTCTATTATCCTAGGGACCGGAGAGTAATTTTTTAGCACAAATTCTCGATAATTATAGGAAGATCATATAATTGAACATAATACTAAGAGAAAAAAATGATTCGAGATCACCCATATAGGAAGAAATACAAGTTTATCATGACAATACACTATGTAATGGTACTGGGTGTATTATCAATGACCAAGATTCATGTGTCACTTACACTGGACCACAAGTGGAGCCATTTCATAATGGGAGGGTTAGGCATCACCCTGATAGGTTGGTGTATTTGGGATAGCACTTCAATGAAGTCTCGAGAGATCAAAAACTGGATCCCAACACCTATGAAGAGGCAGTCTAAGACAAGGATGTTGAGATTTAGATAAATGATATGGATACCAAGATGGATTCTATGTATTCAAATACAGTGTGGGAACTTGTATACTTTCCATATGAGATAAAATGCATCGGGCGCAGGTAGATCTCCAAGAGGAAGAAAGGGGTACAAGATAATTTGTAAACCTTAAAAGTGTGACTTGTTCCAAAAGGGTTCACTCAGAAAGAAGGGATCGACTATAAGGAGGCCTTTTCTCCTGTAGCCATGATTAATTTATTCAAATTCTCTCATCCATTGTTGCACATTTTAACTTTAAGATTTGTCAAATGGAAGTCCAGATTATGTTTTAAAACAAAAATCTTGATGAGTGCATCTATATGATGAAACTCACTAGATTCATAGCAAAGGGAAAAGAAAACAAGGTTTGGAAGCTTAATAGATCCATTTATATTCTTAAGAATGAATCAAAATCTTAGAATATACGCTTTGATGAGGCAATCAATTCTTTTGGTTTTGATTAATGTTTGGATGAAACTTATTTATATAAGAAGAATAACAAAAAGTGTAGTGGTATTTCTAGTACTATATTTAGATAATATTCTCCTAGTATGGAATGATGTAGGTGTATTGTCTAGTATAAGAGTGTGGTTATATAGTCAACTCGATATGAAGGACTCAGGAGTATCCAATTATATCCTAGGGATAAAACTTCTAAGTGATAAAAAAATAGGATGTTAGGCTTATCATAAGACACTTATATCGACATAGTGCTCACAAGGATTAGCATGCATGATTCCAAGAAAGGTTTTTTCCCTTTTAGGCATGGAAATTTTTATCCAAGGATCAGTGTGCCAAGACACCTGGTCAAATAGAGAGAATGAGGAATATACCTTATGGTTTGGCCGTGGGTATTCTCATATATGACATGGTCTATACTAGACTAAATATTTGTTATGCTATTAGCATGATCAAAAAATTCAAGTTTAATATAGGTGAGGATCACCGGACTGCTGTGAAGCACATTCTCAAGTACCGAAATAGGAATATAGATTATGTGATGATTTACACAATAGAGATTCTAGCACCCACTAGGTACATTGTGTCTGATTTTAGTCGAGTAGAGACTCTAGGAAATCGACCTTTGGATATGTGTTTACCCTTGGATGTCGATTTATAAGTTAGACAAGTATTAAGAAGTCTTATATTATTTTTTTTGTTTTTTGGAAGAGGACTACACCCCAAATTTATTAATAATATGGAGAAAAATAGCCTTTCTCCGATGGCTTACATTCAAAGCATAGAAATAGTGAAATCACCAATATAAGAATTAAAAAATCTATTTACGGGACCCGAATAAGGTCTAATTGTAAAGGAAAGCACAATGCCACTATGGATCTCCTTAATGATAGAGTGAGCTTTCATTTGGATATTCTCAAAAGTGGCATGATTTCTGGAACACCAAAGCCGCCAACATATATAGGAAGGGAGAATCTTGCATAGAATAGTTCGAATGTTTGTGCCTCGACTATAGAACCACCACCACATGATATGATTCCGCAAAGGTCTATTATGAGCTCGAATACCCATTAAATTACTAAAGTGATTCCACACTACCAAAGCAATGTCGATGTATAAAAATAGGTGATCGACACTTTCCTCTTGAGAAAAAAAATAACATCTACATTTGGAGACCATAGGAATATGGATACTCTTAAGCTTGTTATCAAGAGGAAGGGCATTATGAAGAATACGCCACATAAAAATTGAAACTTTAGGAAGAATCCTCGAATCCCAAATCATTGTAAAGGAGAATTGAATACAAGCTTTAACTCGCATATAATCCCATGCTATTTTAAGAGAAAATCCTTGACGAATCCAGATTTGATCCTCAGAAAAAACATTCTCATTAACAACATAACCAACCAATTGCATACGTTTCCATGTAATACTTGCAAAGGAAGGCATACCCCTGAAATTAATATGGGCAAGTTTTTTGTATTTACAATGCAGGAAATTGGCCCATAGGGAATTGTTTTGAAGAAACCGGATCCAAATTTTACATACATAGGCATCAAAAAATTTAGTTGACTTTCCAAGACCAAGACCTCCTTCATTCTTAGGCCGATAGATAACATCCCAAGCAACCCAATGGTGCTTCTGGGATTCTTCAATGTTACCCCAGAAAAAAATGGGGCATATTTTCTGAAAATATTTAAAAAAAGATTTTGTAGGTCTTAAATAAAAAAATACATGAGAACCCATTGCATGTAACACGGTTTTAATGATAACAAGCCTACCTGCATGGTTTAAAGTAGTTGAATTCCATCAACAGCTTTTGATATGATCCCATTAAAGAAGTGAGTTTTTTTTCTCCCAATGATGAGCGGCACACCCAGATATTTTAGAGGAACAGTAGACTGCTTGAACCCGGTAATACCCAAGATAATATTGCGTTGACGCTGTGAGCAGCGGTTCGAAAATAACACGCAGCTTTTATTAGTGTTCACAAGTTGGCCTGATTGATTTTCATAAGTAGTTAGGCAATGCATGAAGTTTTTGATAGACTTAACCGAACCATTTAGAAATGCTATGTTATCATCCGCAAATGATAAGGAGGAGATTATCGTACAACCTCTGGGAATAGAGAAGCGTCCTATACTGCCAGAAGACATGAGATGCTGAATGTTATGGTTTAATACCTCCGCTACAATGACAAATAAGGCTGGAGATAGTGGGTCCCCTTAACGGACCCCACGACCCGATTTGAAGTAACCGCAAGTTTTCCCATAGAAAAGGATAGAGTACCAACAGTTAGAAAGAATACACCATATCATATCTATCCAAACTTCTGAGATTCCATAAGAACGAAGAACTTTGATGATGAATAACCAGGAGATACGATCATAGGCCTTTGCTATGTCAAGTTTGATCACCACATTTGAACCTCTAGACTTTTTATTGAGATGGGACATTAATTCTTGAGCTAGAAGAATGTTGTCTGTAATTTCTCATCCTTGAATAAAACCTGCTTGAGAATCAGAAATAATTTTTGGAAGTAATGATCCAATATGGTTAGCTTAGATCTTTGAGATTATTTTATTTGCAAATTATAAAGACTAATAGGCCACAAATCTGAGCAAGATTTTGGGTGATCCACTTCGGGAATGAGCACAATATTTGTAGAAGACCAACTTTTTGTAATATCTTTGCCAACAAAAAAAGATTGAATGGCTTTGATAATGTCATTATCAATGATATTCCAATAAGTTTTAAAGAAAAAACCATTGAATCCATCCGGACCCGCTGCACTGTAATTATTCATGGAAAAAATAGCATCTTTGATTTCTTTTTCTTCAGGAATTGATGAGAGAATTTGATTATTCCCTTTATTAATCAACTTTGGGATGTGATCAAAAGAACTATTATCCGTACCATTCACCGACTACTCCCCAAGTAGAGCTTAAAAATAAGAAACCATTTCCTTTTCCACTATCTCCGGTTCAAAAATCGTAACCCCATCTTCACTTTGAATTTGGTGGATCAACAGTTTATTTCTCCTTTTTTTAGTCATTGAGTGGAAAAATTTGGAATTATAATTGTGGGTACCCGAAATTAGAATGATGGGCCTGGACAAGTAGCCCAATTGTAACGGCCCAAAATCCACATCCCCCATATCTTAATCGGTTATGATTTAGTCTTCTCCCATGTTCCTATTAAGAGGGGTTCTAGGAGAAGATGGAAAACGTGGGGCAGTCCAACACCCCCCACTCCCTAAAATGGACATGTATATAATAAACCTTACGTCCGGGACAAAGGACACACTGTATTCTCTGTAATCACTCTCCGGAGTATATAGACATAATACTGACTGCACCACCGTGGACGTAGGCACCTTTGCTGAACTACGTACATATTTTGTTGTGTGATTGGCTTTTTATATTACTTATTCTTCTTGGTGATTGTGATTCTCTTATCTCTTTGTGTTGAGTAATAATTGTCACGACAATTGGCGTCGTCAGTGGGAACCGTTTATCTTCCCTAAGAAAGCCCACACCCAGAAAGGAGTTCGAAATGTCTGGTCACAGTAGTAATGCTCCCCAGGCAGGAGATATCCAAGAACCACCTGCTTCTCATAGGATTAGATTCGAAGTTCGCCGCTCAGATCAGAGGGCTTGCTTAGAAAGGCAAGCCTCAGAAGAAAGCCAAGGACCAGCGAGGTCCACACAGATATCCAGGCTAATTGATGCATATGAGGCAAGGCTCCATGATCAGAGGGAGTCTTCTCACAAGCATGAAGCCGATAATGCTCACCTCAAAAGAAGATTAGAAAGAATGGAGAGAGAACTCCATTATGGAACCAAAAGGCGTCCATACCGCACTCCTAGCCCTCAGGCGAGCAAGTCTCGCAGCCAAGGAAGGAGCCCCAGGTGCGGATCCCAGAAAGCTGAGGAAAATGAGTCAGAGGACGACCTGCTCGAGTAACTACGACTAGCTCGCAGTCACAGGAGCCCAAATCACAGCAACGAAAACATACGAAGTCTGGTCCGAATGGAGATGGACCAACACCCTGCACATCACGGCACCAGATCGACCCGAGAACTCATTAGGCGATCTCTCAAGACCCAGATGAAATCACCTTTCTCGAGGGAAATTGAAGAAGAGGAAGCCCCCAAGAAGTTTGTTATTCCAAGGTTCAAAATTTATGACGGAAAGACTGATCCCATTGATCACGTTAGACAATACCGGCAGGCCATGACCCTCTGGAACCATCGAGACGCACTAATGTGCCGAATTTTCCCCTTCGAGCCTGCATGACGTGGCGCAAAAATGGTTTAAAAGGCTCCCCCATCGGTCCATCAGGAGTTTCAAGTCCCTAGCTGAGCTCTTTACGGTCCGATTCATTACTAGTAGCTCCCATCCCAAAAGGATGGATGCTCTGCTGATAATGAAAAAGAAGGAAATAATGGGGTCAAAAATGGCTCCAAAAATGGAGGCAATAATGATGTGTCGAAAGCATTTCAGGTGGTCAACGTCGTCTTCAAAGAACTAATTTACAAAATTCTCGCAAAAATCAAAGACGAGCCATTCATCAAGTGGCCTAGGAAGATGGGAGGAGATCCCTCAAAGAGGAATAATGCGCTGAGATACGATTTTCACAAAGAGGGAGGACATAAGACTGAGCATTGAAAAGCTCTTAAGTCCTACCTCGAGGAGCTGAGCCAGTCCGAGCACCTGAACGAATTCGTGGAGAAAAAGGCAGAGAAAGTTACTGCCCATAGAGAGGCAAGGCCTGACAACATGCTCGAAGATGATGCCCGCCATGAATTAGCAGTAATTCATGGGGCATCTGACGTGAAACAGATTCAGGGCAATTCAGCTCGCATGGAGGTAAAAAATCTTACAACAGTGATGCAAGCTTTTCAGATCGATCCAGCGAAAACACAGTCAGGAAAGCATCGCCGAGCAGATGATGTCGACTATAGTAAGCATATCGTGTTTACAGATGAAGATCTGGTGGGAGTGAGAACCCCACATCACGATGCTTTGATCATTACTCTAAGAATAGTGAAATATGACGTCGATAAATTGCTCGTCGACCAAGGAAGCTTGTCCGAGGTGATGTATCTCGACCTGTTCAGAAAATTGAAATTAAGCATCGTCGACCTAAAGGAAGCTACCGTCCCTTTGGTTGGCTTCGCTGGAAAGATGACTATGCCAGTAAGGGTAGGAAATGTTTCTAAAATGATCGAGTTTCAGGTGGTCGACATTGACTCGCCATACCAGGCTATTCTCGGCCGAGGATGGCTACATGCAATGAAAGCAGTTTCCTCGACCTACCACCAGAAGCTCAAGTATGTGACCGAGCGAGGAGTAATGGAGATCCGTGGCGATCAAGCGATGGAAAGAAGGTACTTCATAGCGGTCATCCGCCCAAAACCAGAGAAGAAGTCCGACAAGTCTAGCGAAAGAGTTGAAGAACAAGAAGGTCTGATACCTTCGAAATAGCAATTAAAGTACGAAAGACCCGTAGTAGAGGAGACCCGGCTCCTCCCCTCCGAATGGGTCATCAAGGACATGGAAGAAGTCGCAGCTGGAGATAGCGACAATAATAGGATTTTCTTGATTGGAGCTTCTCTTACAGATCAAGAGAAGAAAGAATTGATGACCCTTCTAAGGAACAACATAGACGTCTTCGTATGGGAACCATACGAGCTGCCTGGAATTAATCCTAGTGTGGTTTTTCATCAGCTGCACGTCGATCCCACCTTCAAACCAATCATGCAGAAGGCACGAAGAACTGCACCCGAGAAGGCAAAAGTCGTGGAAAAAGAAGTGGAAAAGATGTTGGATGCAGGATCCATAAGGGAGGTACAATTCCTCAAATGGTTATCCAACCCACTAGTTGTTCCAAAAAGCAACGGGGAGTGGAGAGTTTGCATCGAACTCACTGACCTCAATAGAGAATGTCCTAAGGACAGTTTCCCCTCCTAAAAATTGATCAACTAGTAGACGCCACTGCAGCTCACGATAGAATGAGTTTTCTGGATGCATACTCAGGGTATCATCAGATCCCTTTGCATACCCCAGACCAAGACAAAACAGCATTCATCACCACAGTTGGGTTATACTGCTACAAGGTCATGCCCTTGGGGCTAAAAAATGCAGGGGCAACCTATCAGCGACTGGTCACCAAGATGTCCAAGGACCAGATGGGGGACACCATGGAGGTCTACATCAATGACATGATCGTTAAAAGCAAAAGGAAATAAGACCACCTCTCAGATTTATCAAGCACCTTCGAAATCCTCAGGAAGTACCGAATGAAACTTAACGCAAGCAAATGTTCTTTCGGTGTCCAGTCAGGCAAATTCTTGGGTACTTGGTCAGTAAGAGAGGTATCGAGGCTAACCCAGACCAAATAGATGCAATAAATAGGGTACAAACCCCTCAAAATATACGAGACGTACAGAAGCTCACCGGTATGCTCGCTGCTTTGAACCGCTTTATCTCTAAGTTCTTCGAGAAGTGCAAGGCTTTCTTCCAGCTACTAAAGGGAAACAAAATGATAAAATGGAACCAAGATTGATTGCAGGCATTGGATGAGCTCAGGGCTTACCTCAGTTCCCCACCACTGCTCGTCATACCACAAGAAACAAATTCCTTGTACTTGTACCTCTCCATTTCTAACCACACTGTCAGTTCTATATTAATGTGTGAAGTTGCAGGAATCCAGAACCCTACTTATTACGCGAGCAAGACCCTACTACATGTTGAGAAAAGGTACCTACCACTGGAGAAGCTCGCCTTTGCACTAGTAGTGTCTTCGAGGAAGCTGATGCACTATCTTGAAGCCCACACTATAATCGTCCTTACATCGTACCCCCTCAAAGCGATCCTGAGGAAGGCGGATTTATTGGGTAGACTGTCTAAATGGTTAGTCGATCTTGTATGATTTGACATCAAATTTCAACCAAGGAACGCAATCAAGGGGCAGGTCCTTACGGATTTCATAGCCGAATTCACAGGCGAGCAACCTTCCAACAAACCTCCAGCAGCGAGACAAAAGGGGAATGACATGATGAAGGAAACCTGGAAATTGTTCATTGATGGAGACTCTAACTCAAAGGGGGTAGGAGTAGGCATTGTGCTCATTACTCCAGAGGATACAATGTTTGAACAATGAATCACGCTTGGATTTGCAGCCTCCAATAACAAAGCAGAATATGAAGCCTTAATAGCCGGCCTCCAGAAGGTGCACACTTTGGGAGCAAAGCATTTACAGGTGTTTGGCGATTCTCAATTAGTCTCCAATTAAATAAGTGGAGAATACAATGCCAAAGATGAAATAATGGCAGCTTACCTCGCCTTAGTGAAAGAACTAATGGCTAGCTTCGAAGAGATCAATGTCCAGTAATTTCCCAGAAGACAGAACAGCCATGCTGACGCCTTCGCAGCCCTAAGTTCAGCAGTCAATTTCAACCTAAAAAGAACAATCCCCATCGATTTCCTCGCTCATTCGAGCATTAACCGTAGCAGCAAGCTGTTAAACGTGGAGCAGATGATCCAAGTGGAATCAACACCTAGCTGGATGGAACCTTTAAGAAACTATTTAAATGATGGCACGCTCCTAGACGACAAAACGATTGCCCACCAGATAAGAGTCAAAGCCGCTCACTTTCACTTATCACCAGAGGGCAAGCTATATAAGAGATCTTTTTCCGGTCCATAACTTCAATGCGTTCACCTAAGGAATGTCAAGCGGGTCCTACATGAGATTCACGAGGGAATTTATGGAAGCCATATAAGAGGAAGGTCCCTGGCTTTTCGAGAAGTGAAGGAAGGCTATTGGTGGCCATATATGCAAAGGGACTCTGCGGTGTATGTTCGCAAGTGCCTGAAATGCCAACTTCACGCCCCTATGGTCCACCAACCTGCTAGTGACCTAAAATCACTGTCCAGCCCATGGCCATTCGCCCAATGGGGAATGGACATCGTAGGACCACTTCCTACCGCCACCGACAATCGTAAATATCTATTGCTCGTAACTGACTACTTCACCAAATGGATTGAGGCGGAACCCCTAGCTAATATCTGAGACGCAGATATGATAAGGTTCATATGGAGAAATATAATCACCCCTTTTGGCATCCCCAGAACCATCATCACTGACAATGGAATGCAGTTCGAGAGTGGATCCTTTCAGAGTTTTTGCGACGAGCATGGAATCAGACACCATTTTAGCTCGGTGGCCTATCCTCAAAGCAATGGCCAAGCTGAGGCTTCCAACAAGACAGTGATCGACGGATTAAAGAAACGATTAGAGCGAGCCAAAGACGCATGGGTAAATGAATTACCACATATTATATGGGCCTACCGAACCACTCCACGATGAGCAACGGGGGAAATCCCATTTTCGCTGACATATGGAATGGAAGCAATCATCCCATTGGAAGCAGGATTGCCAACAATGAGGTCCAGCTTTGTCGACCAGGGCCATAAGGATGCAGCATTGCTCGCTGAGCTCGACCTAGCCGACGAGCACCGAGAGCTAGCCCTAGTAAAACTAACGAGCTATCAACAATAGCTCACAAGGCATTATAACAAAAAGGTCAATCCAAGGGCATTCCAAGTTGGGGACTACGTCCTAAGGAAATTTCTGGGCATCATAGTAAGACCATCAGACGAAAAGTTAGGGACCAACTGGGAGGGACCATTTAAGATAACAAGAAATGACCTGCAAGGAGCTTATCACTTGGAAATGCTGGAAGGTAGAGATATACCCCGAGCATGGAATGCAGACAATCTCAAGAAATTCTATTTTTAGATTCTTCCTTTGCATTGTACTTATGAGACTGAAACTCATTAATTAAAGTTGTTTAGCATTTTCATTCTACGACGTGTCAGTTAACTAGTAGTATTTAGACTCTACAACTCACACACCCTTTCCAAGTGAAAGGTACACTTATCATTACATCATAGCAGGGAAATAACCCTCCTCAGGTTTTAGTTATGAAACACGAAAGACCTCTCTTAGCATTTCCCCTGGAAATAAATGAAGCCCTACAGGAGATCCTTAGGCAATATGGCCAAGTCAAAATTGGCCACCAAATAATGTTTGGTTGAATAAAATCCCGATCGGATAAAACATCCAACACCAGGTGCGTCCTCGCCAATTGCCACACTTAGGCCTAAGGGAGTGTGACGACACAACCTAAAAGGTAAAGTGGGGCAGAATGGTATCTCGTTGGCATACTGGACTGGAAGGACACTTACTTGATAATGCAAACATGCAAATCTAGTCAGCCAAGAGAGGCTCAAGATTATTGAACAAAGATGAGAAAAATATAATACACTTGTTTAGTCGGCAAATTCGCCCAAAACATAAATTTTATACTAATTCATCATATTTACAACAATTGCAATACATGTTTAGTCGACGAGCTCACCCAAAACATTCACATTACATCACCTCAATATAAAATTTGCAAAGTTACTACTGGCAAAATCTTAATGAGGATGAGGCCTCTGAGCATGGTAGTCAGTCACTTGAGCTCTTCGGCCATCATCGATATGGGGAACTAGCTCCTCCTCAATTTCATTCGCATCCGACTCCAATAACTGTCGAGGGATGGTGTCGATGGGGATCCATTGATCATCTCTATGGAAGGGGTTAGGCATCAGGGTGGAAGAAGAAATCTCATGACGGTAACAGAGCATCCAGTTCCTCGGGACTTGCAGCTCCCTCAAGGCACTCAACCACCCCCTAATGAAGGAGAGCTCTTCAAAATCTATCAACCTCATTGGAGCATTTAGCCAACCCTGATTGTAACCATTGGCCCATACTCGTCGAGGTCCTTTCTTAAACAAATGCCTCAACCGGGTGACGTCCCTCTAGAGCCCAGTATCAATCACATAAGCTCGTTGGACATCACCACGAAGCTCTTCCATTTCCCTAGCTGAACCCCTGGTGTTACTGCCAGCTCACGAAACGGTTGGAGGAGTAGGGCCTTGCAGCATAGGAGGAACATCACTCAGACCAGTTCTAGCTCGTGATGAGGAGGAACCTCGTAACACTGAAGGAACATTGCTCAATGCATATTCCCTATGTCACGAGACCTCTCTCCTCAATGCTTCATTCTCCTGCTGAAGAACCTCCCCAACCTGGTTGATCTCAGAAGCATCTAGAAGCTTCGCCCTTAATATATTCACCTCCTCTTGGACTGAATCACCAAATTCTTCCATCTCTTGAAGCCTGTCCTTCAGCTTGGCCACAAGCTCAGACTGGTCCTTATAATTCTAATTCCTTGATCTAAGAGATTTGCCAAGCCTAACAAAGGCTTGGTGAACCTGAGGACTTGCATTGGGACCAAGGGTCCTTCCCAATTGAGATGTGGCAGGAATATACTCTTCTACATCAATCAACTACAAGACATAAAAGAGCAAGGAAAAGCAGAATCATTCAGCACACTAAGGGAACGAGAAACCTTTTCATTTCATTAATAAAGATCAAAGTACATCGAGCAAAAAAAAAGGAAAATTACAAGAAAAAATACAAAAGTAGTCCTAGAAGTAAATTAACTGGCAACCTCAGGTTGCTCAGAGGTAGTTGGATGCTTCCCCTTGTCAGCAGCAGTAGAGGCATCCCCCTCTGCAGGGATTACCTCAGTCTCCTTGGCAGGGAGAGCATCGGTAGGAATTGTCTTAGAGGCAGAATCAACGCCTTCGATGGCTAGGGCAGGGGCTTCTTCATCTACAGTTGGCTTCGGGCCCGGGTCGTGCTCATCGAAAATTGGAGAGTCAGCATTGACACCAGCAGATAAAAGGGCCTTGTTCCAGCCCTTCTTGAAGTTCAGATGACTAATGTAGCCTATCTGAACCTCGACGTCTTCATATGCATCATCCCACCCGGAGTTATATGAATCCTCTTTGATAGTGGCTGCCTGGGACTCTTTCTCCTTTAACTGCTCGACCATTACCTTGTTCTCCTCTATAACGGCCAACTTGATCTAGCAGACCAGATCATAGGCCTGCCTCAGCTCGATCAGCTCTTTAACCATTGTATCCATCTCCCGGTTGGAATTGACGAGGGCTAGGTCATAAGAAGCTCGGGCAGCATCAGCAGTCTTTAGATCAGCCTCCAGTTGAGTGCCCCTCATTTTCAAGGCAACACTCTGCTACTCCATCTCGCTGATCCTACTCATCAGCTCATCGCGAGAGCGATAGAGAATGGCAAAGTCAGTCACAAACTGCAAAAATAAAGAAAAACATTAAGAGAAGGAAATAACTAACACTAAATAAAGCATTGGAGGAAAGAAAAGGACTTACCAAAGCTAGCCTCTGGCTAGCCTGTAGGGCCAATTGATCAGACCCCAGCGCCCTTTGGCGGTCAGCAGGAAGAACTGCCCTCTCGAGCAGCGCGAGGGCCAACTAAGGAAAAATAGTAACAGAGGCCCCCTCGGGCAATGCAGACACCGGGACTAGGGCCTACCCAGCCTTCGTCCTCGATTCCATTCTTCTCATCTCCTCCTCTTTCTCTTTCTCTATCCTCCTCTTCTCCTCCATCCTTCTCTTTTCTTCCATCTTCTTTCTCTCCTCTTCTTTTTTGCTCTCCCTCTCTCTCTCATTTGTTCTTCTTCTCTCCTCTTCTTCTCCTGCTCCTGAGCAGAAGATCGAGAGCCAGTAGCTACAGCCCCATAGCTGGACTTCTACTTCTTCGACCTCTGAGCGAGAAGCACATGATCATCATCATTGTCCCGAATTAAATTTTTCCTTGGAGGAACCATCTCCTCGTTTGAACTGCTGGACGTGCTTGAAGAGCCTCGGGCTTCAGAACCCTCTTCTGAGTCAGAAGAACTATCGCCACTAGAGCTCTCCTCACCAAAATTTCCTTCAGCACCGCCTACAATGTCACTCTCAGAACTGCTCTCCTCCTCATCCAACTGGATAGGATCAGCAGCAGTCTCTTCAGAGGTGTCAAATTCAGGGATACTGTCTACCGGCCTCGCTATAAAGCTGGAACTGACATTTTTGTACTCGAGCAGGAAAGCAGCAGACCGAGGATGCTTGTCGTCGGCTAAAGCTCCCTGATATTCCAGGCCTTGATCAACTCAGAAAGATGAACCTCACTGAGAGCAAGTTCCAAGTTCTTCGACCTCGCTGAAGAAAAAATAGGAAAAGTCAGAGAGATCACAAATCAGTAAAGAAATTGAATGGACAAAGAAAATTCTACCTATGTATTCTTCCCTATAAAAGGGAACTGAGAACCTATCAGATCTCGACCCCTCAAACTAGGGAGAAAACTGTCAATTTCTAGCAAGGAAGCCCTCTTGCCAATAGTCCTTATGGGAATTAGGTAGGTTTACTACCAATACCCTGTCAGGACTCCTGGCCTTGAGATAGAGAACACCAGAACTAGTTCGAGAAAAAGAATAGCAAAAGCAGACCTCGGCGAGCCCTAACTTGGTACCATATAAATGATTTATTCTATGAACACCATTAATTATCTTCCACACATTGGGTGAACACTGGGCAGGAACAATATTGAAATAACCAAAGAAGTACAAGAACAGATTGTTGGGAGGAAAAGTAATCCCCCCCTTAGGAAAGCAACAAGACATGGATCCAATGGGCACCTTCCATCTTTCTAACATTTCTAGGGGAGAGGTTCACTCAAACTCTACCCACTCCGGGATATTATAGAACTTCCTAAACTCAGACACTAACCTATTACCGATCTGTGCCATTGGGAAACCCTAGAAAACTACAAATTCAAAGAGAAAATACAAAGAGAAGGCACAGGAGACTTACAAGATAAAAGCTCGACTCGAACAATGAAGAATCGCGAGCCCAAATGACAAGAAAGAAATAAGAATGGAGACTGAGAGAAGAGAACGTGAATCGCTAGAGCTCACAGAAAATAGGAGAGTACTGAGAAGGATGAAGCGACGATCGAAAAATGATTGCTCTGAATAGCTTTTGAGTGCTGCTAATCATAATGCACAAACCACGAAGCAAGTGTCGCCTAAAATCAGTCCCCAAACTTTGGAAGAGTTGCACGGTGAACAAAGGAACCATTATGACAAATCATTTAAATTTATTGAGCCCAAATTACGGCCCAACAAACTTAGGGGCAATTGTGGGTACCCAAAATTAGAATGATGGGCCTGGACGAGTAGCCCAATTATAACATATAAAATCCAGATCCCCCATGTCTTAACCAGTTATGAATTAGTCTTCTCCCATGTTCCCATTAAGAGGGGTTCTAGGAGAAGATGGAAAACTTAGGGGAGTCCAACACCCCCACTCCCTAAAATGGACATGTATATAATAAACCCTAGGTCTGGGACAAAGTACACACTGTATTCTGTGTAATCACTCTCCAGAGTATATAGAAATAATATTGACTGAACCACCATGGACGTAGGCACCTTTACTGAACCATGTACATATTTTGTTGTGTGATTGGCATTTTATATTCCTTATTCTGCTTGGTGATTGTGCTTCTCTTATCTCTTTGTGTTGAGTAATAATTATCACCACAATAATATCTATCCTTAGCCCATTTAATTCAAGCTTTTTGTTTCCAAAAAATCTCTTCAATTTTGAGCTCATTATTAAAGTTGGCTTTGGCAAGGTTCCAAGCTTCCCTATTTAGGGGAGTGGGGTTGATATCGAACATCGCTTCCTTAAGAATAACCGCTACTTCAGCTTTATGGACCCTAGAGAAAATATTTGAAAAAATATTTTTGTTCCATTGTTTGAGTTTAATTTTCACATTCCTCAATTTAGTGGAGAATAAAGCCATAGGGGACCCTGAATAATCACAACTCCAAGCATTAGCAATAGTATCCAAAAAGTAATGATGGGAAGCCCACATGTTTTGAAAACGGAATGATTTAGGAACCATATCACTTTTATAATTTAATTTTAAAACAAGTGGAACATGATCAGAATTAGAACGATGAAGATGTTCAACTGATGAATTGAAGTGTTAATTAAACCATCCCTCATTACCAAAAACACGATCAAGCCGAGCCCATATACTAGCATCACCATCTCTGTTATTGCACCATGTGAAATTGGATCCTAAAAAAGGCACCTATCGTAACCCAACATTGATCATGGTGGAATTAAAATCAATAATAGCATACCTACAACAAAATTGCCCCCCATTTTTTCCTCCTGATTCGCAACTATATTTAAATCACCTCCTATTAGCCAAAATTCAAAGCCAATAGTGTCTAATGAATTAATTTCTTCCCAAAGAAGTTGTCTATCGATTTTATTACATTTTGCATAAACACATGAGAGTAAGTAGGCTGTAGGAGTCTGTGGAAATTTAACTGATATAGTAAGAACTTGGTCCATTTCCTTGATTATATCAACTATAAAATTAAAGTTCCACAAAATCCATATTTTACCTCCATCTTTAGATAAACCTCCAGAAAAATCAATCTTCCTCAAAAGAGAATTAATATACCCTTCATCAATTTTAGGCTCCTGAATAGAAATTATACTGATTTTAAACTTGTTTATGATTCTCTTGAGTCTTCTAATTGATGAGGAATTTCCAACGCCCCTAATGTTCCAAAAAAGGAGACTAATCATGGTAACTAGTTTTAAGATGAGTTTGAGAGATTTGAGAAGCAGACCTGGTAGTAATAAACGACACTGAGTTGGAGATTTTTTTTCTTCCTTCGTTTGACTTTAGAAACACTGTGAGGAACTGCTTGTGAGTTTAAGACCTCAGTATTATTAGGCAAGGAGCCGTCCAGGTGTGATTTGTTGCCAATCCAAGAAAACTTTTGTTGTATTTGTAAGGAAAATTCTTTGAAGTCATCAATAGAGGAATTTTGCAACTTTGTATTGGACAGATCATCCGTGATGTTCCATAGAGAAAGAAGACTAGCATGGGTGTTAGTTAAAGAATATTTCACTGGAACTTCAAAAAAAGCTGGAGAATGTACTAGGTTTGGATTACTACTAGTGTGAATTGTAGGTAGCTGGCCTAGTTCTCCTTCTTTTATATTTGTATCAAATATAAGGGCCCAAAAGAATTAACCCATAGGTGAAAATGTAAAGAGTGTTGGTTTAGCAAATAGGTGAAAATGTAAGTGTGGAAGGTTAACCCATAGTAGAAAAATGGGGAAATCATAACCGGGTATGAAATCTGGGGTCCATTTCATGACTTTTATGGGGGCTTTAAAAATATATAATTGATCACGCAACCATAAAAGCATGAAGTCTTCTTCGCAAAACATTTTTATTAAGATGTGATGATCATCCAGTAAACCAACTGAAAATGAAGCTTTCAAAGAGAACCTTTGAAAAGATTTACGAATTGTCTCCATTGATGGACAACTAAAGAGGAATCTTCCGATAAGATAATGTTTGTATGGAGAAGCTAGCTGAGCCGTTTCTTCGCGAGTGAATTCAACAGAAGGTTATCCTTTAAAGGAGGTTGTTGATTTAGATGAAAGAGACAAAGTTGTTGATGAATCTGATAAGAGTGAATCAAAACTTTTGGCAACATTCCTATCAATATCAGGAGGTTTTGGGTGAGGAGATGAAGACACCATAGTGAGAGAGAGAGAGAGAGAGAGAGAGAGAGAGGTCTACTTTTATAAACACAAAAATGTATCCAAAATATCAAGAAGTCTTATATTGATGATTCCACTATGGAAGTTAAGTGTGTTCCCTCTTCGAGGATAATAAACTAGGTTTTTTGGATCCAGAGCTTCCTAAATTATTTGTGTGTGTTTCCTTTAGTGTAGTCAACTATTACACTTTATTATGATACTAAAAGTGCGATTGACAATTCAAAAGAAATAAGGACTCATAATAAGATGAAACACATTGAATATAAGTATCACCTGATTCAAAAGATCGTGTAGAGGGATGCCGTCATAATGAACAAGATAGCATTTGAGGATAACCTGTAATATCCTTCTACAAAGATATTACTAGCTTGAACTTTTGATAGTCACGTAGAATGAATGGGAGTCAAGTGCATGGCCACACAACTTTAAGACTAAGTGGGAGATTATTGGGTCTTATTCATAAGGCAACAAATTTTATTATTTATTAATAAAGTATTTATTTATTCATTTTGAAAAGAGAGTAAAGTTTATGAGAATGTCGGTCAATAAAGCTTAGTAGGAATTCTAGTGAGTTGGCATCGAGTTAATCGCAAGGAGATTTAAATTTTGGTTCTAGCACTATTGAAACGGTCACAACCTATATAGGGGCTTGACATCCTATTAGAATGGTTGCAACACAGTACTAGTAGTTAATCTCAAACTATGGGGAATTGGTGATGGTTAGGGAACTGGTGAGATAGTTCAACATAGGATTGTGACCAGTACATCCCAGGAATGTATTGAACGGGACGACCTATAAGATTAGAGTGTAAGGGATGTCTAGATTGGACTCAAGAAATCTCAAACCATTTGCAAAGGTTGCATAGATTCTTAATATTGAGAATTAAGAGGATTGATATGCTTATGTTGTTTCCTCTTTGATTGCTATGGTTGTTATTCAATGTTATATTCAATCAAACGATCCCCACACATTGGGTGACAATTATGTATGTAGGTCTGAGAACTTAATTTTGAGGAATCCATATTCGAGGATACTTAGGATAAAGATACACCCTTGATTGACCTTTAAGTTTTTATTTCCACTAGTAAGCCTGATCAGTGGATTATTTATAATCTAGTGGGAGTGAAAAAATAAGTTAAGTCTGAGAATATAGGAAAATGATTCGATGTTGATTAAAGTCAATGAACGGCAAATTGACTTGATAAATTGGGTATCGAAAACTTAATGAGAGGAATCACATTATGCATGTAGGTGGTAAATTCCTGTAGATAATAGTATTCAGAGCACACAATTCAAAAGAAAGAAAATAATGAATAGAGTAATGATATCACATGCACAACGCAAGATGTACGTGGTTCGATAATGTGCCCACCTCCACGGGGTTTAGGGGTTGCTCTTTATTACTTTATAAAATTGGTCGACAGAGTTGTAGTACTGCTCAATAATACAATATCACATGCCCCTGTCAATGGGTAGTGGGTTTAAATTTATAGAGAATATTAGTGAAATCTAAGTTCCGTTAATAGTTATCCCTAAAAGTTCAGAGTTATCCTTTATCAACTTCAGTTGTTCCAAGTGATGGATACGTGCGAGTCTTCTATGACTTAGACTTTGCATTAAATTGGAGCACAATAATCTTGAATGCTCATACCGAGCATGTGCCAGCATACTTCTAGTCCCCATAATTCTTCTCGAAGCTCAGTATCGCTTTGAGGTCATAGGGCTTTGTTGTATTTAAGTCAGTTGTTGATTCTAAAAAGTCTTCATACTAAGGGAATAGCTTTATTCCTTCTTTGCAAGTGTTTTCAGCCTAGAATCTTTACTGGTTGGTCAAAGGGAAATCTTATAAATTCCCTTAAAATTGGAGGATTTTTTGCCCATTTTTTACCCCATGGGAACACTGGTAAATAAATTTATTTTCTTGGTGGTGAACCATCGCTTTGATATTCGTCATACGCACATGTAATCATTATACTTTTGGGGAACTATGAGGGAATTTCTCACTATAAGACAATCGTTCCCACTCTTTTCCTCACTTTTTAGTTCATTTTAAGAACCTGCAATCTTTCAAAGTAGAGATTTTCGCTTTCGTCATTCCGTCCGTAAGAACTCTTAAAACTGCTTCATTCGCTTTTCTACACTTCCTCACGTTCACTTTTTAATTCTTTTATTGAATTGTCATGTTTAACCACGGTGTGCATTATCAATGAAAACACCATGGAAAAATACAAAATTGACCATCAAATCCCCCAGTTAGTATATGTAGGATTAGTTGAGGGTCACTATAACCTTTGCGCCCTTTCTGAAGGCCATTGGCTGCCTTCAACCTTTATTGATGAATGTTGGGTGAGTTTTCCTTAAAATAGCTTATTTTTGGAGTTTTTCCAATACTTTGATGTGGTCCCATCCCAAGTTTCTCCAAATACATTAAGGATCGTTATTAGGTTTCACTACATTAGCGAGTTATATAGGACCCATCTTGGTATTACTAAAATTATATATTGTTACCATTAGGTGACAACCAATAATAATATCAATTACATGAAGACGAGGGTGGATAATCGAGCCCTATTCATGTACCTCCCTAATTTCAATAAGGATTACTGGTATCATGGAATTTGCAACATTCTCCCCTTCTTGAGGGTGTGGTATACGAAGGGCCAAGATGCTCCCAGGAAGGGAAAGGAATATGTTAGAAAACAATTAAATTTATAGTTTTGTAATATTCTCTTGATTGAAGAAATTATTTTGCTCTTTTCTCTATTCTTTTCAGTAAAAAATAAGAAGAAATTACCTCACAAAGGAAACGTTAACTTTGTTAATCTTCGAATAGTTTGGGTTATTCAATAAAGACCCAGACACATTGAGCACCCCAGGTTAGCAGCAGTTCTTCTTGGACATAAGGGTTCCACCACCTCTTTCATTTTGAGGCTAGTAGAATGAACATAGGTTATCCCCATTACCTTAGACGACCTAGAATCTTGCACCTCCTAGGCTTAGAAGGTGAAGAATCAAACGAGGAAGGAACATCATCTTCCTTTGAAGCGCTTGACGTTCTATTTGTTCCTTCTACTATTTCTCCCTTTTCTATGGCTTAGAGGAAGGTTGTGAACTTGGTCACCCCAAATGTTTGTACCAAGTCTCCTCCTCATGCTCTCTCGTAGAGCAAAGAGAAAGATATTTCTCGAACGATGATAAAGAAAACTGAAGTTGGGGGTTTTATTAACCCCATGAACATCGAGGATTCCCCTCCCCCCCCCCCCCCCCCAAGGACCATGACCCCCTTTCAAATATGCAAAATAAGGATCACATTCATCCTCCCCCATAGGACATTGTAGGGAAAAATAATTCTCATAAGGGCAAGGTGTTGCCCAATCTATTATTGCTCTCCCTTCCTGGCTCGAGACTTGATTCAGTCCGAGGTTTTGTTGCTAATAGAGCAGTTGCCTATACCTTATCCCATGCTAAGCTATTGGAATGTTCCAATCATAATATTCTCCTTGTAAGTTGATCATTTTTATATCATTCATCTTCATTTTATTTTGTACTTGCATTTTATTCATATTTGTTCGCTCGTATTTTTGCAGTTCCTAATCGAGTATGACCAATTGTTAGAGAGAAATGTAAGTAAACAATTCTCCAATTGAGTCATAATGTAGTTTTGGCTCAATTCCGGACAAAAACAGTTGTGTCATAGGATATATTTAGTGAGTATCCTCCAAGCCTATGACATGCAAGAGTTGAAGACGTAGCGGCCAAGACTTATAAAGCTTCATCATTTGTCGTGTTTTAAGTGCGGCGTTTCTGCGTCATCAACATCATATTACATAGTCTCCAAAAGGTATGAATGCATTTATATATATATATATAGGGATAGTTGGAATAAATTTATAAGGGTGTAAGTTTTGTTTAAACTATGTTTTTTTTCCAGAAGGTTTCATTAAAACTTTAAAATTAAGTTTCTGGGCTAAAATTGGAATTTTTCAACTTTCTGGAAGTTCGTTCGATGTTGTCGTTCGAACGAGTTTTTCGTTCGAACGAGAATGTCGTTCGAATGAGGTTTGCCAACGAGTTCCCCTATTTGGCCACTGGAATGTCGTTCGAATGAGATTGGTTGTTCGAACGAGAATTCCAATGAGATTTCTAACAAGTTCAATTTCTATACACTGAAACTTCGTTAGAAAGGCTCGTTCGAACGACACTTCGTTCGAATGAAAATCTCGTTCGAATGAAATTTCAGAGGGAACAGTTTTTGGCATTTTCCCACTACTTGTCCCCACTAACTTTTGACAGTTTAAATCCATTTTCGGGACCAGATTTTTTCGAAGAACGTTTTCCATCTCTTAGTGAGTTTTTGAGAGCTTAATTCTTTCATAAAAAGTTCCCCTTGGGGTTTGTTAGTCAAATTGATTTATCAAAGAACAAAACCAAGTTTGCACCCAACTATTTGTTTAATCTAAGTTTCTATCTATATATATATATAAACATCTTGCTTGGAGAGTTTGTTTGACACCGGTTTATCTCTACACCTCAAAGAAGAGAAGTTTGGGTTTACTTCTACATTCCACAAAGAAGAAGACTTATTTGTTGCTACGACATTCTCATACGGTGAAAGGCACCGTGTGTGGTTGATGGGTTCCTAAAAGTCCGATCGGTGGATTTTGAGACCGCCGTGGATTTTTGTGGTTATTCTCTAGGCAGAGGTGTATACAAAAAGGAGCGTCGGGTCTTGGACGGAGTCAAGTCGAGTGTTGTAAGTCTTACTATCTTGTACTTGTAAAATCGTACTTAGTGGATTTGGGGCTAGGGTCGTTCGAGGTTTTTTCTCGTTGTGGGTTTTTCCTCGTACATCGCGGTATAGTGATTCATTGTTTATTTTTATCTTGCTATATCACCTAGAACGCATTCTTAGGTAAAAAGATAAAATTTGGTTTTAATCACTACTTGTTTAATTTGGTGATAAATTAATTTTTGGTAATGTGTATTTAACTCAAGTCATTAATTTAATTTGGTAAAATTTAAATTTTGACTTGGGAAAATTTCTAGGACTTGGGTTGATTGTGTTTAAGTGAAATCAAATTATGAGTGTGTTTTTATTCTATTTCACTTGGTTTAATTTTAATTTGAAGATAAATTAAAATTTGTTTAATTGAACCATCTCGCTTCCGCATATTTAAAAAGGATATAATTATTTTTGGGAAGATTTTAAATTTGGGGGCCATCAGTTCCAACAAGTGGTATCAGAACCGGAGCGCTAATTTATCACTTTAATGATCCATTTTTCGGCTTTTATAATTTTTTTTTGCTCCTTGCATTTTTAGGTGGTTCAATTTTTTACTCACTCTCATTTTTGTTTGTATCTCTCGATGGGATGTCTTAATGATAATTTGTCCATTTCTAATTATAATGATATTTTTTATATTCGAGAAGAATTTAATGAGCTTAATAAGTGTAATGAAAAATTAAGAGAATTAAATTTGAGATTTGCAAAAAAGAATTCAATTTCATGAAAATGAAAATTCTTGCCTTAAAGATAAAATTGAATTTTTGCAAACCTCACTATCGCAAAAATATATTTCTCGTGAAAAGCTCATGGACATAAATTACAATTTTAATATTTTAGAAATGTCCAAGAAAGAGAGTGATTGTCGAGAAAAGACTCTTAGGGACAAGTTTGCTCACATTCAGGAGGATCGTGATAACCTTTTAGGAGTTATAGAAAATTTAAAGAAGGAGTCCCGTAAATTTGAGGAGTCTAATTTATTGCTTGAGTCCGAAATTTTAAAAATGAAAAAGGATTTACAAGACTCGAGTAGTTGTAGTAATGGTTCTAGCACATCTTGTTCAAATGCTTCCGTTGCTAAAACTAAGACCACTATTTTCTTTAGAGGGTCTACTTTATCCAACGAGTTTAGAAAATTTCACACCTTAGGTAACATTCCTCGTGTTTACATATGCTTGCATTGTGGTAGGAAAGGTCACCTTAGGTCATTTTGTTTTTATATTAAAAGAATCCCTAGGAAGTCTATGTCTAGCATTTCATTAGTTCCCAAATCCCATCATTTTAAATATACATCTATATGGGTTAGGAAATCATTTTTAGACGAGCTAGATATTAGATTTGTTGATTCTCATTTGCTTTCACATGAAACCTCCCTTGCTAAATTTAAAGGTTAAATGTGTTAGTTTTGTTTGCATACTCTAGATTTTTGTTACTTATATTATATATCATTGCTAGGTGTATGCATGTTTAGTCACTTTCTAGTCATTTCTTTATTTCATATCTCTTTCTAGAAATCATGACTTGTTTATCTTTTGTATTAAATTTATTTTGTTTGCATTAAATGAAAAAATACAAAAAGATTTGTTTATCATTTGTGTTTTACCTTTTAGTAATTTAAGCTTAATGAAAAATACAAATGATTTTTTTTTGTCTTTTGAGTAAATTTTTTATTTATGGTTAAAAATTTGAAAAACTCAAAAAGATTTTATTTTGTGTGTAATTTTAGTTTGACACACATTTTATGGCATATGCTTGTGTTTGAATCCTCATTTTTCTTCCATGTGACTAGAACTTTTAGTTAGAATTTTAATCCTTAAAATGTTCTTTATCATGCTTACATGGAGTAGCTTAAGTTTGACTTGCTTAATGGATTCACTTTTATATGCCTTTACACACATGCACGAGCTTTTTGAACCTTGACGTCACATTTTATATTTGAGCTTTGCGAGGTGTTCTCCTACCAATCTAGTCATCTACATACTATGATCTAGGAGGACTAGTGCATGTCAAAATCCGTTGCACGTGAGATTTGTGAGATAAAAATGTTATATATAATTATGCACGGGGAAGGGCTCCGAAAGGAATAATAATCCTTTGTGAATAGTAAGCCATTGTTTGAATGGACCTAAAAGAAAAAATGTGGTCCAAAGGCCTAAAAACAGAATAATGGAATTAAAAGAAAATTACAATTGCCAAGGCTTATGTTTGATTGATATAATTATTCAAAAATGTATGATTATTGAGGGACATTGGATGGTATATCAACGGTTTGCACAATGTCCATTTATCCTAGTTGTGCTTACAATTTCATGACTTTATTGGTTTGTAAGAATCATCAACATGATAGGCTTGTATGCCTTGTGTTTGTTTGTTCATTAGTTCACTTTATCCTGTCACATAAAGGCCAAATTCTAGTTGATAAAGTTTTGCAATCAAATGCGAACTACGTGAACAGTTTAAGTGATTGGTTTTTAATTCATTGGTATCTTGTTCACAGCCTTTCACTTTCGTTTCCATATGACACATCTATGCTATAAGAGTGTGAAAAACTTATGATATTTTGTTTTGTGTCATTTTGGTGTTTATATCTATATGTGTGTACCTATGCTTAGTTTGAATCTATTGTGTAGACATATATATGATATTTTATTTGTTTGTGAGTCTTTGACATTATTAGCTAGTTCATTTATACGTTTGATTTATTTTTGGTATCTATCTTATTGCAAATTTTGTTTCGATATCATATGCTGAGATTACTACAATCAATTGATATCTTTTGTTATTGTATCATAGTTGATATTTGATATACCCATATATACCCTCGGCCAGGACGAGGGCACCCTCCACCAAGACGAGACCAAGATGATCGCACAACCCTTCAAGGGGCCGACCCTTCATCAGGCCCAGACGACCCTTCAAGGGGCCGACCCCTCATCATGGCCCAAACGACCCTTCAAGGAGCCGACCCCTCATCAGGCCCAGACGACCCTTCAAGGGGTCGACCCTTCATCAGGCCCGGACGAACCTTCCAGAGGCCGACTCTTCATCAGGCCCAGATGACCCTTCAAGGGGCCGACCCCTCATCAGGCTCGGACGACCCTCCGAGGGTACGACAGTACGAGGCCCAGATTAGGCCAGACTCACTCACAGAAGGAACTTTGCCCTCAGCCTCATATCATAGGCCGAGGGTGACATCATCACAGCGCGTGGTTTGGGAGACGCGTGAAACAGTGCGCGTGAGGCTCATATGGCACGTGGAAGACCGTTATAACAATATCACCCCCTCACGTGAGGGAATATTTTGTCATCATTTGGCATCTACAGGTGTCAACAGGAGATTGGCTAGATCTTCATTTACATGCACCATGCATACTTGGGGGGTACACTACACCCCCCAGGACCTATATATACTTGTCACCTACAAACCTACAAGGGGATGGATCGATCGAAAAATTGTAACCCTAGTAAAAACTCTGCTTGTACACACAATAGAGAGAGAAAGGGAGCTTATGTGCATTGTATCCAAGGCCATTAATTCCCATACTTAGTGGATCACACACTCACAGTGGATGTAGGCCTAATTGGCTGAACCACTATACATCATTGTCTTATTCTTCTTATACTCATCCCCTTCTACACACTTATACATATATATCTTTATGGCTACCATGGTTATTACAGTTTGAGCTCATCATCACTTATCTGGTGGTGCTAGATTTCAGCATCATCAGTTTGGCATCGTCTGTGGGAACGAGAAGACATCTCTTCCTTTGTACAACTTGACCTCACTGGGCACTCTGGTGATGAGCCAGTTCTCCCCCTGTGTGGAGATGTTTCACCATTGAAAGAGACCCATTAAGGTTCTCAAGCTCACCAGTATTTTTTACAGTTCATCTCTGCATAGCTCAAACACATGGCACCGGAGATACCACCACCACCACTTCCTCTGTCAGATAGTGGAGTAGGACCCAGTTCCAGTCAGCCACCACCCCAGTCTGAGATGGCTGAGGTGGCGGCAGCCTTGAAGTCTCTGGCAGCAAGCCAGATCATGCAGGAACAGTTCACAGCTCTAAGACAGAACATACTAAGACCACCAGGGGTCTCACCTGAGATGATTACTCCGGCAGCGGCTCCAGGCAGCATAAGTCCAAGGGACCACCCCAGGCACAATGCAAAGAATTGCCACCCCACAGCGACGGAGGGATGTTGCTGACCCCCGGCGTCTACGCCTGGGGAGGCAAGGAAACCCTTTCCCTGAGGATATGTATGATGATCTGGAGGAAGAAGAGGCTTCCATAGAGTGCTGGGAGCCGTATGAGGTCTCCAATAATACTGTGCGACCCCTCCAGGAGAGCAGAGGGAAGTGTGGAAGGCAAAATCCTGACGATCGGTCGAGAGGCTCCGCTTTTGATCGCTTGAGCAGGGGGTCGGCCTTTGAGAGGCTGGGCCCAGTAAATGACCTGCGGGAAAAATTGTCCAGATCAAGAAGTGCTGCGAGGTCCAAAAGGGAGACAGCAGATTGCCGACCCCACGGGGGCCGACCCCTAGGACAGGACGATGGTCAAGGGGAAGTAAATAGCCGACACAGACCTGCCGCCGCAGAACCCTCCGTCTACCTCAAAAAGGTGGTAGGTGATAACATCGGCCAGGCCGACCCTATGAGGCCCTGGAATGACTCGATCCAACGATTGGAGGATAAGATTGGCGATATTCTGAAGATCCGAGACCCTCTTCAGAGAGGATACTCCATGGGCTCACCCTTTGTGGTGAAGATAGTCAACTTCCCCACGCCATCCAAGTTTAAGCCACCAGCAATCACCCGTCGGTATGAAGGGAGTACCAACCCTATCCACCATATTGAGATGTACCAATCAGCGGCAGACATATACTCTATCTCGGATGAGATGAGGTGTCGTGCCTTTTATGGCTCTCTGTCTGGGGTTGCACATGTCTGGTATATGTCTCTTCCAAAAAACTCCATTGAAATCTTTAAGCAGTTGGTAGACCGGTTTATCCATAACTTTTGCTTTAGAGTGAGGCCACAGAAGAAGACCACACACCTGCTCTATGTTAATAAAGGGAAGAACAAGAGTCTAAGAGACTGCATAGCCAGATTCAATAAAGAAAAGTTAGAGGTGGAAGACTATGAGGAGAGCATAGCCATGCCCCGCCCTCATTGGAGGGCTCCAGAAGGGGAAGCTGCTATGGAAGCTTGCTAAAGACCCTCTGAGGATGATGGATGAATTGTTGTCAATGGCAGGAAAGGTGATGAACACCGAAGAGGTGATGGCCGCAAAATATAAAGATGAAAAAAGGGAGGCACTTCATGGGATAAGTACCCTAAGAAGAACAAAGAGGGGAAGAAGAGGTTTACGGATGACAAGTTCGCTGATTACACCCCTCTAACAGTCAGTTGTGAACATATTCTCAAAGAGATAAAGAGTGACCGATCACTGAAGTGGACTGAGAAGTTGAGGGCAGCCCCCAACAAGAGGAACAAAAACCTATGGTGTGAATTTCACCAAGACCATGGCCATATCACCGACAAGTGTTTTGCCCTAAAAGATAAAATCGAGAAGATGCTAAAAGAAGGGAAGCTTAGGAAGTATGTTGACAAAGGTGCCCTCAAGAGGGGCCGAGGGGATGACCCCAGAAAGAAGCGGGGTGAGGCATGTAGAGAAGGTCCCACAAAAAGAGGGGAGGACCCTTCTGAGGATGAGGATGAGGACGACCCTGACCTCCCTGACCTCCCTCCAAGAGACGACCACGAACCTATCAAGAGACTTAATATGATCTCGCTTGTTGTGGAAATGATCTCCGAGCAGGAGGAGGGTCAGAGGTCGCAGATAGGAAGGCCCATGTAGCTGAAGCCAAGGTAGTGACGAAAACTGTGCACTCAACCTCTTTGGAGGCAAAGTCATAAAAGAGGAAGAAGGTCGAGATGGATACTTTGCTAGTGGGATTCTCAAGAATGGACTTCAAAGGCCTCGTAGCCCCACACGATGACCCTCTCATCATCATCACCACCAGGGTGCACGGGTGCGAGGTGCCGAGGATCTTGGTAGATGGGGGTAGCTATACAGATGTGATGTTTTGGCCATGCTTCAAAGCCTTAGGTCTCAGCCGTGCTAGACTCATCCCATACCATCACCAATTGATTGGGTTCAGTGGGGAAAAGGTTCATCCCCTTGGAGTGTATGAGGCCGATGTCAGGATGGGGGATGAGTGGATGAGATGTCTTACCAAGAAGGTTAGCTTCTTTGTGATGGATGGACATGTCTTTTCGGCCTATAATATTATACTGGGGCGGGTATCCCTCAAGGGGTTTGAAGCTGTGTCATCTACGGTCCATCAGATGCTTAAATTTCCAACCCCTTATGGGGTAGGGGAAGTTTAGGGAGACCAGACGACAACACGGGAATGTTATTTCAACTCCGCCGAAGAAAGAGAGGCGCAAAAGAAGGCAACAACCACTTATAATATTAACACCCTTGACCCCAGGGATGAGAAAAAACTCAGAAATGGAGAAGCCGCGGAAGAGGTAGAATACATCATCCTTAATGAGGATGAGCCATAAAAAACCGTCTAAGTCGGCAAAGCTCTGAAGATAAACATCAAGCAAGACCTCATCAAGCTGTTGAGGAGAAGACAAAGCGTCTTTGCATGGAGTCATACAGATATGCCGGGGATCAACCCCAAAATTATGAGCCACAAGTTCAACGTGTTAGAGGGTGCTAAGCCAGTGAAGCCGAAGTGGAGAATTTATTCTCGAAAAAAGTATGAGGTCATTAGGGATGAGGTCAAGAAGATGGAAGATGTAGAGTTTATTAAGGAGGTCATCTACCCCGAATGGCTTTCCAATGCAGTCATTGTACCAAAGGCCAATGGGAAGTGGATAATGTGTGTGGACTTCACCGACCTCAACAAGCATTGTCCCAAAGACATCTTCCCTCTCCCCCGCATTGATCAGATGGTAGATGCTACCGCATGCCATGAGCTCATGAGCTTCATGGATGCCTATTCAGGGTACAACCAGATCTTCATAAACCCTGAAGACTCGGAGAAGACTGCATTCATTACCGATAAGGGGATATACTATTATAGGGTCATGCCCTTTGGCCTAAAAAATACGGGGGCAACGTATCATCTCCTTGTAAATAAAATGTTCGAAGACTAAATTGGGAAGTCTATGGAGGTTTATGTAGATGACATGTTGACTAAGAGTTTGAAGGCAAAGGATTATGTGGCTGACCTTGAGAGGACCTTTAATACAATGGACAAGTACCAAATGAAGCTCAACCCGGCCAAGTGTGTCTTCGGGGTCAGAGCAGGGAAGTTCTTGGGGTTCATTATCAACCAAAGAGGCATCGAGGCCAACCCTGAAAAGATAAAGGCCCTTATAGAGATTAAGACCTCCAAGACCATTAAAGACATTCAGAGGCTCACAGGGCGAGTGGCTGCTTTGAATAGGTTTATGTCCAGAGCTATAGATAAGTGTTTACCGTTCTTCAAAATTCTCAGAAAGTCCTTCGAATGGAGTGAAGAATGTGATAAGGCTTTCAAGGAGTTAAAGTCATACCTAGGGTCTCCCTTGCTGCTGTCACGAACCGTGCAGGGTGAATGAATTTGTGTGTACCTAGCTGTCTCAGAATCAGCCATCAGCGCAGCAATCGTCAGAGACGAAGACGGAGTACAGAAGCCAGTGTATTTCAACAGTAAAGCACTCCAGGTGGCAGAGCAAAGATACCCAACGATGGAGAAGTGAGCCTATGCCCTGATCCATGCATTAAGAAAGATGAAACCATACTTCCAATCCCATACAATGGTCATCCTCACTGACTCTCCTCTTAGGCAGGTCCTACACATGCCAGAAAAGTCAGGTAGGTTAATGGCCTGGGCTATAGAGCTGGGGGAGTTTGACATTGTGTATCAACCTAGGACGTCCATTAAGGGGCAAGCATTGGCAGATTTTATGGCTGAATTTACTTGGGAAGATGATGAAAATGAGAGCCTCGGGAAGACAGATACCCTACAAGGTAGGCTCATCGACACACTCGCAGATAAGGCTGAGACAAGCACCGCTAGAGGAAAAGTGGTCAAAAATGAAGAGGGAAGATATCTCTTTAGACAGAGGTCCCTCACTAAGGGGAATTTCTCAGAGGAAAAGACAGTGTGGAGCCTCTTCGTTAACGGGTCCTCTTGAGAAAGCAGAAGTGGGGTTGGATTAATAGTGTCAGCACCAGACGGTACAGACATTATTACGCCTTAAGGTTTAACTTCAAAGCCTCCAATAACGAGTCTGAATATGAGGCTCTGATAGCAGGGCTCTCCTTGGTCAAGTCTCTTAGTGTCGGCCAGATTTTGGTCCATAGTGATTCAAGGCTAGTAGTGAATCAAATACTAGGAGCCTACGAGGCCAAGGACGAGCGGATGGCCAAATACCTTGAGAAAGTGAAGTCACTATTGAAAAGCTTCAGAGAATTGAAATTGAAGAGGATACCTAGTCTCGATAATGACCAAGCTGATGCACTTACTAGGTTGTCCTCGGTAACTAGGACAGATATCAGGAGGACAGACCCAGTGGAAATCTTGCTTCGACCAACTATTGAAGATGCTGAGGGAACACTTGGCACTTGATTAAATGTTTCTAAGGAATGTTCATGGATGGACCCTCTGATGAGATACATCAAAGAGGGGGAAATGCCAGAAGCAAGGCAAAAAAGGAAAAAGTTGAGATACAGAGCTGCAAAATTCACAGTCATCGGAGACACCTTGTCCAAAAAGGGTTTTTTACTCCCCTTACTTAAGTGTGTGCACCCGTCTGAAGTCCCACACATTTTACAAGATGTGCACGAGGGGTCATGTTCAAGCCACATTGGGGGCAAATCTTTAGCGAAGAGGGTGGTCACCCAGGGGTACTGGTGGCCGACCTTGGGTAAAGATGCCACAGCATATGTAAAAAAGTGTGACAAATGTCAGAGGTTTTCCACCATCCCTCACCAACCCCATCATCCTCTTACCTCCATTACATCCCCATGGCCATTTGCAGTATGGGGGATCGACCTAGTAGGCCCCTTGCCTAGGGCCATCAATAACTATCGGTTCCTCATCGTGGCAATTGACTATTTTTCAAAATGGGTGGAGGCAGAGCCAATGGTCACGATTACCGAACAGAAGACCTTCCAGTTCATCTGGAAAAATATTATATGCAGATATGGTCTCCCCAACACCCTCATCTCAAATAACGGGACTCAATTCAAGAACACATCTCTAGAGAAGTACTGTAAAAGGGTGAGTATCAAAAAATTCTTCTCTACCCCAGGTCGACCTCAAGCAACGGGCAAACGGAAGTTACAAATAGGACAATCCTAGATGGGATCAATAAGAGACTTGAGGAGGCAAAAGGAAAATGGGTTGAGGAGTTATATGTTGTACTGTGGGCCTATAGGAAGATGGCAAAGACCTCTACTGGAGAAACCCCGTTCATGCTGGCTTATGGCTCAGAAGCCGTCATCCACACCGAGATTGGGTTTCCTACTCATAAGGTCCAAATGTATGACCCCCAGAGAAATATGAAAGAGAGGATACTTGACTTAGACCTGATTGAGGAAAGGAGGGAAGACGCCGAGATAAGGCAAGCCGCCTACCAGCAGAGGACTGCAAGGTTTTACAACCATAGGGTGAAGTAGAGGCCAATTGCAATGGGGGACTTGGTCCTAAAAAAGACTTGGCAGAAGACCAACAAGCTCCACCCAAATTGGCATGGCCCATATAGGGTCATTGATGAAGTTGTCCTTGGAACCTATCGACTAGAAAACCTGGAAGGGGAACCCTTTTCCAACCCCTGGAATGCAGACCATTTGAAGAAATACTATCAGTAATTTTGTAAAGTCAAGTCGAACCACAGTTGTAATGAATGTGTTGCTCCAAAAGAACACTTGGACTATTAATGAGAATGGTCCCTCACGTTGTGTTTGATTAATTCTAGTGTGATTGGGGTGATACTTGTTAAGTCCACCCTCGGCTATAATGAGGGTCAATGGTGGGGACGACCCCTCATTTTTCCCTCAAGAAAGACAAGGGGGACTTAATTGAAAAAACCATTAAGTTGGTAAAAACCACCCTCGACTATAATGAGGGTCAATAGTGGGGACGACCCCTCCTTTTCCCTCAAGAAAGACGAGGGGGGACTTGATTGAAAACATCATTAAGTCGGTGGAATCCACCCTCGACTATAATGAGGGTCAATGGTGGGGACGACCCCTCCTTTGCCCTCAAGAAAGACGAGGGGGGACTTAATTGAAAAAACCTTTAAGTTGGTAAAAACCACCCTCGGCTATAATGAGGGTCAATGGTGGGGACGACCCCTCCTTTGCCCTCAAGAAAGACGAGGGGGGACTTGATTGAAAACATCATTAAGTTGGTGGAGTCCACCCTCGGCTATAATGAGGGTCAATGGTGGGGACGACCCCTCCTTCTCCCTCAAGAAAGACGAGGGGGGACTTAATTGAAAAAACCATTAAGTTGGTAAAAACCACCCTCGGCTATAATGAGGGTCAATGGTGGGGACGACCCCTCATTCACCCTCAAGAAAGACAAGGGAGGGATTAGTGAGTTAATTTAAAAACATCACAAGGAAAATCATACAAGAGACAAGTATAGAAGACAGAGAGGCATTATATTACAAAATGTTGATGTTTGTCCAATAAATGAGTACAAAAATATGGGTTACATGAAGAGGGTATGGGCTACAAACAGCCACCCTATTGAGCAACATCATAGGGTAATGTTTCAACATTAATTATGGAGGTTTCTTCTATAACCAAGAGAGGCTGATCCTCAGACGTGTCGGTACCCTCAACCTGCACTTGGGACTCCACTTGGGCTAAGGCCTCAGCAATCAGGGGATCTTCCAGTTGAACTGCTTCGAGAGAAGGTCGGACAGACGACACTGCATCAGTGAACTTTAGGACGACCCACCGACAGGCCGTCCTAATTCCCCTCTCCAAGTACTCAAAACCGAAGCCTTAAAACTCGTCCGAAATTTTGTAGGCCTCAACAACATCAGACTCTGCCTTCTTCACTGCCTCAGATAGCTCAGTCTTGAATTGAGCCCCTAGGTTGATCAAGGTTTCATCCTTCTCTTTAATAAGCAAGTCCTTGGCCTTCAGGTCGGCATCATGTTGCCTCGTCAACTCATCCAAAACCCTGTCATGTTCGGTCCTGGCACGCTCCAGTTCAGCCCTTGCAGTCTCGAGCTCTATATGCAGATCAGCCTCGTGATGAATGGCCCTCTCAGCTTAATGAAATTTTTGTTGGTTTTCAATCATCCACTTAGTGGCCGAGGTAAAGTCACAGACAGACTACACAGAAAAAGACACTTGTTAAGAGGCCGAGGAAACAGTTGGTAAAAAAATTCAATTAAGGAAATAAAGTAAAAATAAATACCTGAGCCATTGTGTGCAGACCATAGTCATACACCTTCGCCGGGGGCATCTTGGACAAGAACTTATAGTCGGCATCCGAGGGGGAAGAAAATATAGAGGCCTTGGTCGCTCTCAGGTTGGCAATCAGGGAAGACAACTCGGCCTTCAAAAATGCTAAGTTTTGGGACCAGAAGTGCCCCATGCTGGAGGAGTAGCCAGTCCCTTCCGATGCCTCCAACCTCGCCCTCGTCCTCGAATCAGGACGAGGGTCAACAGGAACTTCAAGACCTTTTCTTTTGGAACCCTCGGCGGAAGGTTCGATAGGTGTCGGCCCCACGGAATTCGACTTCCTCGAAGTCTGCTGAGGCTCCTTGCCCTTCTTCTTGCCTAGTCCAGATAATAAGCTTAGGGTAGTCATTTTCCAGAGAAAATCATAGATACCTACAGGACGACCTGAAAAGAAGACGACACATCAGAAAAATACAGAGGCAAGGATGAAACACAAAAAATAAAGACAACAAAAAATAACAATAACTCACATAGCTCTGTCAAGGGTCTGACCCTCAGACCAGCTTCTTTGAGGAACCGAGGGGTTATCAGATCTTCAAAATTTGCAAGTCCACCCTCTTTCCCTCGTTCTCTCAGATACTCGACTATGTCCTTTTCATCCAGACTAAGTCCATGGTCTGACCTAGCCTTCATCGAGGGGTTAGACTATCTCTTTGGAACCCTCGGACCATCGTCCAAAGGCTGAGCCTCGACAATAATTTCCCATTCTCCAGAAATGAAGAAAAATCTCTTCTTCCAGTCGGGGTTGGAAGTTTATGCCACGTGGAGAAGTTTTTTATCAGACCTCCTCGCCCCCAGGTGATAGTACCCAGGCTGTTTGGACGAGGAAGTGATATTATAACAAGCCAAAAATACGTCGGCTGAAGGCTCGTCAGTGAAGGTATTCTTCCACAAAGAGACATAGCCGAGGACCGCCCTCCAGGAGTTGGGAGGAAGCTGAGAAGGGGAAACGCCGAGGGATGATAATATGTTGACTATGGCAGGGTGCAGAGGGAACCTAATGCCGACCTTTAACATCTGTTCATACACTACTATCTCCCCCTCGTCCCCTTCAAAGACTCTCAGACTCAGAGGGGACCCTCATGCTAATGTTGGGAGGCACACCAAATATATGCCTCCATAACAGGAGGTCATGATCCCTGACTGAGGAAATATAGGCCAAGGCGTGGGAGGTGTCAACTGGGTCAGCGTGTGAGTCCTCACCATCATCCTCAGTCCCCTCTCCCTCGGCCTCATCCCCTGTCAGAGGTCCATGAGGAAAGTCCATTTAGAAGGAATGAGGGGATAAAGTTGTCACAGGGACATCTTCGGAAGGGACCACTCCCTCGTCCTGTCGGCCTGGGCTTAGATCAGACGTCTCTCTCCTCCCAGAAGGCCCAGCGCCAGGTGGTGACGACGCTCTCTCATCCATCTCTCCTGAATGACTCTCGGCTGGATGACAGGATGACCCACAAGACTCAGATGGTTTTATTATAGCTAGAGGAATGGGAAAAATGGGTCGTACCCAATTAGGGTCGGCCCCTCGTCTTCTCTCCTCCTCTTCCTCTACTTTTCTGATCTCTACAAAGAACTTCTCTCTCAGGGATGGGAACTCTTCAGCTAAATTGTAAAGCCTCTTAAGCATTAAGGGGGAGACCCTACACTTAGAAGAATTTGGATAACCTAACTACAAAAAAGTTGGCCATTGACTAAGTTGGACCTTTGGATTGAAACTAAGGAAAGTAAAAGTTTTAACCAAGAACACTCAAGAACAAGCCACCGGAGAAGAACGCCGAAAAGTAGGAAATAGCCAAAGAAAAATCTATTCCTACAGACCTAAAGTAGTCGAAGTGTTAAAAAATAATGGAATGTAAAGAGGGAAGTGGCTCAGATGGATTACCTGAGAAAGGACGACGAGGATGACGAGGCTTGATGCAGAAGTCGCAGAAATGGATATGGCTATGGAGCTGTGGAAAATTTAGAGAGAGAGAGAGAGAGCTTGGGCGCGAAGAAGAAGAAGAAGAAGAAGAAGAAGAAGAAGAAGAAGAAGAAGAAGAAGAAGGAAATAACTTCAAAAAATTTACTTAAATACCTACTTATTGAGTGGCCCATTAACTAAGGCAGAGCACAGCCCACGAGGTGGGCATCATTAGGGCACAAAGTCCCAATCAGTGTGCAGTCGCCACGCCTAGGAAACTAAAACAACAATGGATACCTGCCTAAGTGTCACATCAGCTCAACAGGTGTCATTCATCTAACTGTCCATACACTCATCTCAAAATCAACACTATCCCTCAGCCGTCTCAATAACATCGATGGCTAAGGGCTGGGGGTGATTGATATACCCATATATACCCTCGTTCAGGCCGAGGGCACACTCCACCAAGACGAGCCAAAGATGGTCTCGCGACCCTTCAAGGGGCCGGCCCTTTATCAGGCCCAGACGACCCTTCAAGGGGCTGACCCCTCATCATGGCCCAGACGACCCTTCATGGGGCCGACCCTTCATCAGGCCCGGACGACCCTTCAAGGGCCCTACCCCTCATCATGGCCCAGACGACCCTTCAAGGGGCTGACCCTTCATCAGGCTCGGGCGACCCTTCAAGGGGCTGACCCCTCATTAGGATCGGACGACCCTCTAAGGGTACGACAGTACGAGGCCCAGATTAGGCCAGACTCACTAACAGAAGGAACTTTTCCCTCGGCCTCATATCATAGGCCGAGGGTGACATCATCACAGCGCATGGTTTGGGAGATGCGTGAAACAGTGCGCGTGAGGCTCATATGGCACGTGGAAGACCGTTATAATAATATCACCCCCTCACATGAGGGGATATTATGTCATTATTTGGCATCTACAAGTGTCAACAGGAGATTGGTTAGATCTTCATTTACATGCACCATGCATACTTGGGGGGTACACTACACCCCCCAGGACCTATATATACTTGTCACCTACAACCCTACAAGGGTTGTATTTTCGTAACAAGTCCAACATCCATTGCACTTAGGGTGGAAAGAAAATCGAGTACTTGTTTGATTAGAAAAAGCATTCTTTCTTCCAAAGTAGTATTCATTGGCTCTATAACCTCGAAAGAAAAATCGTCATTGGATTCGAATAATGCATCCAACTCTTTCTCCCAAAAATGATTTTTTGCCGATATTTGTTTTCAAGCCTTTCATATTCATGAATTATAAGCCACTCACCCATTTTAATAGGTCAAGGCGTAGATTCTTGAAAATAAAAAGATTGAAAACTATTCCCATATGAACCATTATAATTACCGAACTCACTATAAAAAAACATGATTACCAAATAGTTTGTAAACGGACAATCCACTTAAATAGGTGTGCGGCTAAGGATTCAACATTTCTTGGCACTCAATTATGCAAGCCTGCAAAAAAAAAATTAAAAGAAAAAAAAATATCTCGCAAAATAGTAAATCAATTATAATCTATAACAAAACACTCCCCGACAACGGCGCCATTTTGATCATGGGGGAAACCGAGCGTCCGTGTAAATATGCTAGTCATTGTTGTTGGCTTCCAACCACAATACAAAAAAAAACTAAACTTTAACTACACTCTTGCGGAGTATATTGGCGAGTCTGGGTATCGAATCCACGGGGAATGTTTGATAGATTTTAATTGATTTATTATTTCAAAAAATAAAGTGTAAAAGATGATGATTGGGTTAGAAAGGAAAAAGGGAAAAATAAATAAGTTAACTAAAACTAATTGGAAAAATTAAAGTAGAGACACAATCCCCCAACCCTAGAGTATTGATGGTATAAAACTAATCGTAAATTTAACTGATTAATTTGATCCAGAATTTAGTACTCCCAAGCATTACGTATACGAGGTTCAAGTCCGCGTCATACTTAATCTGAGGACGAGTAAATCGGTATCGTGATAGTAGCACTCGAATGGCACTCTAAATCATCACGAGTACCCAGAGGCAAACGAGATATAAAAATCTACAATTGTTGTGTAACTACGCAATACGGTCATAATCAATCACTAAATTCAGCGGATTAATTTTATACGCACACACTAACACATCAGGATGGGTTCATGTATCCCAACCTTTAAAAGCCTAGCCTAACATGGTGAATAATAATAAAAGTGCTGGAAATTAAAGTTACCACGATTGAATAATAAGAACATGTAAGAAGAAATCAAAGATTGAAGAAAAACTGGAAAAGCTCTTGAATTAATGGTGCAAAATATGTGAATCTTTCTCCTAGATGTTCCTACTTGTTCTGGAGCTTTTACATCAATGAAATATTAATAAAAAGAGTCCTAATGACTAAATATACAGGCTAGAGGTCGTTTACAAGAGTCCCCAAAACATAAAACTCTTTTGGCTAAAAGACAGGCACAAAATAAAAATCCCTTATCTGCCAATTTGTCACACTTAGAAAGCGTGACTAATTCCGTAAGGGATCTGGAGCGTGACAAATGGGCGGACCGGTTCTTTTTTCTCAGCTTGGGTTCGGTTAGGGCTAACAACTTTTTTCTTGGATTTCTTCTCAACTTCAAATGGGCATAACTTCTTCACCATAACTCGGATTGAGGTGCCGTTTTTTCCAGTGTTCTTGTAATTGAAAGATCTTCAACTTCTCAATTGTCCCCACCTCAGGACTAAGGCTGCAAAATTATGAAAATTCCCTTCAACTCCTTGATTCTTGGTTTCTTTCACTATTTTTAGTTCTCTTTTCCATCTTTCTTGCATGAAATATCTGTAAAACACATAAGAGATACACAAAATAGGAAATACTTGCCAAAAAGGGTTAGTATCATAGATATGAGATAAATTCAAGCTATTTACACCGCACGGGATCATAAAAATACCAAAATTAAGGGGATAAATGTGAAGAATTTATGCCTAATCAAACCCCCCTAACTTAGAACTTTGTGCGTCCCGAGCAATGTAAAAGAATGAGAGTATGAGTTAAGGACCCTTCAAAATGGTCACCTTAAAATCTTATTTAGGAGTCTCAAGTCAGAGTGTGTGTGTGCGAAGCCAAAAATTGAACTGCTAACTTCCACTGATTGATCATTACGTTACTTTTCGAAAATTGGTTTTGATTCAAATGCTCATGGGATGCTCTCTCAAACGAATCTCTCAGAATGTGACTATTCTCTCGGTATGCATGATTTATACAGAGTAAATATAATGGACGCAAAGTCACGCACACAAATTGAAAGACAAAATTTTTTGGGTGGAAAGATCTCTTCATCGAAATACGGTCATAGGGAAACGGGAACCATCATCTCTTTTTCACACAATGTAATCTCTTTTATTATCTTTTTGTGTTTTAACTCTCCACGCAGTAACCAATTTCGCAATTCGGACTCGGTTAGGACTTTTTTTGGGTTTAAGGTTTAATTGGGTAACATGGAAATGGTTGGAAAATTCGAAACTGGAAATTTCTCTTATGATGTCCGTTAGTGCTTTTTTTGGGGCTATTGCTCATTGTTGATACCAAATTTAGTCTGCTGACATGGCCCAATTGAATGAAGATGCGTGGCAATCTACGTGGCGACAACAAACACTTCTGAGGAACTCAGACGCTCCGAGGAACCATACTCCAACGAGGAACACTGCTTCCCCGAGGAGCTCCGAGGAATAAGAACTCTACGAGGAACTTTTGAGTACCGAGGAACTCTTGAATACCGAGCAGCTTAGGCGGTCCGAGCTGCACCTCGAACAAAGCATTAATAGCAGGATAATCAACAGTTTGACTGTTCATTAAATGCTTATCATTCAGATGTATACGCTTAAGGGGCATTTAATATATTACCCTTTCACATGTACATCATTGAATGTATTACCCTTTCACATTACAGCCTCAGGGCTATAAATACATTGTACAATCCTCATTGGAAGGGGACCAGAATTTCTTGATTGAACTTGTAATCGAGAATTCCCAAATAGTCATCAATAGCAGAAACAGTGAACGTAGGCCATTCTTATAAGGATGAACCACTTTAAAACTTCTTTGTCTCATTTATTTTATCTGTGATTAAATAATTAGATACAATCTAATTTTTTACATCAGCAGATTGACGCCGTCAGTGAGAAACGACTGGTAATATCATTTTTCATCAAAAACAACTCATCAAATGGATGATATTCCAGAACCCAGCAATCGAAACGCTGGAAGCCCTCCAAATCCATCTGCTCCGCCAAATATTCAAGATCTGGCTGGAATAATGACAAATCTGGCCCAGGGCCAGACAGTCATGCAAGAAATGATGCGACAACTCCTACAAACCCTCCATGGCGGTGCACCAACCCATTCAGGACTGTGAAGTATTCAAAGAAATACCCGTTTACCTTCCTCACGTACTAGGCGTACTGATTCATATCGTACTGAGGAATCTGAATATTTTTCTTATCAACCTGGACGAACTTCGTTAGTGCGGGCCACAAATACTGAACAATGTATCACTCTCTCTCTAGAAAGGACTAGTGCGCTAGAGAGGATAAGCAGGGTATCACATTTTGATCGATTAGGACCTAGAAGGAGTAGAAGTCCTCCTAAAGTCACATCGAGGATTTTTCGACGACCACCAGATTTAAGGGAAGGATATACCCAGTCGCGACCAGCTGCTCATCTAGATAAATCCTAGGAAGTCACATCAACTCGATCAGTTGCTCGAACCAACAGGCCCAAGGAAGTAAATGATGCATGGAAAGGCTCTATTCAGAGGCTGGAGGATAGATTAGGGGAAATGACTAAATCCAAGAACCCTCTATAACGTGAAAAACGTCGCTAATGCCGTTTAATACAAGATTAAACTGTATAAGCAACTCCGAGATGTTTGTTGAAGAAACCCTTTTCTTTTGAAAATAAAAATTATAAACAACAAGATGAGTTTACAAAAACTTATGTACGAGAGTAATCAAGACTTTGTAATCAGTTTTTAAAACTAAGATAGTTTCAAAAATTCAGCGCACTATAGAATGAGATGAGGAGATGAAGATAATCAGAACACACAGTTTTTAACGTGGTAAAACCTCTCCCAATAGAGGAAACATCCACGGTGACTTCTAAGTCACAAAAGTAAAAATCCACGAACAACAAATAATAGTTACAAACAATACAACATACATACACACAAATCAACCTATTCTAAGTTTAGAAATATACCCCACTTGGTGTCCTTCTAACTTCTCATAAATCTGATTGTTGATGATGTTCTTCCAGTTTGATAACTTCCTTTTGCTTTAGCTTCCTTGTGTCGACTCAATAATCTTTGATCTTATTCACAACACTTCCAGTGTAGTAGTGTGTTAAGTGTTTGTGATGTGATTCCTATCAACATGCATGAACTCACACACACTTAGTTTTATAGACAGTCCTAGAAAATTACATATAAAGACTATATGCTGTGATTTTCTTTTCTTTCTTTCTTACAGAACTTGTAACCTTTTTGACCTTTAAATATATCCCAGATTCCACGGATATCTTGCTTCTAAATCGGTCAAGATCTTAATCAATCTCTATTAATAAAATATTTTTGAGATTGAAAATCTCCAAGTGTGAATCCAACTAGGTCAAGGTTAAGTTTCATAAGAATAGAAACCATAAAACATTTTCAAAACTAAATCAGTAAGGATTTTCTTAAATCGAGAAAGAAACATGAAGATCTAGTGAAATATAACATGCAGAGTGTAGATCTACAATTTCTATGAAGAAGAAATACAGATCTTCACACGAATGTTTAAGTTGGTAATAAGATCACTGATTAACAGGTTACAGCTTCAATATGAACAAACCACTCTCTCTCAAACACTCAAGGTTGTGTTTGGGGTTGTGTGTATACGAAGGTTTGAATCAGAAATGAAGTGTTTAGGGTTAGGGTTAGGGTTTGGCTAACACAGTTTTCCCTTTCTCTCTCTTCTCTCTTTTCTTTTCTCTCTTCTCTCTTCTCTCTCACTTCTCTCTTCTCTCTTCTCTCTATTTTTTTCTCTCAGAAATGACGACTGCCAAAAGTCTTAAAAGGTTGAGAATTAGAGGGATTTTATAGGAGTGGAGGAAGATTCTGGATAGTCGAAGGCAATCAAGGGCTGAGATTAAGTCTTCCTAAAATTGACTTGATCCAAGGGTTATAAGAAGGCGGTGGTTAAGTCGAATGTGATTGGTCCATAGAGATAGCACCAGGATAGGTTTAAAACACATGCAGACCATCGATAAGGATTGATCCAACGATCAGCAATCCACCAGGCAACCCTCTCACATAACAAACACAAATTGATACATCAGGAGGGTGACAAGTGTTGGCCTATGAGTGGCTTACAAACGCGCGTCAAAGTTAATTACAGGGAGCACCCTGAAGTCTCTAGCGCATTTACATTCTACCCAATCAAACATTCCAATGAAAACTGATATTTTCAAAATACCATATTAACCCCACAAATTTTATAATCACACTTTTATTAATGAAAACATTATTTTAAAAATGTTTAAAAATGTTTAAAAAAATTCGCAAAAAATTATTAAAACAACATTTTAAGGGGAATTTAACACACAATCAATTTTAAGCAAAATATACACATGTATGCACTTCTAATGTGTGTAGTGTGATTCAATTTATACCTTCTTGGATTATTGAAGAGGATTAGAGATATTAATTCTGAGGCTCTTTGGATTCTAGGTTAGACAACCAATTTTGTCACTATTTCCAAATTAGTTGAGCACTTAAACAATATAGACTTAAGTAAGTCAAATGTATAAGGTGCTTCAATCTACCCCTTTGGAAATATGAGACAAAATCTCCTTTGAGTTAGCTTAAACTCTTAGGGAACCAAAAAAAATAAAACCTAGTCCTATACAAAAGATACTATCTACCCATTTCCTAGAAAGTTAAAAATTACATAACTCAACTATTTACAGAATTTGTACACTAGAAATGGTAGACAATGAGTAGAAGAGATTCCTGAAAATATGCACACTAAGATCAAGAAGTTTAGATGAGATGTGAACAAAACATTGAACCCGTAAGACTCAAATTTCTCCCCCATTTTGTCTCAAATGGACAAAGGGTAAAAATTAAGGTCTTTAGAGTTTAATCAGCACATACCATACCTATAGAATTACGCAAATACAGAAATCTATTATAGTCTAAAGGTTTAGTGAACATGTCTGCAAGTTGCAGATCAGTAGACAGGTAATGGATTTCTAACTCCTTAGTTTCAACAAGTTCGCGTATAAAATGATGTCTTATCTTAATATGCTTAGTTCGCGAGTGTTGAACCGGGTTTTGAGATATATTAATTGCGCTGTGATTGTCACAATACAATTGTAACTGATCTTCTTGAATCCCATAGTCGCTTAACATTTGTTTTATCCATAACAATTGATCGCAGCAACTTCCTACAGCTATATATTCGGACTCAGCCGTAGATAAAGATGTGCAATTCTGTTTTTTGCTACTCCAACCAATTAAATTGTTGCCGACATAATAACAATAACCTGATGTACTTTTACTGTCATCAGTAACACCGGCCCAATCAGCATCAGTATACCCTATGATGGTACTGCAGGTATCATTAGTGTACCTAAGTCCAAGATTAAGAGTGCCCTTTATGTTCTTTATTATACGTTTTACACACGATAAATGGCTCTCTTTAGGGTTATTCTGGTAACGAGCACACAGACATACAACATACATTACATCTGTTCGCGAGGCAGTTAGATATAGTAGGCTACCAATCATACTATGATAAAGTGTGGAATCAACTTACTTTCCATTTTCATCTTTACATAATTTGACAGTAGTACTCATAGGCGTTTTGGAAATTTTAGCATTATCTAAACCAAATTTCTTAACAAGGTCTAAGGCATACTTAGTTTGAGAGACAAATAGTCCATCAGAATTCTGTTTCACTTGAAATCCTAAGAAAAGCTGTAACTCCCCCATAAGGGACATGTGAAAATCCTTATGCATAATAGCAGAAAAAGATTTAACTTCAGATGTTGAAGTAGACCCAAAAATGATGTCGTGTACATAGACTTGGGCTATAATAATGTTTTTGTCAAAATATTTGACAAAGAGGGTCTGGTCATTTCCTCCTCTCTTAAAACCCTTATCCAACAAAAAGTTGGAAAGGCGTTCATACCAAGCTCGAGGAGCTTGTTTTAAGCCATACAAAGCCTTTTTTAGACGAAAAACATGGTCAGGGTATTTAGGGTCAATGAACCCTTTGGGTTGTTCTACATACGTTTCTTCGGACAGAATTCCATTGAGGAAGGCAGACTTGACATCCATTTGATAAAGTGTAAATTTTAAGTGACACGCTATGGCGAAAAGAAGTCAAACAGATTCAAGACGAGTGACAGGGGCAAATGTCTCGCTAAAATATATTCCTTCTATTTGTGAGTAACCTTGAGCAAATAGTCTAGCTTTGTTTCTAAGGATTACCCCATTTTCATCAGATTTATTCTTAAAGATCCAACGTGTGCCAATAACATTTTTATTTTGAGGCCGGGGTACAAGATACCAGAAATCGTGAATGACAAATTTTAAACCTTCTTCCTGCATCGCAGAAATCCAGTGTGGGTCATTCAATGCTTCATTAATATTTTTCGGTTCCATAAAGGTAAATGCATTATTAACTGGGATCTAGTACGAACTGGCTCATTAGGATTACCGACCACGTTGTCAATGGGATGATCTTTAGAGACCCAGCCAGGTACTTCTGGACTCTCAATAGGTAATGAGTCATCTATTTCTGGTGAATCAGTTTTGAAATCATTTTCAGATTCAACCACAATAGGTGATTCAGATATCTTATTTTCGACAATAGTGTCGCTTACAATTACATTTATCGATTCCATAAGGGTCTTAGTACGCAGGTTGTATATACGATAAGCACGACTGTTTGGGGAGTATCCTAAGAAGATGGCTTTATCACCACGCGTCTCGAATTTAGACAGATGTTCTCTGTCTTTACAAACATAACACTGACTTCCGAAAGTTCTTAGATATTTCAGATTAGGCTTCTTACCATACCACAACTCATAAGGGGTTTGTTTAGTGTTTTTCCTAAGGTAAATCCTATTGATGATATGACATGCACTTCTAATAGATTCAACCCAGAAGTATTTAGGTAGAGATTTGGCATGCAACATGGCACGTGCCATCTCTTGAAGAGTTCGGTTTTTCCTTTCAGCAATACCATTCTGCTGAAGAGTCTTAGGGGCACTGAATTCGTGTTTGTAACCGTTGTAGTCACAATATTCAACTATTCCTGTGTCTATGAACTCTCCCCCTCTATCGCTACGAATGCGATTGACTTGTGTGTCCTTCTCATTTTCAATTCTTAGTAAAATTTTCAAAAAATTCTGAAACGTGTCAGATTTTTGTTTTAAGAAGGCAACCCAAGTGAATTGTGTGAAATCATCAACCATGACAAGGATATAACTGTGTCCACAAAGACTAACAGTTCTAGAGGGACCAATAAGGTCCATATGGATGAGATCTAGTGGTCTAGAGGTGAGAATGTCTTTAACTTTTTTATGCGAAGTCTTAACTATTTTTCCTTCCTGGCAATGACCACAGACAACACTGGAAATAGGTTTAATTTTAGGAATTCCTCTAACAATCTCTTGACTAGACAATCTACCAAGGATATCATAACTTAGGTGACCCATACGATTATGACAGATTTCATTGTCATCCATTCTGACAATGTTACAGGTTTCAGAACCTGTCTTGACAGTATAACAATTGTCAGGTTCTCTAAATCCGGTAATAATGCATTTACCTTTATCATTTAGAATTTTACAATTGTCCTTTGAAAAGGTAACTGTATGGTCAGAGTCACAAAATTGTGATATACTTAGGAGGTTGGCTTTAAGGCCTTTAACTAATAGTACATTTTCGAGAGTAGGCATTCCCTCTTCTTTTAAGGTTCCTTTACCTATGATCTGGGATGAAACTCCGTCACTAAAAACAACTTTGCCTCCAGAAAATCTGGTTTTGTTTAAGAGTTTGGTTTCATCTCCTGTCATATGTTTGGAGCATCCTGAATCTAAGTACTAACCACATGAAGTGTGTTCAGCTTTTAAGGCAGTGATAACAATGTTACACTTCATTTGTGGTAAAAGATCATCTTTTCTAACCCAAATAGCTCTAGTTTTAATTTTGCGCAAGTTTGCCCTCATTTGATAAAATTTTCGAGAAACAGCTTTTTGTCGAAAAACATTTGGAGCAACAAACTGATTATTGTGGAAAATTTGAGCTTTTGGTTTAGGAAAGTTTCTGGGAGCCTTTCTCTTAAATGAACTCTTAGTTTTGGTCTTTCTATTCCTGTAGTTAGAGTTCTTGTCAGGTTGTCTTGGAAGGACATAATGGTTACGATTTTGCCTAGAATAGTTAAAGTTCTTATAGACAGAAGTGTTGTACACAGGGGTATTTAGACGCCTAGCATAACAACCTTCAAAGGAATGACCATAAATGTCACAGTAGGATCAATATTGATTGCTTGAGGGATGAACTTCCTTAGAAAAACTTCTAAAGATGGGTTTCACAGCATTCTGCTCAGAAGTCCTATTCCTAGGAGGGATGGTTTTAAAGGTAGATTCAGCCTTTCTGATCAAAGGACAGACGTATTTAGTCTTAAGTGTAGTGTCAGCCTTAGAATCACTAGACTCTCCAATGTCTTTCTGTTGTTGCTTTTGATCAAATTCTTTTTTAATAAAATGAAAGTCTGGACATGTTTCAATTGGTCTTTTGCCCCCAAACACAAACTTAATAGGTTCAAGATTTGTAGTTTGAGGTTTGTTCTTAGGGCAAAATCCAATACCGGTTCTATCATCAGAATTGGTCTTGGAGTCAACAACAAAGTCAGTAAAACAATTTGAATTATTTTCAAACTTAGAAATTTTTTTGAAAACAGTAGTTGTCTTTGTTTTTACTTCCTCCAGTTCTAATAATGTTCCCTTGTATTTCATTTCCAGGGTTTCATTAGTTTTAGTCAACTCTTTTAATTTTTGATCAAAAGTTTCAATTTCGGATTGATGAGAAAGACACTGGTTAGTGTACTCTTTGGCATTCAGCTTCACAATAAGACTTAGATCATCTAATTTCTTAGTCAGGTCTCTAACAGTCTTCTCCCGTCAAGTGCCTTTTTTGAGAGTTTTAGCATACAAAGTATGAATATCTGGGAGGTCATTTGTGTCTGAGTCGCTAAGTGAAGTGTGTGTAGTGACCCCTAACGATTCAGTTTTAGTACTCACGCACCCATTTACATCGTCGTTATCGAGATCACTTTGACTCACCCACACGGAACTAGAACTGACAACATTTTCAGATAATAAAGCATCTAGGCCAGTCAATGCAGTATTCACACAAGCAGGAGTAGGAGCATCATTATCAGACACAGGCATATCATCATTGTAAATGATCTTAGCATGAAAGGACATGCAAGGCTCAAGTACATTTGATGACTCAAGTTCCTCTTCATCAGAGTCACTTGAATCATTCCAAGTTTTACAGACATTGGCTCTATTGTGTGTGTTGGCTTTATTCAGATTAACTCTGCAATCGTGAGCAATGTGACCTAGTTTCCCACATCTAAAACATTCAATCTTTTTAAGGTCTCTGCTGGGTCTGGAGTTGTTGTCCTTAGTATGTTTTTCAAGACCTCTCTCATGAGGTTTGGGATTAGACAGAGTAGGATAATTAGGCTTGCCTTGTTTAGTTGCCTGTTTGTTTCTAAATTTAACAATTTTCTTAAATTGTTTAGACATTAAGGCAATCGGATTATCTAGTTTGTCTATATCACATTCCTCATCAGAGTCAGAGTTGATCAAATTAGTCTCAAATTTAGATATCTTAGAGGCTAAACTCAAGTTAGAGTTGGGCTGTTTTCTTTGTGAATGATTTAATTATTTCTTAAAGTCTAATTCCATTTCCACAGTCCTAAGTTTGCTACTGAGTAACTCAGGGGTAAGGTTTTCATCACTCATTTCCTCAATAGCATACCTTTTGCTGTCAAACTTTTGTGGTAATGATCTTAGAATTTTAGAGACAATTTCATTCCTATCATATGTTATACCATTAGCATGCAACTTAGTAACTATATCAGTTAAGTTCATGTAAAAGTCATCAAAAGACTCAGAGTCAGACATAATCAAAGAGTTGTACTGCTGGGTAAGCATTTGAGTTTTAGTAGCTTTAACTCTTGAGTCTCCTTCATGAGCAGTGATTAATGTGTCCCAAGCTTCCTTAGAAGTGGCACAAGATGAGATTCTCTTGAACTCATACTCATTAATAGACATAAAAATGGCATTCTTGCCTTTATTGTTATTTCGAGAAATAGTTTTCTCTTCTTGGGTAAACTCACTTAAGATTTTCTTTACCCTCTCATCACTTCCTTCAGTGGCTGGTTTAGTAGGATAAGTGTATCCATTTTCAATAATGTCCCAGACATCATCTCCTAAAGTCCCTTGGATGAAGGCAACCATTCTTACTTTCCAGTAAGCAAAGTTGTTTCCATCAAAGAGTGGAGGTCTGGACAGATTACCAAACCTTTCATTCTTCTCGTCCATAGTTAGGTTTTTCAGAAAACGATTTCAGAAACACAAGATCTTTTTGAAATAAAAGTTTACAGGGCTCTGATACCAATTGAAAAAAGTCACTAATGCCGTTTAATACAAGATTAAACTGTATAAGCAACTCCGAGATGTTTGTTGAAGAAACCCTTTTCTTTTGAAAATAAAAATTATAAACAACAAGATGAGTTTACAAAAACTTATGTACGAGAGTAATCAAGACTTTGTAATCAGTTTTTAAAACTAAGATAGTTTCAAAAATTCAGCGCACTATAGAATGAGATGAGGAGATGAAGATAATCAGAACACACAGTTTTTAATGTGGTAAAACCTCTCCCAACAGAGGAAACATCCACGGTGACTTCTAAGTCACAAAAGTCAAAATCCACTAACAACAAATAATAGTTACAAACAATACAACATACATACACACAAATCAACCTATTCTAAGTTTAGTAATATACCCCACTTGGTGTACTTCTAACTTCTCATAGATCTTATTGTTGATGATGTTCTTCCAGTTTGATAACTTCCTTTTGCTTTAGCTTCCTTGTGTCAACTCAATAATCTTTGATCTTATTCACAACACTTCCAGTGTAGTAGTGTGTTAAGTGTTTGTGATGTGATTCCTATCAACATGCATGAACTCACACACACTTAGTTTTACAGACAGTCCTAGAAAATTACATATAAAGACTATATGCTGTGATTTTCTTTTCTTTCTTTCTTACAGAAGTTGTAACCTTTTTGACCTTTAAATATATTCCAGATTCCACGGATATCTTGCTTCTAAATCGGTCAAGATCTTAATCAATCTCTATTTTTAAAATATTTTTGAGATGGAAAATGTCGAAGTGTGAATCCAACTAGGTCAAGGTTAAGTTTCATAAGAATAGAAACCATAAAACATTTTCAAAACTAAATCAGTAAGGATTTTCTTAAATCGAGAAAGAAACATGCAGATCTAGTGAAATATAACATGCAGAGTGTAGATCTACAATTTCTATGAAGAAGAAATACAGATCTTCACACGAATGTTTAAGTTGGTAATAAGATCACTGATTAAGAGGTTACAGCTTCAATATGAACAAACCACTCTCTCTCAAATACTCAAGGTTGTGTTTGGGGTTGTGTGTATACGAAGGTTTGAATCAGAAATGAAGTGTTTAGGGTTAGGGTTAGGGTTTGGCTAACACAGTTTTTCATTTCTCTCTCTTCTCTCTTTTCTTTTCTCTCTTCTCTCTTCTCTCTCACTTATCTCTTCTCTCTATTTTTTTCTCTTAGAAATGACGACTGCCAAAAGTCTTAAAAGGTTGAGAATTAGAGGGCTTTTATAGGAGTGGAGGAAGATTCTGGATAGTCGAAGGCAATCAAGGGCTGAGATTAAGTCTTCCTAAAATTGACTTGATCCAAGGGTTATAAGAAGGCGGTGGTTAAGTCGAATGTGATTGGTCCATAGAGATAGCACCAGGATAGGTTTAAAACACATGCATACCATCGATAAGGATTGATCCAACGATCAGCAATCCACCAGGCAACCCTCTCACATAACCAACACAAATTGATACATCAGGAGGGTGACAAGTGTTGGCCTATGAGTGGCTTACAAACGCGCGTCAAAGTTAATTACAGGGAGCACCTTGAAGTCTCTAGCGCATTTACATTCTACCCAATCAAACATTCCAATGAAAACTGATATTTTCAAAATACCATATTAACCCCACAAATTTTATAATCACACTTTTATTAATGAAAACATTATTTTAAAAATGTTTAAAAATGTTTAAAAAATTCCCAAAAAATTAATCAAACAACATTTTAAGGGGAATTTAACACACAATCAATTTTAAGCAAAATATACACATGTATGCACTTCTAATGTGTGTAGTGTGATTCAATTTATACCTTCTTGGATTATTGAAGAGGATTAGAGAGATTAATTCTGAGGCTCTTTGGATTCTAGATTAGACAACCAATTTTGTCACTATTTCCAAATTAGTGGAGCACTTATACAATATAGACTTAAGTAAGTCAAATGTATAAGGTGCTTCAATCTCCCCCTTTGGAAATATGAGACAAAATCTCCTTTGATTTAGCTTAAACTCTTAGGGAACCAAAAAAAATAAAACCTAGTCCTATACAAAAGATACTATCTACCCATTTCCTAGAAAGTTAAAAATTACATAACTCAACTATTTACAGAATTTGTACACTAGAAATGGTAGACAATCAGTAGAAGAGATTCTTGCAAATATGCACACTAAGATCAAGCAGTTTAGATGAGATGTGAACAAAACATTGAACCCATAAGACTCAAATTTCTCCCCCATTTTGTCTCAAATGGACAAAGGGTAAAAATTAAGGTCTTCAGAGTTTAATCAGCACATACCATACCTATAGAATTACGCAAATACCGAAATATGTTATAGTCTAAAGGTTTAGTGAACATGTCTGCAAGTTGCAGATCAGTAGACAGGTAATGGATTTCTAACTCCTTAGTTTCAACAAGTTCGCGTATAAAATAATGTCTTGTCTTAATATGCTTAGTTCGCGAGTGTTGAACTGGGTTTTTAGATATGTTAATAGAGCTTTGATTGTCACAATACAATTGTAACTGATCTTCTTGAATCCCATCGTCGCTTAACATTTGTTTTATCCATAACAATTGAGCGCAGCAACTTCCTGCAGCTATATATTCGGACTCAGTCGTAGATAAAGATGTGCAATTCTATTTTTGCTACTCCAACCAACTAAATTATTGCCCACATAATAACAGGAACGTGATGTACTTTTACTGTCATCAGTACAACCGGCCCAATCAGCATCAGTATACCCTATGATGGTACTGCAGGTATCATTAGTGTACCTAAGTCCAAGATTAAGAGTGCCCTTTATGTACTTTATTATACGTTTTACACACGATAAATGGCTCTCTTTAGGGTTATTCTGGTAACGAGCACATAGACATACAACATACATTATATCTGGTCGTGAGGCAGTTAGATAGAGTAGGCTACCAATCATACTATGATAAAGTGTGGAATCAACTGACTTTCCATTTTCATCTTTACATAATTTAACAGTAGTACTCATAGGCGTTTTGGCAATTTTAGCATTATCTAAACCAAATTTCTTAACAAGATCTAAGGCATACTTAGTTTGAGAGACAAATAGTCCATCAGAATTCTGTTTCACTTGAAATCCTAAGAAAAGCTGTAGCTCCCCCATAAGGGACATGTGAAACTCCTTATGCATAATAGCAGAAAAAGATTTAACTTCAGATGTTGATGTAGACCCAAAAATGATGTCGTCTACATAGACTTGGGCTATAATAATGTTTTTGTCAAAATGTTTGACAAAGAGGGTCTGGTCATTTCCTCCTATCGTAAAACCCTTATCCAACAAAAAGTTGGAAAGGCGTTCATACCAAGCTCGAGGAGCTTGTTTTAAGCCATACAAAGCCTTTTTTAGATGAAAAACATGGTCAGGGTATTTAGGGTCAATGAGCCCTTTGGGTTGTTCTACATACGTTTCTTCGGACAGAATTCCATTGAGGAAGGCAGACTTGACATCCATTTGATAAAGTGTAAATTTTAAGTGACACGCTATGGCGAAAAGAAGTCGAACAGTTTCAAGACGAGTGACAGGGGCAAATGTCTCCCTAAAATATATTCCTTCTATTTGTGAGTAACCTTGAGCAACTAGTCTAGCTTTATTTCTATGGATTACCCCATTTTCATCAGATTTGTTCTTAAAGATCCAACGTGTGCCAATAACATTTTTGTTTTGAGATCGGGGTACAAGATACCAGACATCGAGAATGACAAATTATAAAAGTTCTTCCTGCATTGCAGAAATCCAGTGTGGGTCATTCAATGCTTCATTAACATTTTTCGGTTCCACAAGGGAGACGAAACATGCATCATTAGCATAATTTCTTAACTGGGATCTAGTACGAACTGGCTCATTAGGATTACCGACCACGTTATCAATGGGATGATCTTTAGAGACCCATCCAGGTACTTCTGGACTCTCAATAGGTAATGAGTCATCTATTTCTGGTGAATCAGTTTTAAAATCATTTTCAGATTCAACCACAATAGGTTATTCAGATATCTTATTTTCGACAATAGTGTCGCTTACAATTACATTTATCGATTCCATAAGGGTCTTAGTACGCAGTTTGTATATACGATAAGCACGATTGTTTGGGGAGTATCCTAAGATGATGGCTTTATCACCACGCGTCTCGAATTTAGACAGATGTTCTCTGTCTTTACAGACATAACACTGACTTTCGAAAGTTCTTAGATATTCCAGATTAGGCTTCTTACCGTACCACAACTCATAAGGGGTTTGTTTAGTGTTTTTCCTAAGGTAAATCCTATTGATGATATGACATGCACTTCTAATAGATTCTACCCAGAAGTATTTAGGTAGAGATTTGGCATGCAACATGACACGTGCCATCTCTTGAAGAGTTCGGTTTTTCCTTTCAGCAATACCATTCTGCTGAGGAGTCTTAGGGGCACTGAATTCGTGTTTATAACCGTTGTAGTCACAATATTCAACTATTCCTGTGTCTATGAACTCTCCCCCTCTATCGCTACGAATGCGATTGACTTGTGTGTCCTTCTCATTTTCAATTCTTAGTAAAATTTTCAAAAAATTCTGAAACGTGTCAGATTTTTGTTTTAAGAAGGCAACCCAAGTGAATTGTGTGAAATCATCAACCATGACAAGGATATAACTTTGTCCACAAAGACTAACAGTGCTAGAGGGACCAATAAGGTCCATATGGATGAGATCTAGAGGTCTAGAGGTGAGAATGTCTTTAACTTTTTTATGCAAAGTCTTAACTATTTTTCCTTCCTGGCAATGACCACAGACAACACTGGAAATAGGTTTAATTTTAGGAATTCCTCTAACAATCTCTTGGCTAGACAATCTACCAAGGATATCATAACTTAGGTGACCTATACGATTATGCCAGATTTCATTGTCATCCATTCTGACAATGTTACAGGTTTCAGAACCAGTCTTGACAGTATAACAATTGTCAAGTGTTCTAAATTCGGTAATAATGCATTTACCTTTATCATTTAGAACTTTACAATTGTTCTTTGAAAAGGTAACTGTATGGTCAGAGTCACAAAATTGCGATATACTTAGGAGGTTGGCTTTAAGGCCTTTAACTAATAGTACATTTTCGAGAGTAGGAATTCCCTCTTCTTTTAAGGTTCCTTTACCTATGATCTGGGATGAAACTCCGTCACCAAAAAGTACTTTGCCTCCAACAAATTTGGTTTTGTTTAATAGTTTGGTTTCATCTCCTGTCATATATTTGGAGCATCCTGAATCTAAGTACCAACCAGATGAAGTGTGTTCAGCTTTTAAGGCAGTGATAACAATGTTACACTTCATTTGTTGTAAAAGATCATCTTTTCTAACCCAAATAGCTCTAGTTTTAATTTTGCGCAAGTTTGCCCTCATTTGATAAAATTTTCGAGAAACAGCTTTTGTTCGAAAAACATTTGGAGCAACAAACTGATTATTGTGGAAAATTTGAGCTTTTGGTTTAGGAAAGTTTCTGGGATCCTTTCTCTTAAATGAACTCTTAGTTTTAGTCTTTCTATTCCTGTAGTTAGAGTTCTTGTCAGGTTGTCTTGGAAGGACATAATGGTTACGATTTTGCCTAGAATAGTTAAAGTTCTTATAGACAGAAGTGTTGTACACAGGGGTATTTAGACGCCTAGCATAACAACCTTCAAAGTAATGACCATAAATGTCACAGTAGGAGCAATATTGATTGCTTGAGGGATGAACTTCCTTAGGAAAACTTCTAAAGATGGGTTTAACAGCATTCTGTTCAGAAGTCCTATTCCTAGGAGGGATGGTTTTAAAGGTAGATTCAGCCTTTCTGATCAAAGGACAGAAGTTTTAGTCTTAAGTGTAGTGTCAGCCTTAGAATCACTAGACTCTCCAATGTCTTTCTGTTGTTGCTTTTGATCAAATTCTTTTTTAATAAAATGAAAGTCTGGACATGTTTCAATTGGTCTTTTGCCCCCAAACACAAACTTAATAGGTTCAAGATTTGTAGTTTGAGGTTTGTTCTTAGGGCAAAATCCAATACCGGTTCTATCATCAGAACTGGTCTTGGAGTCAACAACAAAGTCAGTAAAACAATTTGAATTGTTTTCAAACTTAAATTTTTTTTTGAAAACAGTAGCTGTCTTTGTTTTTTCTTCCTCCAGTTCTAATAATGTTCCCCTGTATTTCATTTCCAGGGTTTCATTAGTTTTAGTCAACTCTTTTAATTTTTGATCAAAAGTTTCAATTTCGGATTGATGAGAAAGACACTGGTTAGTGTACTCTTCGGCATTCAGCTTCACAATAAGACTTAAATCATCTAATTTCTTAGTCAGGTCTCTAACAGTCTTCTCCAGTCTAGTGCCTTTTTTGAGAGTTTTAGCATACAAAGTATGAACATCTGGGAGGTCATCTGTGTCTGAGTCGCTAAGTGAAGTGTGTGTAGTGACCCCTAACGATTCAGTTTTAGTACTCACGTCATTATCGAGATCACTTTGACTCACACACACGGAACTAGAACTAGCAACATTTTCAGATAATAAAGCATCTAGGCCAGTCAAAGTAGTATTCACACAAGCAGGAGTAGGAGCATTATTATCACACACAGGCATATCATCATTGTAAATGATCTTAGCATAAAAGGACATGCAAGGCTCAAGTACATTTGATGACTCAAGTTCCTCTTCATCAGAGTCACTTGAATCATTCCAAGTTTTACAGACATTGGCTCTATTGTGTGTGTTGGCTTTATTCAGATTAACTCTGCAATCGTGAGCAATGTGACCTAGTTTCCCACATCTAAAACATTCAATCTTTTTAAGGTCTCTGCTGGGTCTGGAGTTGTTGTCCTTAGTATGTTTTTCAAGACCTCTCTCATGAGGTTTGGGATTAGACAGAGTAGGATAATTAGGCTTGCCTTGTTTAGTTGCCTGTTTGTTTCTAAATTTAACAATTTTCTTAAATTGTTTAGACATTAAGGCAATCTGATTATCTAGTTTGTCTATATCACACTCCTCATCAGAGTCAGAGTTGATCAAATTAGTCTCAAATTTAGATATCTTAGAGGCAAAACTCAAGTTAGAGTTGGGCTGTTTTCTTTGTGAATGATTTAATTGTTTCTTAAAGTCTAATTCCATTTCCACAGTCCTAAGTTTGCTACTGAGTAACTCAGGGGTAAGGTTTTCATCACTCATTTCCTCAATAGCATACCTTTTGCTGTCAAACTTTTGTGGTAATGATCTTAGAATTTTAGAGACAATTTCATTCCTATCATATGTTATACCATTAGCATGCAACTTAGTAACTATATCAGTTAAGTTCATGTAAAAGTCATCAAAAGACTCAGAGTCAGACATAATCAAAGAGTTGTACTGCTGGGTAAGCATTTGAGTTTTAGTAGCTTTAACTCTTGAGTCTCCTTCATGAGCAGTGATTAATGTGTCCCAAGCTTCCTTAGAAGTGGCACAAGATGAGATTCTCTTGAACTCATACTCATTAATAGACATAAAAATGGCATTCTTGCCTTTATTGTTATTTCGAGAAATAGTTTTCTCTTCTTGGGTAAACTCACTTAAGATTTTCTTTACCCTCTCATCACTTCCTTCAGTGGCTGGTTTAGTAGGATAAGTGTATCCATTTTCAATAATGTCCCAGACATCATCTCCTAAAGTCCCTTGGATGAAGGAAACCATTCTTACTTTCCAGTAAGCAAAGTTGTTTCCATCAAAGAGTGGAGGTCTGGACAGATTACCAAACCTTTCATTCTTCTCGTCCATAGTTAGGTTTTTCAAAAAACGATTTCAGAAACACAAGATCTTTTTGAAATAAAAGTTTACAGGGCTCTGATACCAATTGAAAAACGTCGCTAATGCCGTTTAATACAAGATTAAACTCTATCAGCAACTCCGAGATGTTTGTTTAAGAAACCCTTTTCTTTTGAAATTAAAAATTATAAACAACAAGATGAGTTTACAAAAACTTATGTACGAGAGTAATCAAGACTTTGTAATCAGTTTTTAAAACTAAGATAGTTTCAAAAATTCAGCGCACTATAGAATGAGATGAGGAGATGAAGATAATCAGAACACACAGTTTTTAACGTGGTAAAACCTCTCCCAATAGAGGAAACATCCACGGTGACTTCTAAGTCACAAAAGTAAAAATCCACTAACAACAAATAATAGTTACAAACAATACAACATACATACACACAAATCAACCTATTCTAAGTTTAGCAATATACCCCACTTAGTGTCCTTCTAACTTCTCATAGATCTGATTGTTGATGATGTTCTTCCAGTTTGATAACTTCCTTTTTCTTTAGCTTCCTTGTGTCAACTCAATAATCTTTGATCTTATTGACAACACTTCCAGTGTAGTAGTGTGTTAAGTGTTTGTGATGTGATTCCTATCAACTTGCATGAACTCACACACACTTAGTTTTACAGACAGTCCTAGAAAATTACATATAAAGACTATATGCTGTGATTTTCTTTTCTTTCTTTCTTCAGAACTTGTAACCTTTTTTGCCTTTAAATATATCCCAGATTCCACGGATATCTTGCTTCTAAATCGGTCAAGATCTTAATCAATCTCTATTTTTAAAATATTTTTGAGATTGAAAATCTCCAAGTGTGAATCCAACTAGGTCAAGGTTAAGTTTCATAAGAATAGAAACCATAAAACATTTTCAAAACTAAATCAGTAAGGATTTTCTTAAATCGAGAAAGAAACATGCAGATCTAGTGAAATATAACATGCAGAGTGTAGATCTACAATTTCTATGAAGAAGAAATACAGATCTTCACACGAATGTTTAAGTTGGTAATAAGATCACTGATTAAGAGGTTACAGCTTCAATATGAACAAACCACTATCTCTCAAACACTCAAGGTTGTGTTTGGGGTTGTGTGTATACGAAGGTTTGAATCAGAAATGAAGTGTATAGGGTTAGGGTTAGGGTTTGGCTAACACAGTTTTCCCTTTCTCTCTCTTCTCTCTTTTCTTTTCTCTCTTCTCTCTTCTCTCTCACTCCTCTCTTCTCTCTATTTTTTTCTCTCAGAAATGACGACTGCCAAAAGTCTTAAAAGGTTGAGAATTAGAGGGATTTTACAGGAGTGGAGGAAGATTCTGTATAGTCGAAGGCAATCAAGGGCTGAGATTAAGTCTTCCTAAAATTGACTTGATCCAAGGGTTATAAGAAGACGGTGGTTAAGTCGAATGTGATTGGTCCATAGAGATAGCACCAGGATAGGTTTAAAACACATGCAGGCCATCGATAAGGATTGATCCAACGATCAGCAATCCACCAGGCAACCCTCTCACATAACAAACACAAATTGATACATCAGGAGGGTGACAAGTGTTGGCCTATGAGTGGCTTACAAACGCGCGTCAAAATTAATTACAGGGAGCACCCTGAAGTCTCTAGCGCATTTACATTCTACCCAATCAAACATTCCAATGAAAACTGATATTTTCAAAATACCAAATTAACCCCACAAATTTTATAATCACACTTTTATTAATGAAAACATTATTTTAAAAATGTTTAAAAATGTTTAAAAAATTCCCAAAAAATTATTAAAACAACATTTTAAGGGGAATTTAACACACAATCAATTTTAAGCAAAATATACACATGTATGCACTTCTAATGTGTGTAGTGTGATTCAATTTATACCTTCTTGGATTATTGAAGAGGATTAGAGAGATTAATTCTGAGGCTCTTTGGATTCTAGGTTAGACAACCGATTTTGTCACTATTTCCAAATTAGTTGAGCACTTATACAGTATAGACTTAAGTAAGTCAAATGTATAAGGTGCTTCATAACGAACTTTTGTTCGAGGAACACCTTTTATCCAGGCCATTGTAGATTTTCCAACACCATCAAAGTTCAAAGCACCTGTTGTGACCCCCAAATATGATGGAAAGACAGATCCTGTCCTTCATATAGAACAATACCAAGCTGCAGTCGACATCTATGCTATTCCAGATGAGATAAGATGCAGAGCATTCTCGGTAACTCTTACCGGATCTGCTCAAATGTGGTATAATAATCTTCCTCGAGGTAAGATTTTAACTTTTCTTCAACTGGCCGAGTTATTCATTGGGAATTTATGTTTTGGATCAAAGCCTGTTAAATGAGTAGCCCATTTGTTAAGTGTTAGACAAAAGGCTGGTGAGAGTACCAGAGATTATATAACTCGTTTTAATAACGAGAAACTCGAAGTAATTGATTATGAGGAGAAGACAGTGATTACCGCCTTGATAAGTGGACTACTGCCCAACAAGTTATACTACACTTTGGCCAAAGATTCACCTAGAACCATGTCAGACCTGATGAGAAAAGCGTCCAAGATTATGAATGCCGAAGAGGCTACGGTTGCGAAGAAGAACATGGATGCCAAATAAACCAAGGTGGAAGGTGATAAAGCTAAGAAGAAAGAGCATAAAAACAATGGTAATGACAAATATTCAAAAATTAGGTCGGTATGGGACGTCATGAAGAAATTCGATAATTATACTCATTTGAAGAAGGATATCAACCATGTTCTAGAAGAAATCAAGAACAACGAGGAATTAAACTTGCCAGATAAAATGAAGGCAGACCCTGATCGGAGGAATAAAGCAAAGTATTGCGAGTTTCATAAAGATCGTGGCCATATGACCAAAAATTTCATAGCTCTTCAGAATGAGATTGAAACACTCATTAGACGAGGAAAACTAGGAAAGTATGTTGATCGTGGAAGCGAAAGAAGGAATAATGACCGAACAAGAGAGAGGTCTAGATCTCCTCGTCGAGCAGAGGAGAACAAGAAAAGAAACCATGAAGTTGATCCATAAGACGACCCCGATCTTCCCAAGAGACCAAGGTAGCCAAAACGAGAGGTATTTTCAATACGCTTGGGGTCATTTGATTGTATTGTTATTACAGGTGGAGATGCAAGAGGAGGAGACCTTACTGCAGAGAGAAAAACTTACCTCTGTGAGGCTCAAGCTTGCTCATACATTCACTGAATAAATCTAGCTGAGGAGGATCGCTCGAGAAAGGTGAACAAAGAGAAATTGGTCATCGGTTTCTCAAAGAACGACCTCGCAGGAGTTTTGTATCCTCATGATGACCCATTGGTGATCAAAATGAGGATGAAAGAGGTAATGATCTCAAGAGTACTGGTAGACAATGGTAGCTCGACAGACATCATATTCTACTCGTGCTTCGACAGTTTAAATCTAAAGCTATCCCAACTGGAGCCTTATCATAGACCCCTCCACGATTTTGCTGGCAAGAAAGTATTTCCACTTGGTACGATCAAGTTGGATATATTCATTGGTACGTGGCCTGATTGTCGGACAGAAAGAATACGCTTCTTCGTGATGGATAAGAATGTTCAATCATCATACAATATCATCATGGGAAGAGTAGGATTGAAGAAATTCGAGGCTGTACCATCTACAGTGCATCAGTGCCTAAAATTTCCAATAAATTTTGGAGTAGGAGTTGTGAAAGGTGACCAGAAAGTAGCTCGGGAGTGCTATTATTCATCCGCCGAGCAAGAGGAACTGGAGGAATCAAGGAAAAAGACTACTACCTATCAAGTGGATGAAGGTGACGAAATTGAAACATTGGATCCTAGAGATGAGTCGCAACTCGTAAAGGGTCAAGTGGTGGAAGCTACTGAAAACATCATTCTGGACGATGAGCACCCTGAACGAACTACTCAAGTAGGTTCATCATTGGAAGCCTCACTAAAATAGGAATTGATAACTTTCCTTAGAAGCAGAAAACAAACTTTTGCGTGGAGTCATGAGGATATGCCTGGGATAGACCCAAATTTCTTATGTCACGAACTCAATGTGAATAAGGAGATCAAGCCTGTGAAGCAGAGAAGAAGAGTATTCAGTCCCGAGAAGAATCAAGCTATACAGGAGGAAGTCGAGAATCTCCAAAAAGCTTGCTTTATTGAAGATGTTAAATATCCTGACTAGTTAGCAAATGTGGTGATGGTGATGAAGAAGAACAAAAAATGGAGGATGTGTGTAGACTTCACCGACCTCAACAAAGCATGCCCAAAGGATCACTTTCCGCTGCCCCGAATTGATCAACTAGTGGATGCTACCTCGGGACACGAGCTGCTGAGCTTCATGGATGCTTATTCTGGTTACAATCAGATTAAAATGAAACCTGAAGACAGGGAGAGTACTTTTTTCATTACCCCTAAGGGAACTTATTGTTATAATGTTATGCCTTTTGGTTTGAAAAATACAGGTGCGACATATCAGCGGCTAATGAACAAGGTCTTTACTGAACAAATCAGTTGCAATATGGAAGTATATGTTGACGATATGCTGACAAAGAGCAAGAAAGCTGCCGATCATCTAGTTGACTTAAGTCAGACTTTTGATCAACTGGATAAATATCAAATGAAGCTGAACCCGACGAAGTTCATATTTGGAGTACGAGAAGGCATGTTTCTAGGATACATCGTTAATCAGCGAGGCATTGAAGCTAACCCTGAAAAGATCAAAGCTCTGCTAGGACTGTGATCTCCAACGACGAAGAAAGAGGTGCAAAGTATTACACGACGAGTAGCAGCACTCAACAGATTTGTATCGCGAGCAACTGATCGATGTCTCCCATTCTTCAAGACACTCCGAAAGACTTTTGAGTGGAATGATGAATGTGAGAAGTCTTTTCAAGACTTGAAGAAATACTAGAGCACCTCCACTGTTATCCAGGCCAATGATGGGAGAAAAAATATATTTGTATCTGGCAGTGTCCGAGAATGCAGTCAGTTCGGCATTGATAAGAGTGGAGAATGGAGTACAAAAACTAATCTACTACACAAGTAAGGTCTTCCGAGGAGCAGAGATCGGATATCCAAAGCTGGAAAAACTGGCACTAGCATTGATCGAGGCAAGTAGAAGAATGAAGCCATACTTTCAAGCTCATACCATAGTAGTATATACTGATATGCTATTGAGACAAGCCCTTCATAAACCAGAAAAGTTAGGAAGATTGATATGCTGGGCAATAGAACTCGGTGAATACGATATAGTCTATGAACCCAGATCATCGCTAAAAGGGCAAGTTGTAGAAGATTTTATAGCAGAGTTCACCTATCCTGATACCCCCGAGGAACAAAAGCTACTCGCTGATGAACCTGTGGATGTTACAGGATCATCAAACACAAGCTCAGACCAACTTAGGTTGGTAAAAGGGCAAGTGGATGTTGCAGGATCATCAAATTCAAGCCCAGACCAACTCAGGTTGGTAAAAGGGCGAGAAAAGATGATCGACGAAGAGCAAGAAATATTAGGGGAGGATGAAAGGAAGCAATAAATATTTCACCGAGGAACTCTGTCGGATCAGAAATTTGAAGACGAGTTACCCATATAGAGGCTATATGTAGATGGCTCATCTTGCACAACAGGCTGTGGGGCAGGGATAATTTTGAATAGCCCGGATGAGGTCGACATGGAATACGCCCTACGTTTCCAATTCAAAGCTTCCAATAATGTGGCTGGGTATGAGGCCATTATTGCAGGTCTTAATTTAGCAAAAATAATGGAGGCGCAGCAGCTTATTGTCTTCAGCGATTCTCAATTGATCGTAAATCAAATGTTGGGAATATATGCAGCCAAAGGAGAAGTAATGATCAAGTATCAGGCAAAGGTGATGGAGTTGGTATCAGAATTTGCTACTATTCAGTTGGTCAGAATACCAAGAATGGAGAATGCGAGAGCAGACGCCCTAGCTCGATTAGCATCAGCTACTCGTACCGAGCTACGAAGAACAGTCCCAATTGAAGTTTTAGCTGGTCGGAGTATAGATGAAGATCTGACGATGAACTTTATTACCCTCGATTTAGGATCATCATGGATGGATACCATCAGGGCATATATTGAGACAGGAGAATTACCAACTAACAAGCTTGCATCCAAGAAACTGAAGTTCAAGGCTGCTCATTATGTACTGACTAATGGCATCCTATACAGACAAGGAATGATAGCAGGTTTGCAAAGATGTGTGCATCCCACCGAGGTGAAAGATTTGATTGAAGAGGTCCATGAAGGGTCCTGCGGAGCCCATGTAGCAGGTCGGACACTTTTGCAAAGAATGATGACTCAGGGATACTACTGGCCAACGATGAGGGTTGATTGTATAGCCTATGCTAAGAAATGTGACAAGTGTCAGCGCTTCTCCTCCATTCGAAGAACTCCACAAGCATTGTTGACACCCATCACTTCCCCTTGGCCATTTTCCATGTGGGGAATAAATTTGGTCGGGCCACTACCAACGACCAGAGGAAGGTTCAAATACCTCGTCGTTGCAGTGGATTATTTTACTAAGTGGGTAGAAGCTGAGCCTCTAATTGATATGACGTACGAGAAGGTGTACCAATTTATTTGGAAGAACATCATTTGTCGATATGGTCTTCCTCATGCTTTCATCACAGACCATGGAACACAATTTGACAACAAGGAGTTTGCTGGCTATTGTCATCAGTCAAACATTTTGAAAATCCACTCAGCGCCAGGCCATCCTCAAAGCAATGGACAAACTGAAGTGACAAACAGAACGCTACTGAATGGCTTGAAGAAAAGACTGGATGATGCAAAAACAAATTGGATCAATGAGTTACAGTCAGTACTGTGGGCTTACCGAACTACTCCCCGAGTAGCAATTGGAGAATCACCATATATGCTGGCGTTTGGAAGTGAAGCTATTATACCTGCCGAGTTGGGACTCCCAACACACAGAGTACTGAATTTCAATTCCTCTGTCAGCGACTTAATGAGAAGATTAGATTTATACATGCTCGAAGAAGTTAGAGAAGAAGCAGCCATCAGGAATGCTGCATATCAACAAGAACAGCTTTGTTCTACAATAGGAGGGTGAAGAAGTGCGACCTGAAAGAAGGAGACTATGTGCTAAAGAAAATGATTCAAAAGAACAACAAACTAGAGGCAAACTGGCATGGACCATACCGAGTTACAGAAGTTGTTCGACCAGGAACTTACCGAATAACAACTTTAGAGGGAGAGGAGTTTAAGAATGCATGGAACGCAGAGCACCTGCGCAAGTATTATCAGTGATGTATATTCTCTCCTTTTATTGAATGTTTTTCGGGGAATACTAGTGCTACACACTACTCAGCGAAACTAACTCGGCAAAACTCGAAATACTAAAAAAAATTCTCGAAAATGCCAACTAAGGTTGGTCGAGAAACAAATGTATTCCTCCGGAAAGTAAAACTTGTACTCCTCCGGGAAGTAAAACTTGTATTCCTCCGGGAAGTAAAGCTTGTATTACTCCGGGAAGTAAAACTTGTATTCCTCCGAGAAGTAAAACTTGTATTCCTTCGGGAAGTAAAACTTGTATTCCTCGGGGAAGAAAAACTTGTATTCCTCCGGGAAGTAAAACTTGTATTCCTCTGGGAAGTAAAACTTGTATTCCTCCGGGAAGTAAAGCTTGTATTCCTCCGAGAAGTAAAACTTGTATTCCTCCGGGAAGTAAAACTTGTATTCCTCCGGGAAGTAAAACTGTATTCCTCAGGGAAGTAAAACTATGTATTCCTCGGGAAGTAAAATATATTCCTAAAAATGCCAGCTTTTGTTGGTCGGGAGGTAAAATTATTCCAGAAAGTGCCAAAGCTCCTCGTAGAGGAAAAATCCACTAACTATGGCTGGTCGGGGATAAAAACCCACTAACTTTGGTTGGTCGAGAAGGAAAATTTACCTACCTTGGTTGGTCGGAAACATTTTATGAATACGAAAAAGTGATCAAGTAAAATTTTTGATACTCGTGACTTTTTAAAATTATTACTAAGTGGTCGACAAATTAGTAAGTTGGTCGAGAAACAACTTAGTAATTTTTTAAAATGACTACTACAAATTCAAACTACTCGACAATAAGTTGGTTGACAAATAACACAATATCGTTATCTTTTTAACAGATGCACATGCACAGATGTAAAGTGTTTTATAATTACAAGACAATGACAATTAAGATTGCTAACAAAAATGAAAGTCTTTCATTAAATCCAAAAACAAATTACATTGAGAATGAAATGTATACAAATTTATTACATCAATATTCCTATTCTATTGGTTTCTTCCACTCTGCTTTTGAAAGAGGTTTCTCTCCAGCAGGCGGATCATTTAAAGCAAGAGGAAAATTTATGAAGTCAAGATCTTTTAACATCCTGATATTCATCACGGATGGTCGATCTAGGAGGTGCTCAGGACGAGATATCTCGACATTTGAATGGAGATTGTAGTCACCGAGATATTTGGAAATTAAGCACTGAGGGATGGCCCGAGCAGGGATCCAACTCATGTCGAGCTTGAATGGTGGCACTGGAAAGTCGAGTAGCCCAGGATTATGTTAATCCCATAGGTAATGACCCTGTTCCAGTTGCAGCACACCTAAGGCATTCAACCAGCCTTGTTTGTAGCCCTCATTATTGGCATTTTAGATACGATCGTCCAAGTGGTAGAGAGCCTCATTGTAGCCAGCCATCCAGAACTCCCTGGGTTGTTTGTGGAATTGATATGTCAATATTTCCAGCTGTTCGTGGAGATTTTTGATGAAGAGTTCTTTATTCTCCAAGACAGACTTCTGCACAGAAAGCTGCTCTTCTAGGTCCCTGATTTTCTTAGACATCTCAGCCAATGCCTGGTTCTTGGCCATAAGCTGGAAGGCCTGATTCTCTAAAGCAGACTAAGTCCTCTGTTCCTCGACAGGAATCCGAGCAGCTCTTGCTCGTCCCCGAGGAGCTCTTGCTCGTCCACGACCAGAAGAAGAAGGGCCAGACCTTTTCAAGGTTTCCAACTCATCCCTCAGGTTGGCGTTCTCGACCTCCAAGAATGAGAATCCCTCGTCAGTCACTGGGACCAAAGCATTTGAGGTGGAGGCAAAAGATTTTAATTGAGATACTTTTCTTTGCAAGTTGTTATTCTCTTGCTCCAATAACTCGGCTATTTGTCTGTGCTCCTCGACCTCGGCTTTCAAAGTTCTTTTCCGCACGTCGTAAGCAGCAAAACGCTTCTCGTATCCCTTGTCGACAACGATTTGCTGATACTTTTTTTCATAACCCTCGTGCAAGAGGGCAGTGGATTCCTTATATTGTTGTTGAAGGTCTTCAAGAATGCTTTGGAGATCCTCAATCATGTCATAGTAAGCTACATTATTGGCCACCGCACGATCAAGCAGACACTTCAAATATTGGTAGGCCTCAATTGCCTGTTCCGAAGCATCTTGGCCGAGGATGTCGACGATTTGTGCTGCACTCAGATCTGTGTGACCAGCCTTAAAATACTCATTGCATTATCGTAACAGCTTGATATCATGAGCAGACAATAATTCCATCGTGGCCAGAAACTAGTAGAGGAAGAAAAAGCAATAATCAATAAGAGTTTAAACAGAGCATGAAGAAGAGAAACAACAGTATGCATAAACAAAAGTTCAAGTTTTATTGGATCACGTTCAAGTTTTATTAGATCACAAAGTTCAGTGCTACATAGTTCAGGATTACATTTGTCAAAGAGAAATAAAATAGAAAGAAACCCGAACAACTTTACACCTTTTCCTTGTCTCCCAAACCTTTCTCAGGAGGCTGGGACGAGGAGGTAGGTTGCTCGGAGGGAACACAAAGTTGATTGGGGAGCGCTGGCAGTTGCTCGTATGAAGTAACGAGTTGCTGAAGTTCCTCGTTAGTAGGATGGATGGCTGGGGGATGAGAAACTTGATCTCCCATCACCATGGAAGACTCTTCAGAGGTAGCTTCGTCCTCTTCTTCGTCTTCAGGAGTTGGAGGGGGACCAGGGATGTTTCGTTGGCACCAACCTTCATCTCTTGAAGAGATGCGACCCACCCATCTCTAAAGTATTTTAGGCTGCCATATTCGACTTGCGACATCATGGCAGCCAAGACTTTGTTCCACCCCTTGTCCCAGCCGGAGCTGAAAGACTTCTTCACAGCCAATTTCCTCTTTAACTTCTCCGAGGAAAGCTTCTCGGACAGAAGATTTTCAGCAGTCTTCAATTTATTCTCAACTTCTTCCTTCTGGCGACTTACTTCGCGAAGTTGGATTAATTCTTCCTCATCAACCTTGAGTTTATTCTCAAGCTCTCCAGTATTTTTGAGCTTCTTGTCGAGCTCTTTATTTTTCTCTTCCAAGTCCTTTAATTTTTTCTCCAACCCCTTGGAGACTTCAACAACTCGATCATTCTCCTACTCAGTTGAGGTAAGTTTCTTCTCCCAAGCAGCCTTGTCAGCATCGTACTTCTGACGAGAATCTTCCAAAGACTGCCTCACGCCCATCAGAGCTTCCTCCACACCAGATGAGGAGCTTGAAGCTTTAATAGCTTCATCTTTCTTCAAAATTGTGTTAAAGCAGCTCACCAACTGTAAAGAGAAAATGAAAGCAAATTAGAGACAGATATAACAAGGGAAAGATGAAAAGTTCAAAGCAACAAGACTTATAGAGGCAATATGGCGAGCAACCAATGAGGTGACCATATCCCGAGAAAGGTTTTCTTCGATACCTTGAATCTCGAGAATGATCCAAGTCTTCATCGAGCTCATGGCAGAGCTCGGGGGAACAAAAGTGGGAACTCCACTAGTCGGGGGCTGAGAGACGGTGTCAGCCAAATTAACCGAGGAGATCTTCTTCAGCCTCCTCGGAGGAGCAGGAATAGTTTCGACCAAGGAAGAACTCTTGGTCGGTGATATGACAATCACCTCTCCTGGAGCAGCAGCCTTGCTCGGGGCCACGGAAGGCTTCTCAGCAACCTTCACAGGAGCAGTTGGAGGGGCTGCATCAATTTTCTTTGTCCCTTCTGGGACATCATGTTTACTTCTTTTTTCCTCTCCAGCACCAGAGGAAGGTTTCTCGAACAGGGTGGGAGGTCTTCTTTTCTTCATCCTTTCACTTAAAGGAACGTGTGATTCAGGCGAAGAACTGGTAGAAGCTTGTACTGGCTCTGCGTTGCTTATCACCGGACGAGCAGTGAAAGAAGTTGTGTAACTCTTGTACTGAAGCAGATATGAAGCTGACCTAATGTGCTCGTCAGCAACTGTCTGATGCAAACTCCAGATAAGTTTTAAGTGCCTTATATTAACGTTTGCCTCTTTTGGACACTTTCTTTTACCGTCAACTGTAAATAAATAAACATTAAAATATTAGTGGCACATTTTATCAAACATAAAGGAAGCATAATTTCAAAATAAATAAATGAAATAAAAATAACCTATCCCATTGCCATAGGGAGGGCATCTGGGACCCTGATAAACTTCATCTCCAGATAAAGGAGCATGTTGCCAATTTTTTATAACAACCCCGTGCTCAAAATAGTCCCTATTGGCATCCGGGAGGTTGACCACTAAAGCCCTATTTAAAAATTTAGTTTTTAAATAAAAAGTGTTATCACCAACGTCCCATCTATAACAAAACATGATTTTTGGAATTCCTATGTGAGTTACATGAATTTAATTTAGTCTATGAATCCCATTAACTATTCTCCATGTATTGGGGGCTATTCTTGCAGGAACCACGTCAAAGTATTGACAGAATTCCAGACATAGAGGGTTGGGAGGAAAAGAAAATCCACACTTAGCAATAAAGAGACTGGGGAACCAATGTCCCTCACCAAAACGGAAATAGTCTGAAGGCTCAGAAAGATCTTCCAAAATAACCCAGGAGGGAATAGAGAAATCAGAGTGAAATTTATCAAGAGATTCTACAGAATAACGCATGATGAAAGAAGGAAATGAAGAAGAAGGAAGAAGATCTTACAGAAAAAGAGTGGATCTATTGACAAAGAACGATGGAAAGGATGAACGCACAAGAGAGTAAGACAATGGAAAATTCAAAGATACAAATTTGAAAAGGTAGAAGACGATGGGATTGTCTGTGACGCTTAAATACTCTGCCTTGGGAAATGGTAAAGTTAATGATTACAAAAAGAAACGATTACGCTACTGGCGGCTAGAAGGACAAAAAGTACGCGGAGATCGAGGCGGTTATGAAAATTCAAAAAAGCCTGATTCTACGAATTTGGAAGGAAAAATAAATACAAAGGAGACACTCCTAAAAATCAAGAGGACCATTTAAAACTATCATATTCTGAGAAAGAATGTTCCACGCTCCTCAAATTTCGAACTATGAAACATTGGGGGCTTCTGTTGATACCAAATTTAGTCTGTTGACATGGCCCAATTGAATGAAGACGCGTGGCAATCTACGTGGCAACAACAAACACTTCCGAGGAACTCAGACGCTCCAGGGAACCATACTACAACGAGGAACACTGCTTCCCCGAGGAGCTCCGAGGAACAAGAACTCTACGAGGAACTTTTGAGTACCGAGGAACTCTTGAATACCGAGCAGCTTAGGTGGTCCGAGCAGCTTAGGCGGTCCGAGCTGCACCTCGAACAAAGCATTAATAGAAGGATAATCAACAGTTTGATTGTTCATTAAATGCTTATCATTCAGATGTATACGCTTAAGGGGCATTTAATATATTACCCTTTCACATGTATAGCTTTGAATGTATTACCCGTTCACATTACAGCCTCAGGGCTATAAATACATTGTACAATCCTCATTGGAAGGAGACCGGAATTTCTTGATTGAACTTGTAATCGAGAATTCCCAAACAGTCATCAATAGCAGAAACAGTGGACGTAGTCCATTCTTATAAGGCTGAACCACTTTAAAACTTCTTTGTCTTATTTATTTTATCTGTGATTAAATAATTAGATACAATCGAATTTTTTACATCTACACTTATTTTCTCTTATTTTTCTATTTTTCACACTTTTCTTTTCTTCCTAACTTTTGTTGAGCATTCTTCTATTTTTTTCTTTCCCCTTTTTGTTGCACTTTTCGGACTTAAATTACGACTTTTTCCATTTTTCACAATTCTGGGCTATTTGGGTTTTTCGGGTTACCAAACGAAAAGGATAAATTTTATTCGGCACAATTGGGTTATCAAAGGGATAATTTTTCACATCTTTTTATGGCTAATATTTTTGGGTAACAAACGATGGTCTACTTCATTGTCCGAATTACTTATTAATTTATCATATGCGTCTCGAGATTAATTTAATTTAGAGATTTGTAGCGCGCATTTCGAGACAACATTCCCTTTTCCATAACTGATCAAAATAATAAAATAGAGATCATCAACGACTTTTGTAAAACGCTAACCATAAACTCGGATTGATTTAAAAACTCAAAAAGATCGATAGGCTCGAAATCTCACCGGGTTTTGATAAAATCTCCACACTTATTCGTTAAGTCGTCAATTTTCGCACAATTTCCATCTTTGGTCAATTTCGGCTTTGTGCATTTGATTTTTACAACTTGAGACAAAATAATTGTGGCATTTTTTAAAATTTTAAATTCCAATCTTTATTTATTCTGAAGAAAAATATTTTTGCCTTTTTTCAAAATTTTTCAATTTTTTTTATTTTCTAAAAAAAACACTCTTGAAAAGAACATGTGATCGAATCAATGAATCTAAACAATAAACGGGAAGAATATCCCACACCCCCTATCTTAAATATTGCATTGTCCTCAATGCGAATCAAGAACACAACATAAAGAGAGGAAAAGAAAGATATTACCCAAAATGGAGCGATCCCCGAAAAGTACGAGTCCATTGAATTTACAATACACGTTAGAACCAATCATAGTAAAAATAATAATAAAAACTCTAAACTAAAAAAAAATAAGTTAACTATTGTACAACCAATGATTTTCAAATTCTAATAAGTTATACACTAAAAGTCGAAAAATTTGAGGGTCCACCCAAAATACAATATAACTTTGATGGATTAATGGTGTACCCTCACTAGGATGCATGCCTCCTAAAAAAATATAATTTCTTTTGACCATCAGAAGGCATGTGTGAGATGGAAAAAATGAACAATCACCAATTAAAATTTTTAACGGAATGATGGAGGGTTTTGATGCTAGGTGGGACAAGTACAATTGAGATCCAAGAAAAATATAATCACCTACCAAAGATTTTTAAATCAGTATGGGGAGAGGGGCACACAAAAAGGAAGAGTCCATATTAGAAAAAAATTCTAGCAAAGTGTCTTTGTCGGTAAAAGGTGTAAACGTTTCAGAATTTTCAACCGACTCATAGGAATCTAGCGGTACTTCTAATGGTTCAATAACGGTGAACAAAAATGGTGATGAAATAAACCCAATCTCAAGTGATTCATCATCACTTGGAGATTGGATTTCAAGGGAGCAAGACTCACTTTCAATGATATGTTCTTAAAAAATTTGAGGTGACACACAAGTCTCAACCTCTTCTTTGTTTTCCAAATCAGAACGCATCTCATCGCAAAATGAAAGTATTTTCGTAACAAGTCCAACATCCATTGCACTTTGGGTGGAAAGAAAATCGAGTACTTGTTTGATTAGAAAAAGCATTCTTTCTTCCAAAGTAGGATTCATTGGCTCTATAACCTCGAAAGAAAAATCGTCATTGGATTCGAATAATGCATCCAACTCTTTCTTCCAAAAACGATTTTTTTCCCGATATTTGTTTTCAAGCCTTTCATATTCATGAATTAAAAGCCACTCACCCATTTTAATAGGTTGAGGCGGAGATTCTTGAAAATAAAAAGATTGAAAACTATTCCCATATGAACCATAACAATTACCGAACTCACTATAAAAACGCATGATTACCGAATAGTTTGTAAACGGACAATCCACTTAAATAGGTGTGCGACTAAGGATTCAACGTTTCTTGGCGCTCAATTATGCAAGCCTGCAAAAAAAAATTAAAAGAAAAAAATATCTTGCGAAATAGTAAATCAATTATAATCTATAACAAAACACTCCCCGGCAACGGCGCCATTTTGATCGTGGTGGAAACCGAGCGTCCGTGTAAATACGCTAGTCGTTGTTGTCGGCTTCCAACCACAATACAAAAAAAAAACTACACTTTAACTACACTCTTGCTAAGTATAGTGGCGAGTCTGGGTATCGAATCCACAGGGAATGTTTGATAGACTTTAATTGATTTATTATTTCAAAAAATAAAGTGTAAAAGATGATGATTGAATGAGAAAGGAAAAAGGGAAAAATAAAGAAGTTAACTAAAACTAATTGGAAAAATTAAGGTAGAGACACAATCCCCCAACCCTAGAGTATTGATGGTATAAAACTAATGGTAAATTTAACTAATTAATTTGACCCAGAATTTAGTACTCCCAAGCATTACGTAAACGACGTTCAAGTCCGTGTCATACTTAATCTGAGGACGAGTAAATCGGTATCGCGATAGTAGCACTCTAATTGCACTCTAAATCATCACGAGTATCCCGAGGCAAACGAGATATAAAGATCTACAATTGTTGTGTTAGTACGCAATACGGTCATAATCAATCACTAAATTCGGTGGATTAATTTTATACGCACGCACTAACGCATCAGGCTGGGTTCATGTATCCCAACCTTTAAAAACCTAGCCTAACATCGTGAATAATAATAAAAGTGCTGGAAATTAAAGTTACCACAATTGAAGAATAAGAACATGTAAGAAGAAATCAAAGATTAAAGAAAAACTGGAAAAGCTCTTGAATTAATTGTGCAAAATATGTGAATCTTTCTCCTAGATGTTCCTACTTGTTATGGAGCTTTTACATCAATGAAATCTTAATAAAAAGAGTCCTAATGACTAAATATATAGGCTAGAGGTCGTTTAGAAGAGTCCCCAAAACATAAAACTCTTTTGGCTAAAAGATAAGCACAAAATAAAAATCACGTCTCTGCCAATTTGTCACACTTAGAAAGCGTCACTAATTTCATAACAAATTTGGAGCGTGACTAATTCTGTAACGGATCTGGAGCGTGACAAATGTGCAGACTGGTTCTTTTTTCTCGGCTTGGGTTCGGTTCGGGCTAACAGCTTTTTTCTTGGATTTCTTCTCAACTTCAAATGGGCATAACTTCTTCACCGTAACTCGGATTGAGGTGCCGTTTATTCCAGTGTTCTTGTAATTGAAATATCTTCAACTTCCCAATTGTCCCCACCTCCGGACTAAGGCTGTAAAATTATGAAAATTCCCTTCAACTCCTCGATTCTTGGTTTCTTTCACTATTTTGAGTTCTCCTTTCCATCTTTCTTGCATGAAATATCTGTAAAACACATAAGAGATACACAAAATAGGAAATACTTGCCAAAAAGGGTTAGTATCATAGATATGAGATAAATCCAAGCTATGTACACCGCACTGGATCATAAAAATATCGAAATTAAGGGGATAAATGTGAAGAATTTATGCCTAATCAAACCCCCCCAACTTAGAATTTTGCGTGTCCCGAGCAATGTAAAAGAATGAGAGTATGAGTTAAGGACCCTTCAAAAACTTTATTGGGATAGAATACCTCTTTCGCGGGCAAGCGATTGCATTTAGTGCATGCAACAAGCCTTTAAACCTCTAGGTTACCCTAGTAGGACGAGTGGTGTCTCGTGAGGGTTTGCAGTGAATATACCCACAAAATTCTTTGTTGACTCAAAGAAAATTCAAAATACTTAAAAATTGTACAATTTAAACTCCCCTAAAATGGTCACCTTAAAATCTTATTTAGGAGTCTCAAGTCAGAGTGTGTGTGTGTGCGAAGCCAAAAATTGAACTGTTAACTTCCACCGATTGATCATTACGTTACTTTTCGAAAATTCGTTTTGATTCAAATGCTCACGGGATGCTCTCCCAAACGAATCTCTCGGAATGTGGCTATTCTCTAGGTATGCGTGATTTATACAGAGTAAATATAATGGACGCAAAGTCATGCACACAAATTGAAAGACGAAAATTTTTGGGTGGGAAGATCTCTTCATCGGAATACGGTCATAGGGAAACGGGAACCATCATCTCTTTTTCACGCCATGTAATCTCTTTTATTATCTTTTTGTGTTTTAACTCTCCACACGGTAACCAATTTCGCAATTCGGACTCGGTTAGGACTTTTTTTGGGTTTAAGGTGTAATTGGGTAACATTGAAATGGTTGGAAAATTCGGAATTGGAAATTTCTCTTATGATGTCCTTTAGTGTTTTTTTTTTTTTGGCTGTTGCTCATTTTCTCTTATTTTTTTATTTTTTTACACTTTTCTTTTCTTGCTAACTTTTGTTGAGCATTCTTCTATTTTTTTCTTGCCCCTTTTTGTTGCACTTTTCGGAATTAAATTATGACTTTTTCCATTTTTCACAATTCTGGGCTATTTGGGTTTTTCGGGTACCAAACGAAAAAGAAAAAAAAAATTCGGCATAATTGGGTTATCAAAGGGATAATTTTTCACATCTTTTTATGGCTAATATTTTTGGGTAATAAACGATGTCCTACTTCATTGTCCGAATTACTTATTAATTTACCATATGCGTCTCGAGATTAATTTAATTTAGAGATTTGTAGCGCGCGTTTCGAGACAACATTCCCTTTTCCATAACCGATCAAAACAATAAAATAGAGATCATCAACGACTTTTGTAAAACGCTAACCATAAACTCGGATTGATTTAAAAACTCAAAAAGATCGATAGGCTCGAAATCTCACCGGGTTTTGTTAATCTCCACACTTATTCGTTAAGTCGTCAATTTTCGCACAATTTCCATCTTTGGTCAATTTCGGCTTTGTGCATTTGATTTTTACAACTTGAGAAAAAATATTTGTGGCATTTTTGAAGCTTTTAAATTCCAATCTTTATTAATTTTGAAGAAAAATATTTTTGGCTTTTTTCAAAAATTTTCATTTTTTTTTATTTTCTAAAAAAACACTCTTGTAAAGAACATGTGATCGAATCAATGAATCTAAATAATAAACGGGAAGAATATACCACGCCCCTATCTTAAATGTTGCATTGTCCTCAATGCGAATCAAGAACACAACATAAAGAGAGGAAAAGAAAGATATTACCCAAAATTGAGCGATCCCCAAAAAGTACGAGTCCATTGAATCTACAATACACGTTAGAACCAAGCATAGCAAAAATAATAACAAAAACTCTAAACTAAAAAAAATAAGCTAACTATTGTACAACCTACGATTTTCAAATTCTAATAAGTTATACACTAAAAGTCGAAAAATTTGAGGGTCCACCCAAAATACAATATGACTTTGATGGATTACTGGTGTACCCTCACTAGGATGCATGCCTCCTAAAAAAATATAATTCCGTTTTACCAACGGAAGGCATGTGTGAGATGGGAAAAATGAACCATCACCAACTAAAAATTTTAACGGAATGATGGGGGGTTTGGATGCTAGGTGGGACAAGTACAATTGAGATCCAAGAAAAATATAATGACCTCCCAAAGATTTTTCAAGCAGTATGGGGAGAGGGGCACACAAAAAGGAAGAGTCCATATTAGAAAAAAATTCTAGCAAAGTGTCTTTGTCGGTAAAAGGTGTAAACGTTTCAGAATTTTCAATCGACTCATAGGAATCTAGCGGTACTTCTAATGGTTCAATAACGGTGAACAAAACTGGTGATGAAATCAACTCAATCTCAAGTGATTCATCATCACTTGGAGATTGAATTTCAAGGGAGCAAGACTCACTTTCAATGAGATGTTCTTAAAAAATTTGAGGTGACACACAAGTCTCAACCTCTTCTTTGTTTTCCAAATCAGAACGCATCTCATCGCAAAATGAGAGTATTTTCGTAACAAGTCCAACATCCATTGCACTTTGGGTGGAAAGAAAATCGAGTACTTGTTTGATTAGAAAAAGCATTCTTTCTTCCAAAGTAGGATTCATTGGCTCTATAACCTCGAAAGAAAAATTGTCATTGGATTCGAATAATGCATCCAACTCTTTCTCCCAAAAACGATTTTTTTCCCGATATTTATTTTCAAGCCTTTCATGTTCATGAATTAAAAGCCATTCACCCATTTTAATAGGTTGAGGTGGAGATTCTTGAAAATAAAAAGATTGAAAACTATTCCCATATGAACCATTACAATTATCGAACTCACTATAAAAAGACATGACTACCGAATACTTTGTAAATGGACAATCCACTTAAATAGGTGTGCGTCTAAGGATTCAACGTTTCTTAGCGCTCAATTATGCAAGCCTGCAAAAAAAAAATTAAAAGAAAAAAAAAATATCTTACGAAATAGTAAATCAATTATAATCTATAACAAAACACTCCCCCGCAACGGCGCCATTCTGATCGTGGTGGAAACCGAGCGTCCGTGTAAATACGCTAGTCGTTGTTGTCGGCTTCCAACTACAATACAAAAAAAACCTAAACTTTAACTACACTCTTGTGGAGTATAGTGGCGAGTCTGGGTATCGAATCCACAGGGAATGTTTGATAGATTTTAATTGATTTATTATTTCAAAAAATAAAGTGTAAAAGATGATGATTGAGTGAGAAAGGAAAAAGGGAAAAATAAAGAAGTTAACTAAAACTAATTGGAAAAATTAAGGTAGAGAAACAATCCCCCAACCCTAGAGTATTGATGGTATAAAACTAATCGTAAATTTAACTGATTAATTTGACCCAGAATTTAGTACTCCCAAGCATTACGTATATGAGGTTCAAGTTCGCGTCATACTTAATCTGAGGATGAGTAAATCGGTATCGCGATAGTAGCACTCGAATTGCACTCTAAATCATCACGAGTATCCAGAGGCAAACGAGATATAAAGATCTACAATTGTTGTGTAACTACGCAATACGATCATAATCAATCACTAAATTCAGCGAATTTATTTTATACGCACGCACTAACACATCAGGCTAGGTTCATGCATCCCAACCTTTAAAAACCTAGACTAACATGGTGAATAATAATAAAAGTGCTGGAAATTAAAGTTACCACGATTGAAGAATAAGAACATGTAAGAAGAAATCAAAGATTGAAGAAAAACTGGAAATGCTCTTGAATTAATGGTGAAAAATATGTGAATCTTTCTCCTAGATGTTCCTACTTGTTATGGAGCTTTTACATCAATGTAATATTAATAAAAAGAGTCCTAATGACTAAATATATAGGCTAGAGGTCGTTTAGAAGAGTCCCCAAAACATAAAACTCTTTTGGCTAAAAGATAAGCACAAAATAAAAATCACGTATCTGCCAATTTGTCACACTTAGAAAGCGTGACTAATTTCGTAACGGATATGGAGCGTGACTAATTCCATAACGGATCTGGAGCATGACAAATGGGCGGACCGGTTCTTTTTTCTCAGCTTGGGTTCGGTTCGGGCTGACAGCTTTTTTCTTGGATTTCTTCTCAACTTCAAATGGGGATAACTTCTTCACCGTAACTGGGATTGAGGTGCCGTTTTTTCTAGTGTTCTTGTATTTGAAAAATCTTCAACTTCCCAATTGTCCCCACCTCCGGACTAAGGCTATAAAATTACAAAAATTCCCTTCAACTCCTCGATTCTTGGTTTCTTTCACTATTTTGAGTTCTCTTTTCCATCTTTCTTGCATGAAATATCTGTAAAACACATAAGAGATACACAAAATAGGAAATACTTGCCAAAAAGGGTTAGTATCATAGATATGACATAAATCCAAACTATTTACACCGTACGGGATCATAAAAATACCGAAATTAAGGGGATAAATGTGAAGAATTTATGCCTAATCAGTGCATCCACATGACTATTGTTTTTCCTTAGGGACTATTTTTCTTGAACATGTTGGAACTGAGAAACCAATTATAGAGCCTCTCTAAGGTACACATCCATGTGTTCATTTCTAGCATTGCAACTTCATAATATTTCAAGGTGGCGTGCACTTAAGGAGAGTGCCTTCTTCAATTCATGAATCAAGGCCTTATACTTTGCCTCATTATTTGATGCTTTATATCTATGGCCTGCTCGAGAATAATTTCCTCTGGGGATAACAGAACTATCACTACTTCAGCCCCTTATAATTGGAGGCTCCATCAACATAAATAGACCATTTCTCCCTCTATTTGATTGGTTGTTGGATAGATTCTTCATCATTGATTTTTGTCTCCACTAGTTCCTGGTCGCTGGAAAATTTAGTGATGAAGTATGCTAGAACTTTCCCCTTGATTGAGGTTATAGGCTGAAACTAGATATCAAACCTTCTAAGTTCTACCGACCACTTAGAAATTTATCAAAATAGAACGACCATCCTGAGCATTGCTTTCAGGGGAAATAGGTAAGAGCCATGATAATTTTCACCTCAAAGCAATGTTTCAACTTACTAGAGGCCATCACCAGCGCATATGAAAGCTTTTAAAATAATAGGTATCTTTTTTCATCATCAAAAAATCTTTTGCTCACATAATAAATGGGAGTCTGGCCCCTTTTCTTTTCACAAACCAAGGTTAAGCTAACAACACTACTGGACACTGTCAAATGCAGGTTTAAAGGACCTTCATCGTCTGAAATGGTTAATAGTGATGATTCAGTTAAATAGTTCCTTGGTGCATTTGGTATTCCATATTTCCTTCTTTTATTTCCTAAGTGCTTAAAAGAAAGGTCGAAACTTCTCTGAGGATCTAGGTATGAATCGGTTCAATGCAGCTAGCATGTCGATCAACTTTTGCCCCTCGCTTACAATTCTTATGGACCACAAATTCTTGGTGGCTTCAATCTAGTCAGGGTTTTCCTCAATACCTCTTTAACTGACTAGGTATTCAAGGAACTTTTTCGATTGTAACCTAAAGAAGAACTTAGTCGCATTTACTTTCATCATGTAGTAGCGAAGGACTTCAAGAGTCTTTATCCGCTTTGGAAGGTGACACCCCTCCCTTTTACTTTTCATAAGCATGTTATTTATATACACCTCCATCGTATCTCCCAACAACTTCTTGAACATCTTTTTAATAAGTCTCTGAGAGGTTGCACCAACGTTCTTTAACCTGAATGGATTAGACTACAGTAATACAACCCTAAGTTGGTGATGAATGAAGTCGTTTCTTGGTCGTTAGTGAACAACGTGATTGGATGGTACTTTGAATGGGCGTCGAGGAAGCTCATAAATTTATGGTTAGCAATGGCATTGACCAACTGATCTATCTTGGGAAAAGGAAAACTATTCTTTAGGCATGTAATGTTCAAATCACTGAAGTCTACGCAAACTCTCCACTTCCCAGTCCTTTTTTCATGACTATTATGTTCGACAACTGATAAGCACCCAAAACTGTACATTTTATATCCCGAATAGACGTACGTTAGTTGCTAATTCCCGAAAATATGGGTCTTATGTGCTTAAATGTTTATCTTGTAGGTCAAATGTCCCTTTGCGTTGTCAAAAGTTATATATCAAGGCAAATGCGCGTTGAATGGGGCTAAATACCCTTGTCCTGTATCCTAGCCTACCCTAAACTTTCCCCAAAGTTTGTTTGTGTTTAGTTTGTGTCTTTTTAGATTTTTTAGATTTTTAGTTTGAGTCATTTTTATATTTAGGATTTATTTTTTATTTATTTAGGATTTCTAGGTTTTATTTTATATATTTATTTTTATTAGTATAATTTTATTTTACTTTGATTTTGATTAGTTTTTATTTTATTAGGATTAGAAATTTTTAGGATTTCATTTATTTATTAGTTTTATTAAATTTTATTTTTTAGGATTTTAGTTTAATAGTTTTCTATTTTTTATTTTTATTTTTTATTTCTTTTTAGTTTCAATTTTTATTTGAGTCTTTGTTTTATTTGAGAATAGGATTTTATTTTTTAGGTTTTTATTTTATTTTATTAATTTTATTTTAGTTAATTAGTGTTATTTTAAGGGTCACTAATTAACACACACACCCTAAATACCCTATACCTAAACACACTCAAACCAAACCCTCACCCTCAGCCTAACTTTCTACACCCTACCACACATAACCCCACACCCCATCATCTTCTCCATCAACCCACTCACTCTCTCACCTCCCTCCATAACCAAAACCCAAATGTACCCACTACCCCTTATCTCTCTCCCTCTCCTAAGCTATCAAACCCCTTGACCCGAAACCCATCATCAACCCCATATCTGGCTACTACCCCCAACCCGTTGCCACCGGTGAGCGACCGAACTCCGTCCATCCAACCACAATCCACCAGCGAACCCTCTAAACCAGCAACCCCGCCATGACCGAACTCACCGGCCGGACCTTACCCCATATCCGACCAGCATAATCCCAAACCCGTTGGCCCTCTAAATCGCGACTGTTCGGCACCCTTAACCTCCTCTCTAATCCAATCACCTCCCCGGCGACCCAAAGCCGTCGCCTGAGCCCGGAACCACCCCAAATCCGGCGACCCTCTAGCCAAACCCTCAACCCATTCCAACCCGAATCCTTTCCAAACCCAAACCAAAAACCCATTTCCCATATCCCCAAAGACAAACCCATTTCTCCCCTTTAACCAAAATCGTAGCTGTCAAAGTCCAAGCCAAACAAAACCAAGTCAACAAAATAAAAGTCCCCACATGTCAATTAAAACCCATTTAACCCTTTTTTCCTATTCTACCCCCAACTACTCATTTTTACCCAATGCCCAAAATACCCCTCAAACCAAGTCTGATTTTATCCTCACCACCTCACTTCCCACATGACCTCACACAACCCATGCACATGTGTGCGTAAGTCCCTAGATACCCTCACCCAAATACCTTCCATATCCCATACACCATTGTCTTCTCATTTTTACCCCCATGCTCCATACCTACTATTTAAATAATGGAAGACTCAATTTGAACAAAGCTTTGGAATAGGAATTAGTAGAGAGAATTATAGAGAGAGAAACACACTTTTTTAGTTTAGTTTTTTTTTGGTTAGGATTTATTTTTATTTTACTTTTTTTAGATTAGTGAGAAAAATAAATTAGTGAGAGTCCATTTTTTCATGTAATTGTTGATGTAATTTTGGTTTGATCACACAAATTGGAGGGATGTAAATTGCAAATTCAAGGATTGGAGTCCAATTTCACTCAAAGAGATTTGGTTTTATTGTTCTTATTTTCTACCTTATTTTATTAGCCTTTGATTACTTGATTATCATGTCTGATATTATGTTAGGCAAAATCCCCTTTCAATGGGTGGGGAAAAATCCTTATTTGATGTTATTTTAATTTAATTAGATTGATTACTTGAAAATTCTCTTTGAATATTAATTTTGATCCCCCACCCTTAAATTTACATCTCGAGAGAGTGTAAATGATTTGCGAGAGAAAATAGAAATTCTAGTTATAATACCCATTTTAGATTCGAACTAGAGATAGGGGTTTCCTAAGTGGGGTATTATTACTTGAATTTCAACTCTAAATTTATTTTCTAAGATTTACATAATTTTAATTGATCGACCCTAGCGGTTGATTACTTAAAAGGAGTGTAGATCTATTTTGTAGAGTTGTGGGGGGTTAAACGTAAGTTTCTAAAAGATTACTATTATAATTACACTTGCAACGAGAGTTGGTTTGTAATTTTGATATTGATTTGGCAAGATTCAAATAATTTAATTAATTAATTAAAATAACTAAAATTTGTGGTGTAATCCCATTCCTTGATTGTTCTCACAACTCTTTACCTCACTTTATCTCTTATTTTAATGTTAGACTTTATTTTTCACTTTTAGTCACTTTCTAGTTAGTTGTTTTCATCTCACATTTTAGTTTAGTGTTATTTCACCTCACCTCACCCAATTGTTTCAATATTTGAAAAGATTAAAAAATTAGAAAAATGAAAAAGCACAAAAAGAAAATAAAAATTGAACTACAATTGAGTTTGTCTCTAGCTTACCCCCTTGATGTGGATTAATACCCTTACTTACCTCTACACTTGAGATTGATATTATTTTGTAGGTGATTTGAGGATTTTGATTAGAGGAGCTTTTCAAGAAACGACGAAAAAAAATATATGCAGAAGTTCTTTCTATCAACAACCACTTGGGTAATTGGACTTCCTTTATAAACTATGCCTTTAGAAGTTTCCCCACTTTCTCCTCAGCCACGTTTTCCTTCTCTAGTGTAGTTCATCGCACCTTTTGAGTCACTAGTGGATGTAACGGATCCATATGGATAATATGACATATTACTTCTAGATATATTTTTAGCTTGCATATGGTTGCCAATAAAATAAATTTTTTCATTTCTCTTCTTCCTTGCGTGAACTATCAATCAAGAACTTTTTGGGATGGTTGTCATCAAACGTTACCTCTTAAAGGGTTCCATAACATGATCAGCAGGTGTAACCCTGGTTTCCTCAATACCAGGTTGTCCTTACTTTAGCAACTATTTGGAGAGTATGTAACCTTACTTTGGCTTTATGATTTTCTCCTTCTTCATGACCTTTTTTGGTCGGATGGCAGCAATGAAATATTTTTAGGCCAAGGCTTAGTTCCCCCGAGTCTTAGTAAATCACTTGTCAGTAATTCATTTTATCTTTTGGTGGTAGGTAGATGGCACAACCCTCATGGCATGAAACCACCCTCAGTTGAGGATATCATTGTATGGGGAATCTATATTTACCCCAACTAACTCAATAATATTAAAGATTAATTCATCTTGAATGGGGAGAATGACTTTTACTAGGGGAAAAGTCATCCTTCCTTCAAAGTTGACCAGAGGAACAATGGCATCTTGTACGTCTTTTATGTCGAGGTACAACTGGTTGAACATCCTGAGATACATTAGCCTAATCCACAAACAGGCTGCCCACATCCCAGTTAGAAACTCTGAGAGTGATTATTTGAGTGTCGTGATAGGGAGTCCTTACTCCGATCAAATTATCATTGGTGAAAATAATGGTCTTCGTATAATAAATATCTACAGGTCACCGATGTTTATCTGTAATGGGTTTTATTGGGTTGATCTAAAAGTTTTCTATGATTAGTGTGAGTTTCTTTACAAGAATTATAAGGGTGTTCCAGTTGATTTGGTTTGGGTTTGAGTCCCCATGAATTATTTCAAATTTATGAACCAAACATTCACCCAAGAAATTATCTAGTCTTGGGAGACCATAAACTAACGTGAAATCATGTCCCATGTCATCTTCCAAGATGTTTTCTGGTCTCTAATAGCGCACAGTTTACATTGCGCCTTCCTTCCTCTCTATGAAGTCGTTTAGGTTCCCAACTTAGACTGCTTCCTCGAGGTGGGACTTTAGTGCCTTGAAATTTTTGGTCTTGTGACCATGGTCTTTATAATATGCACACTTCAGTTCCTGGTTTCTTTTCTTCTGGACATTGAACATATTTTTGGTCCATTTGAAGTATTGTCAACCTCTAATCTTTTAAATTATCTTTTTGATAGTTTCAGAGAACACCATATTAACGACTTTGAACGATTTCTCAGGATCTTTATTCTCACCTCCGGTTTGCTTCCCATTTTTCTTTCTCCTTCCTTTCTTGTTTACCCCCTCTTTATTGGAATACTTTTATCGATAATACTTTAACCTTGGCATATTTTTCTATCATTACCATGAGTTCATTGATTATAATAACCCTCTCTTAGTGAAGGATTCATAAAGCATGGAACTTCTCGACCGACTAATTTTGAAGGATTCCATAGTGACTTGCTCGATTTAATCCTCTACTTCAGTATTCACCTCTCATTACCTTATGACATACTTAAAGGTGTTTCCCAGGGCTTTCTCTTCATAATTAGAAGTTAATCCATCCACTTAGGATTAGTGTTTCTAGTAATGAATCTTGTCATGAAGGACTTGTCCAGCTGCTTAAAGGGGGTTATCGATTGGTGTATCAACTTCTTAAACCACTGTTGGGTCGTGTCTCAAAGACTTGAGGGGCATATTTGACACACTAATTCATAGTTAATGTTCCATAGCATCATTTCCTTGGGATACTGCATAACGTGATCAGTAAGGCCAGTCTTCCCATCATAGATCTTGAATTGTGGGAGAGAAAACTTCTTAGGAGGCTCAAACTCCTCTATAGCCCGGCTAAAAAGTGATTTCATCTGATAGACATGTACTCTTCTTGCGATCTCCTTGGTAGTGCGATCACCTTTATGGGTTAGATGTCCCTCTATCTCTATTTTGATGAAGTCGTAGATCTTTTTGTCTCCTAGACATTCATTAGAGTGTGGTCTCCTTTCAGGAGACCTCTGCCGAGGAGAGGATTCCTATTATCGATGAGCACTCCTTTTCTCGACCACTATCCCTGATCATTAAAGGGCTAGGAGTTCATGAATGGTACTCATGTTTGCTCTTTTACTTACAAGATTCTCTCTCTATCTCCTCACGGTGTCATTGGAGCGCAATGTTTTGCTCCTGTTAGGGCCTATTGCTAGCCCTTTCTTCTCAGGGGTGCTTTTCATAATTTTCGTTGAGACTTAAGATCTGGTTAGATCATTCAAGATCATTATAGTTAATTTTTTTTCTTCCTCAATAGGGTATCATGCATTGGAGGATTGGTAATAATTACCAATCTCGGATCTAACCCTATGAGAATGAGGGGTTGATTGACGACCCTCCTATTAATCACGATCATCATGGTCTAGGGGATAACCTTTTGGGTGCCTAAAAATATGTTACTGATGACCTTCTTGGTCATCAAGATTATGATGATCTTAGTTGGGTGAGTGAGACATATTAAGAATTTGGATAGTGAAAAAGAACTCAAATCGTTTCCACAGAAGTCGTCAATTATAGGTGGTAAATTCTACGTATAATTGTATTTAATGCACACAATCCAAACAGAGGAAAATAATGAAGAGAGTAGCTAGATCATGCAAGAATTTCATGGTTCGACAATGTCCTTATGTCCACGGGGTTTAGGGTTTTCTCTATATTACTTTATAAAATTGGTCGGCAAAGTTGTAGTACTGCCCGACAATATAATATTACATGCCCCACTCAATGGGGAGTGAGTTTACATTTATAGAGAAGCTTAAGAGAGTTCTAATCTCCGTTAATAGTTATCCTTAAAATTTCAAACCTATCCCTTATCAATTTTTGCCAATCCATGTGATAGATAAGTGGGAGTCTTCTTTGACTTGGACTCTTCATTAACTTGGAGTGTAAGAAGCTTGGGAACTCATGTCAACCACGTGCCAGCATGATTATGGTCCCTATTATGCATCATAATCAACTTTGTAAATAAGACCTCATTATATTCGAGGATTTATTAGATTATTAAATTGCAGTGAAATTACTTTTGTGAAATTTATTATGATTAAATAAATAAAGGAAACAAATTACGATAATTGCAATTGGGTATTTCTGAGTATTTATTTTAAGTCAATTTAATTCTTTCTCTTGGGTCCCTAGTGTAGTCCATATACCCAAGGAAGTAGGCCCATACTCTCAAGAAACCCAATTTATCCTAAGCCCGCCTTTTACACCTGTATATAAAGGTGTGGGAAGAAGTTTTTGTTCACCGTTTATCAGATCAGGATTTGAGAGGGGTGAGAGAAAACTCTATTCATGTTTTTGTGAAGAGGGATAGAGAGAGACCACCACATATAAACTTTGAGCATATGTTTTCATCTAAAAAAATGTCTATCAACCAACCTAATTTTGGGGAGGATCATACACTAGAAGATCTTAGCATTCAGAAGGTTTAAGAAAGGTTTTGGAGATCCAAAACAAAGTAGTCCCATCATCAACAAATATTTTTCTCCCAATTTAATACCAAGGAGATTCCCACAACTATAGTAAAATTTCAAACTTATCTTGCTTCTATCCTAACAATAACTTTATGTCTTAAATTGTTAATTATTTAACTTTATAACATATGTTTAATAATTCTTCAATAATTTTTTGAAAAATCTTGAAATCACTTATAATATTCCTAACATAGCATCAATAAATAATTCTCATTATTAATTCTTGATTTTCATGATCAATTGACATTAAGCAAATTTCTCCTCAATTTTTCAAGATTTAATTTAACCGAATAAATATCCCATGAATTCACGAATATTCTATCAATCCCGGAAGAATTACGAGAATAGAATTCCAGTTTTTCTAGTATTAGCTTAAAAAGATATAAATATATGATTAATTCTATAAAATTATTTTCAACGTAATCACTGTTTGACTTATAGTTAAAATAATTTCATAATTTTTAAATAAATAATTTATCGAGAATAACTCCATTAAATATTCTGAATAAAATTACGATTGTTACAAATTCAATTTGATCTTACCCCCACGTAATATCTAATATCAATAGTGGTCTTGTATTGAATATGTCGATCAATGTAATGTTTTGATCTAGTTTGAAATTTTCCATGTGACGAAAGATCGAAAAAGGGGAAGTAGAGCGTTTTATTTAAAACTTTATATGAGTAAAGCTTACAACTGAGTGGAAGGAAAAATCCAAAGAATGTAATGGAAAATTTTGGTTTTTTATTTACTTGGATTATGAGTGCATTTCTACTTGTTTATACTCAAGAAAGCAATAACAGGTCAAATTGTCCGACAGAGGGGATAAGACAAGGCATCCTTTTGCTAAGAAAATAATTAGGGGGAAATTTCTTGCCATGGTTTTAGCAATTATTAAAAAAATCATTTCAAAGGGTATTTTTTTAAGTTAAATTTTTTTGTTGCAATTTTTTTTATGTTTGTATACTTTTAGAGGCAAAATTGTATTTCCCTTGTAAAACTTACTTCAACAAACTTTTTTACTGAAAATTCATTTCTAAAACAAATTTAATTAGTGAAATCAACCTTAGGATTTTATGCAAAACAAATTATAAGAACCTATAGAGAAAATTTTGGGAATTCTTTACATATGTATTGTTACACCTTGTAAAATCCATAGCTAGATTGATCAAATCCAAATATAAATAATACACGAGTCCAAACAATAAGTAATATTATAAGAATGAGTGAAATGAAATAAAATAAAACAATAAAGAATTTTCAATAGTAATGACAGGAATAAACCAATAAACTCTGATACTAAAATTCCAACAATAAATAAACTCCATCACTGGGAATACAATTGTCTCACAAAATAAGCCCATTATTATATGTAGAAGCTAACTCCAGCATAAACTAACCACTAGTACACTAATCACACTTTAAATACTAATCGAAAGGAAATGTAGGAAATAAAAGTGAGCATGCAGGCTCGACACCTACATCCTATGGATGAGATGTGTCTAGAATGGATTAAATGAAATCAAGGTTGTGGTTGTAGTTGCGGCCTAGGACCTGAAAATAGATTTTAACAATAGGATTAAATTAAACAACTATACTTATAAGAATTTAATTGAATTTAGGATATAATAATAACCATGAACCTTCCTCTCATATTTTAGTTGTTTTAAGTTAACACAACCCAAATAACCGTAAATATAACATGCGATTCTAATCCCAATCCCATGTGAATCCAATGATTAATTATAATTCTTATCATTTTAGTATGATCAAGTAGTTCCATATTTAACGTTAGTGTATATGTCTCTAGTGTTATCGCAATAAGGGAAAGACAATCACACAATCTAATATACAAGTAAGAATGTTGCCAACACATACAAGTGAATGGGATGTGCACAAGCATGCACATAAATTATAAAGGCCTAACCCTATTTTCTTTGGAGATCACTCATGCATACTAGGTATAGGTATAGGTATAGGTATAGGTATAGGTATAGGTATAGGTATAGGTATAGGTATAGGTATAGGTATAGGTATAGGTATAGGTATAGGTATAGGTATAGGTATAGGTATAGATATAGGTATAGGTATAGGTATAGGTGTATGTATAGGTATAGGTATAGGTATAGGTATAGGTATAGGTATAGGTATAGGTATAGGTATAGGCCGTCCCATACATAAAACTTCAAATAATCAACAAGGGATATGTCACTACGCCTTCCTGTAATTCTCATAGACCTCTATACTAAATACTATACAAAGAGCACCCATATTTATTCCCCCTAAAAATATTGGAATGTCAGTAGTAAGCCCCTTGGTAAAATGACCAAGGTAAGCCCATTCTATCACTGGGGTACTAACGCGCTCAATGTTGTACGTGCCCTCATAAAGAATCCCTCATAGTACATCCCTCGCGAACACTAAAACATGGTATGCTTCCAAATAAAGTCACAGTATGGTAATCCAATATACTCATAGATTAGTAAAGTAGTATCCAAATTCTAACAGTAATTATCCCCAATTATTTAAGAATTTAAAATTTAATTAAGACGAAACTTGTTCAAATGAAAACACTAACTCGTTCTAACGAGATACCCAAATCCTTTAGCAGAAAACCCAAGTCATTCGAACAAGACCAGCAAAGTGGTTCTAATGAAAATCTATGTAGTTCTAATGAGATCCTATTGCTCGTTAAAATGAATTCTAAATATCATTTTAAATGATATGTTAGCAGTGCCATCGTCTCCAAAGTCCCAAAAATGGCCATTAACAGCCAAAGTTCAATATTCGAAGCATATAATTGATCATCTCCTCTATATATAAGTTGTAATGCAACAATATTAGCATGTATCTACAAGTTTTAAACCATTATAATATGGATTTATGTTTTAGTTTCATATTAAGAGTTAAAAACTCTAATTTCATGTTTCTAGAAAATTAAACTCAGATTTAGTTTAATTCTCGAATTGAAAAAGGGGACTACATTAGATTCATTACAATGAATTAGTTTATATTGATTACAATCATATTTCAATATCAAATTCATGATATTCATCAACAAATCATCGAATATCATTAACATAATAAGGTTTATCCTTAATTTAACCATTACATTAATTTCAAAATTAGGAATTAGATTATACAAATGAGATTATAATATTTGTTAGTTAAAATTACAATAATTACTCTAGCACAAACTTAAATGAAATTCCTAATTTATGTAAACTTGCCTTGGATTGATTGACAAATCAAAGATCTAAAACTCTTAAATCCTCTTCAACCTTATGTGCCTCTTCTCTTTATCTCCTTAAGGTTTCTCTTAATTTACTCTAATGCATTTTAGGTTTGTGTAATGACCTACTAATGTTGCTTCCTATGAAACTAACCTTAGGCCTAATATATGCCTCAACCCAATGATCCCAAAAAGCACTCCAGATGGCGCAAAACTCTACCCAACCCATATATTAACTCATTAGACTTAAAATCCTATATTTTAAATTAAAAAATGGACAACCTAAGCATCCCAAAAGCCAACATGAAACATGACCAATTCTAATAAATCAATTATTTCATTAAATCCATATAATATGTGGTACGAGTTAATTACTTAATTATTAATTAGTTATATATGACACGACCATGTAAGAAATCTACTTCATGATCGGTGGGATCCAACATCGAAGGGATAATCTAAACAAAAAAATCATCAATGCTGAGAACCTAACAATTCCATAGTCACCCATAACACTCAATCATATCTAAATATTTAATTAATGTATTATTGTGTATTATGTATGATTTCACATATGAATTATATAACACAAATAAAATGTAAGGCAAACACAATTAATTTTAGAATTAAATAATGCACAAAAAAATACGAGGTTACATTGCTCCCCCTTAAATAATGAATTTTATCCTCAAAATTCAATTTATATACATGACTCGAAGATCTTTTGATATCTCGCTCGCATGTCGTCCTCTCTTCCAAATGAAGTTAGCCTTGTTGTGGTGTCCCTAGTGGACTCTAACAAACGGTATGACCTTCGATCGTAGAATCTACTCTTTACATTCAAGAATACATTGTGGTCATTCCACTTATGTCACATTTAGTTATAGCTCAATCCCACCGATTTCGATGTTTTGATAGGATAACTCATCCCTGAGAAACTTTCTAAACATAGACACATGAAAGACATCGTGTGCTCATAGAAGATGATCGGGTAATTCCAAATAATATGCCATCAGTCCCACACTATCCTGTATCATAAAAGGAACCTGTATATCATGGCGCCAACAACCCTTTGGATTCAAATCTCACCACTCCATTCATTGGGGAGACATTCAGTAGCACTTGATCCCCAACCTAAAATGTCAACTTATGCTTCCTCTAATTAGCGTAACTTTTTATCGATCTTGCACAGACTTCATATGTGTCCGGATGACATCACATTCTTTTGGGTGTCCCAAATCATGTCCAACATAAACATTAGTGGTGAAGAATGAAGATGCGCAATCTTCGCAATGAAAAGTCTAGTATACTGCTCTACGGTGTAGTTTATCTGCACCAGAAGAAAATGAGCCACCTCCATTAGTTTTTCGATGGTGACCCAAATATAATCTTGGCCCCTCTAGGATCTTGATAACCCCACGATGAAATCTATGGAGATTCTCTCCCACTTTCACATGGGAATCTCTAACGGCTATAACTCCTCTATTGGTCTCTAGTGATTCACCTTTACTAGATGACATATGACACACTTAGACACAAACTCGAATATGTACCTCTTCATTTTGACCACTAATACAATCTCTCCATATCTTGGTACATCTTATCCCCTCTAGGATGCACTGCGATCCTAAACAATGTTCCTCTAGTAAAATTTCCCTCTACAACTCTGGACCCTCTGACACAATCAAACGTCCCTAAAATCTCAATCCTTTATTTGATCCAATCGAGAAAAATAAAACCGCTCTGGATAAAATCTCTCATACCTTCTCCTGAAAAAGGAGCCCAAACTCTGGGCCTAAATCACATGCAAAATAATAATAGGTGTAACGATCACCACTGCCAAGAAGACCTTTGAAAAATCCATTGCACGCAAGTTCCTCCATCTCTCCACCTAAAAATTGGGCAACTCATCCACATACTCTACCCATAAAGCTTCTATAGTGACGGTTGGCCTATGGCTCAAAGTGTCTGATACCACATTCACCTTACCTAGATGATACTGAATTGAGAAGTTGTATTCGTTCATAAAATCCAACCATATCTTCTATATAATGTTCAAATCTCGTTGAGTGAACACATATTGAGTACTCTTATGATTAAAAAATAATGTACATCTCTCACCCAATAAGTAATGTTGCCAGATACGAAGAGAAAAGACTACCTATGCTAACTCCCAATTATGGGTGGGGTAGTTGCCCTCGTGAAACTTAAGCTTATGAGAATCATAAACTAAGGGCATATCGTCCTATATTAAAAGTCCTCCTAATTGAACTAATACATCCATGTACAACATATACTCAACTTATCCCCGTGGTAAAGCAAGAACAAGTGCAATTACGAGTCTCTCCTTGATATCTTTGAATTCTCTCTGATTTGTGTTATTTGTTTACTTCCATTAGTTCATAAAGGATTCAATTCAGACTTTGACGGGGATCAAATGGTTGTTCATGTGCCTTTATCTTTGGAGGCTCAAGCAGAGGCATGTTTACTTATGTTTTCTCATATGAATCTTTTGCCTCCAGCTATTGGGGATCCCATTTCCTTACCAACTCAAGATATGCTTATTGGACTCTATGTCATAACGAGCGGGAATCGTCGAGGTGTTTGTGTAAATGGGTATAATCCATGTAATCGCAGAAACTTTTAAAATGAAAGAATTAAACGATCATAGCTATAAGTATACGAAAGAAAAAGAATCCTTTTTCTGAATTCATATGATGTAATTGGGGCTTATCGACATAAACGAATCAATTTAGATAGTCCTTTGTGGCTCCGGTGGTGACTAGATCAATGCGTTATTGCTGCAAGAGAAGCTCCCATTGAAGTGCACTATGAATCTTTAGGTACTTATTATGAGATTTATGGGCACTATCTAATAGTAAGAAGTATAAAAAAGAAATTCTTTATATACATATTCGAACCACTGTTGGTCATATTTCTCTTTATCGAGAAATCGAAGAAGCTATACAGGGGTTCTGTCAGGCCTGTTCATCTGGTCCCTAATCATATGGTACCTACGCTAAGTAATTCTATGATACCAGTGGGAATTCAGGCCTCTACGGTTCAACTAGGACCATAATTCTAGAATTTCTACGCGAATCAAGATTGAGAAAAGGAAGTTTTATTATCACTGACTCAAACCCATTGTAAAATCCTACTCAGCGAAATATGGAGGTACTTATGGAAGAACGAGCCAATCTGATCTTTCACAATAAAGTGATAGACGGAACTGCCATGAAATGACTTATTAGTAGAGTAATAGATCACTTCGGAATGGCATATACATCACACATCCTGGATCAAGTAAAGACTCTGGCTTTCTAACAAGCTACTGCTACTTCCATTTCATTAGGAATTGATGATCTTTTAATAATACCTTCTAAGAGATGGCTAGTTCAAGATGTTGAACAACAAAGTTTAATTTTGAAAAAACACCATCATTATGGGAATGTACACGCGGTAGAAAAATTACGTCAATCCATTGAGATATGGTATGCTACAAGTGAATATTTGCGACAAGAAATGAACCCTAATTTTAAGATGACGGGACCTTTTAATCTAGTCCATATAATGTCTTTTTCGGGAGCTAGAGGAAATGCATCTCAGGTACATCAATTAGTAGGTATAAGAGGATTAATGTCGGATCCCCAAGGATAAATGATTGATTTACCCATTCAAAGAAATTAACGCAAAGGACTCTCTTTAACAAAATATATTATTTCTTGCTACACAGATCAAAAGGGGGTTGTGGATACTGCTGTACGAACCTCAGAAGATGGATATCTCACGCACAGACTTGTTGAAGTAGTTCAACACATTGTTGTACGTCGAACAGATTGTGGCACCGCCCGAGGTATTTCTATGAGTCCTCGAAATGGGATGATGTCGAAAAGGATTTTTATCCAAACATTAATTGGTCGTGTATTAGCGGATGATATCTATATGGGTCCAGGATTCATTTCCACTAGAAATCAAGATATTGGGATTGGATGTGTGAATCGTTTCATAACCTTCTGAGCACAACCAATATCTATTCGAACTCCCTTTACTTGTACGAGTACATCTTGGATTTGTCGATTATATAATGGTCGGAGTCGTACTCATGGAGACTTGGTCAAATTGGGAGAAGCTATAGGTATTATTGTAAATCAATCTATTGGAGAACCAGGTACTCAATTAACATTAAGAACTTTTCATACCGGTGGAGTATTCACAGGGGGTACTGCAGAACATGTGCGAGCCCCTTCTAATGGAAAAATAAAATTCAACCAAGATTTGGTTCATCCGATACGTACACGTCATGGACATCCTGTCTTTCTATATTCTATAGACTTATATGTAACGATTGAGTGTGAAGATATTATACATAATGTAAATATTCCACCCAAAAGTTTTCTTTTAGTTCAAAATGATCAATATGTAGAATCAGAACAAGTGATTTCTGAGATTCACGCGGGAACATCCACTTTGAATTTTAAAGAGAAGGTTCGAAAACATATTTATTCTGACTCAGAGGCAGAAATGAACTGGAATACCGATGTGCATCATGCACCCGAATTTACATATGGTAATGTTCATCTCTTACCAAAAATAAGTCATTTATGGATATTATTAGGAGAGCCATGCAGATCCAGTTTAGTCTCCCTTTCAATCCACAAGGATCAAGATCAAATGAACGCTCATTCTCTTTCTGTCAAGAGATGATATATTTCTAACCTCTCAATAACTAATGATCAAGCGAGACACAACTTCTTTAGTTCGGATTTTTTTGGTAAAAAAGACGATAGGATTCCTGATTATTCAGAACATAATCGAATCATATGTACTGGTCGTTGTAATCTCATATATCCGGCCATTCTCCACAAGAATTCTTATTTATTGGCAAAGAGGCGAAGAAATAGACTCATCATTCCACTCCAATCGATTCAAGAATGCGAGAACGAAGATAATCTGCGATTTAAAAAATGGTAATCCCTTACAAGTGAGGTGAGTCAGTTGTCTAAAAATCTTTGATAACCCCTGAATAAACCTCTTGTTATACCCAACCAAACCCAAGAAACTCATGACCTCCTTAGGCATTATGGGTTATCCCTAATACATAAATATTGATACTTTTTTAGGTTCCAATAAAATGCAAGCTTCAGATACAATGGGATCCCATAACTACACCTCTCGTAGGCAAAATCCACACTTTGAGAACATATTATACAACTTGTGTTTGTATGGTGTCTGCAAAAACCAGCCTCAAATGATGCACGTACTCATCATTTGATTGAGAATGCATCAAAATGTCATCAATGAACATTATGATGAACTGAACTAAGAATGAATAAAATGCCCTATTCATTAAGTCCATAAACATTTTTGGCATGATGGTCATCCTAACTGCATGACCCAAAAACTCGTATGATTCATAACGCGTGAAAAAGGTTGTCTTCGAAATATCCTCTTACCGAATACTCAATGGATGATTCCCGGAGTTAAAGTCAATATTAGAAAAGAATGATGCCCCTGTAGCTAGTCAAACAAATCATGGATACATGGAAATAGATAGTTGTTTCGTATTATAACCTTGTTAAGTTATCTTGATAGTCCATACACAATCTAAGTGAACTGTCATTCTTTTTACAAACAACACGTGATTTACCCATGAAGATATACTCCTCCGTATGAAACCCTAACTTAGAAACTATTGAATCCTCTCTCATAACGCCCTCATCTATAATAGAGTCATTCGATACGATCCCCTCGGAATGAGCCTGGTGGCCAAAGCCAAATCAGTAGCAGTTTTATCACTCAAGCTGGCGTTAACCCCAAAACCTCATCAAACACATCCGTAAACTCTTCAACAAACAGTATCGACTCTAAGGATACGACGACCTCCTTTAATAAACTCTTATGTTTGCAATATAAGTGAATGCTAGATCCTCTCTCGAGCCTAGGCAAGGCTATAATAAATTTCTCACGCCTAAGAATGGAAAATGCGATCGCCTTCCCACTGCAGTTGATATGAACGTGATACTAGGCTAACAAATCTATCCCAAGAATGACATCGTACGTCGACATATCTAAAAGTAATTAGTTGTTGAAAAAATAAAAACGATGGATCTGAACTGCCACATCCCTACAAATATGACGTAAGGAATCATCCCTACCCATTGGGGTGTCCACATGCAAGAAAACATAAGTATAATCTCTAATAGCCCCAATGTCGAAGCAAAAATATGACTAGTTTACAAGTGTGATGATCCCAGGTCAAACAAAGCCCATGCATAACTACCATAAATGAAAAATGTACCTTCAATAGCCTGTGGTTGGGTGGATAATCTGACTAGTAGACTTTGAACACATGTCCATAGTGAAGTTAACGGTAACCTAACGCTGGGTCTGTAGGCATTGGTGGTGGAAACGCCATATACGACAGTAGTGGTGACAATGACGGATACTGCGACGATGGCGATAATGCCTGAAGCTAATGTGGGGTGGGCCTAACAGTTTTGTTCCTATTGATACTGGCCCAGTCCATCCTAGAGGGCCCTAGGGAACCTCTTTAATGAGAGGCCTTGCTCACTACAAGAATACCAGATGCCTCTAAATAGGAAATCTTGTTGGCCATAACCTTAGGTTGATCCTGATGACTATGGCCTTATTGACCATGCTAACCCTGTTGTTCTTGGCCTACTGTCCATGTTTTCCTAGCTCGAGTGGCCCTATCCCCGATCGCCCTAATGACGATAATCATCGCCTCCTTTTAACCTTTTATGGGTATGCTCCCCCTTGTGGCTGACCCGTCTAATGCATTTGTGAATCTCACTACTCCGAGATAACTCAATACTCTCAACAGTCTTCAACACTTGGTCAACTCTAATATTTTATTTCTTTATCTCCCTATCTCTATAGAAGTGCCGGTGATCCTGACAGTGCAACATGCAACGTTCACTACCCGAGTGTACATACTAAAGGTCAAGTTTCTAAGAAATAACTGCCTAATCATCCATATCAGGCCTTTGATACACATATCCGTCTTCTTCACCTTTGTACTAACATCATCGAGGAAAAATAAATCAATATGGGTAAACTCCCACTCATACTCAGTGACAGTGCTCTCCTCTTATAATAGCCTATCAAATTTTGCACTCACACTCACCTACTACGATGGTGGCAAATACTTCCACTCAAACTTGCTCCAAAATTAAAGAATGGTCAATTGCGACATGTTTTCCTCAGTAGTGATTTACTCCCACTATTGCAACACATCCCATGCGAGCAAGGTTCTAAAAAATGCGGGGCGTGATCGAGGCGTGGAGGTCAAGCCTTAAGCCTTAGAAGCCTAGGCAGGCCTAGGCGTAAAAAGGCGTGAAAGGGCATTTAGGCCTTTTTAATATATTTTAATATTTTTTAACCATAACAAGGCTATTAAAATACTAAAATTGTACATATCATAAAAATATGTCTGAATATTTTCAAATAAAAATACTATTTGATTATTTTGGATGAGATAATGGTCCGGTTTGTAAAAAAATCTTTAAAAGGCAATATCGTTTCACTAAAGCATTGTTGTTTTTAGAGAAAAAGTATGCCTTAAGGGTTTTACCAAGCATAAGGCGTCAAAATCTTAAGGCGGGGCGTTTCTCCCAAGCCTCAAGCCTAGGCGTGCCTAGGCGGGGTTTTTAGAACAGTGCCTGCGAGCTTAAATCTCAATAACATTTATCTCTGAATATATGGGCACTCTACTATACATATGTGCCTCTTTACATCACGTATTCACTACAATGCTACTATCGAGTCTGTGGATCATGGGTTTCCTTTCCCTAAGGAACTCTTGGATCTCTCCTAAGTAAATGTAGTATGAGGGGAATGTACAAGTATAACCATGGGTAGTGGCAATGATGGTTGTTCCTGGCGTATGACAGTTATGGTAGTGGCTACATTCTGGGCGATAAACGCCGCCAAATCTGTAGGCACAAATTCTAGCACATGCCCTTACTAAGGATGTTGCCTATGACTAAGCGCTCACAGCCAACCTAGGATATGATACTCTCCTTCGGGTGTTCACCACTTGAAAGACGATAAACAAAAGCGTATAATTAAATTTATGAAATAAAATTACAAAAGCCTAAATAACAAAGCTCTAAAGTATCAATGGTCACACTCAAGACCCTCGGACACTAAATTTGGAATGCTCTAATACCAACTGTAACACTCAAGTCTACATAGAGTAAGAATTTAACTGAATTTGGACTAATTTAATAACCATGAGCTTTCCTCTCATATTTTAGTTATTTTTAATTTAATCGAACCCATATAACCCTAAATATAGTGTGTGGGTTTAATCTAATCCTATGTGATCCCAATCATTAATTATAATTCTTCTCAGTTGAAGATAAGTAAGTAGTTCCATATCTAATGCCAGTGTAGATGTCTCTAGTATAATCTCAGTAAGGGAAATACAATCACACAGTCCATTATCCAAGTAAGTCAGTTCCCAACACTTACAAGTAAATGGTCTATGCTCAAGCCCTCGCATAAAATATGCAATCCTATCCAAATTTCTTTAGGGGATCACTCGTGCATACTAGGTATAAATATAGACCATCACATATATATATAACCTTAAAGCATAACAATGAATAAGTCACTACTCATTCCCGTCATTCGCATATACCTCCATACCTAAGACTATACAAAGAGCACCCATGTTTATTTCCCTTCGGGATATGGGTACGTCAGTAGTAGGACCCATGGTAAAATGACCAAGGTAAGAACATCACTATCACCGTTGTACCAATACGGTAGAAATCATACATTCCTCATAAAAAAAAGGCCTCATAGTACGCCCTCTATAAACATCCACACATGATATGCGTCCAAGTAAAGTCAAAGTACAGTAATCCAATATTCTCACAAATTCTTATATTTATTATTTAAGAATTTTAAATTCAACTCGTTCAAATAAAAGCACTAACTCATTTTAACAAGATAGCCCTTATTGTTCGAACGAAAGCCCCAGTCGTTCAAAAAATCCCAACAAAATCGTTCTTACGAAACCTTATATAGTTCTAATGAGATCCTATAACTCGTTCAAAAGAGGTCCAAATCTCGTTTCGAATGAGTTATTAGCAGTGTCATCTTCTCCAAAATAGCCATTAACGTTCTAAATTTGAAACCTGTAATCGATCCTAAACCCATTCCCCTTCAGATATAAATTGTAATGAAATAATACTAACCTTCATCTACATGTTTTAAACGATTATAACATGGATTGGTGTAGTAATCTCAGACTAAGAGTTAAGAATTTTAAGTTCATGTTTCTAACAAATTAAACTCCTATTTGATTAAATTCTTGAAGTAAACAAGGGACTTCCATTAGATTCATTATAATGAATTAGTTTATATCCATTACATTCAAATTTCAAGATCAGATTCATGAGATTCAATAAAAAATCATCTAACATCATTTATACGAGGTTTAACCTTAATTTAACAATTAAATTAATTTCAAAATTAGGAATTAGATTATATAAATTGGATTAAAATCTTTGTTATTTCATATTCCAATGAATAATCATGCACAAAAAAAAAATTCATCTAACATCTTTTTTTGTGTGTTATCATTTAACATCTTTTTTTTGTGCATTACTTATCATATAGACCTATCATTTTTTTTGTGCATTACTTATCATCTTTTTTTGTGTGCATTACTTATCATATAGATCCTTTTTTTCTGTTTTTTGTGCATTACTTAATTGTGAAATTAATTATTTTTTTGTGTGTTATCATCTAACATCTTTTTTTTGTGCATTACAAAAAAATTCAGCTAACATCTTTTTTTTATGTGTTATCATCTAACATCTTTTTTTGTGTGCATATTTCATATTGTAGACCTATATGATAACACACAAAAAAAAGAAAAAAAAAATTATGCACATATTTGTATAGCTTTATGAACATACGTGTTCATATAGAGATTGCACGAGTAGAGGTTTCCCTTACAAAAAACAAAACAAACTAAATAAAAGAAAAATAGAAGAAAAGATAAGGCATTACCGAACATAAAAACATCAAGGACATTAAATGTAAAATGTATATACTTCTCAACGGCTAAAAATAATCGTCTCTTATTTAATTAATAGAAGATGAGCGTTTATCATATATGAGTATTATTTGAGGAGATTTTCCTTATTTAAGTCTCATTGACTAGTCAACCATTAACTAGGTAATACTTGTAAAATGTATGTTCTCAAATGTACCAAAATGCCCCAAAACCTAATTCATTTAACATTCACCATTTTATCTGCTTCTCTCTTGATCTCCCAAAACAACATGACCCAAATTGTGTTTTCATCTCTTTCTCACACACATCACACAACTAACAAATCTCGCATTGCGATGTTATTTTTCTCATTCTCTCTGTGTCTTCCTTCCACCTGTTTCTGGGTTTTCTTGGTGTTGATTTTGGCGATTTTATTTTATTAGGAGGTGGAAGGGTAGGTTAATTGATGGTTGTGAGTAGGTGGTTTGATGATGAAGACGAAGGTAAGGCTTATGATTTTGGATCGTGGGTTTATGATTTTTTTAGCCAATGGTGTAGATAGGTCGAAACAGTATTTTGTTCAGATAGTAAATATTTATGGTCTGCTCATTTTTCTAGTGAGAAATTGTTATACGAATGACAAATATTTACTGCTTGTTTATTTTTTATTCGTGATAAAAATTGTTTTTACGCAGTAAACAAATCTCACAATAAATATTTTTTTAGTTTATTAAGGAGTATTATAATATATATTACCTTTCAATTTGAGATTTTTCTTTTTTTCCCTCTTTGTTCATTAATAGCAGAGTAATTATATATTTTTATAGGTAATTTTCTAATACTGTAAATACTTACCGTCACATTAAATATTTACTATTAGAGAGATCAATTTATTTTTTTTCATCTCTTAAACTATTTTTTATTGTAAAGTAAATATTTTTTTTAATGAGAGTAAATATTTCACTTATATTTTGTTCAACCATTAACTATTTACTGTATGTAGAAACCTCCGGATCACTAAGTTTTTTTCTCAAATAGTAAATATGTATTGTATGTATTGACTGACAGTAACCAAGTTTAATCTTCTTCATGTTTTGTATTTTCGATAGTAAATATTTACCAAAAACCTAGATGTTGTTTTTGTTTATGTATTGTTCCAATAGTAAATGTTTACTTTGTAATTTAATTCTCACTCGTCTCTACTTTGTCATGTTTGTCCTTTACTATAGTAAATATTTAATGTATGTAAATATGTTAGGTATGGGTATATTTTTTAACACAACAAATATTTACTATATGCATAATTGTTTTTTTAGAATTTATATTGTTCGTGGATCTTGTTTGAAGGATCTCAGTGAGTAGATTTCAAAAATAATATTTTTTTTAGAAAACGAATTTGTAAATAAAAAGTTATAGCATTTTAAAGTTTAAAAAGAAAGAGAAAAGAAAGAAATTAACTGTTTAAAATTCCTTCCAGTAATGATGGATGATTGGTTAAAAGGTTATATTTACCATATAAAAATCCCAAAAAAATATGAATAGAACTTATTTGATGGTAGAATAGTCATTGCAACTAATTTATGAAAAATCTTTTTAAATGGAACATATATGTAAAAGTCTGATAAGATAAATATCTATTTAATTTTGTCGGGGATCAATCTCTTAATAGAGGCTATTTCATTTATTTTTTTAAACATGGTGTATTATACATAGTGTGTTTCGGATGGATCGGATTGGAATATGGGTGTTTGGAAAAAAATTCAAAATTTTCGAAATTTGAAAATCCTTTCCAATTCGGAAAATCATTTTTTTCCTATTCGGAATATTCATAATATTCAAAAATTTCGGAAATTTTATTATTCATAAAAATATCAAAATAATCAGAATTATCAGTTATAATATTTTCGGAAAATATCGGGAATGTCATTTTTGAAAAGGATATTTTTAAAATAAAAATAAAAATCAAACACTCCACTTTTTATCACCTATGCAATAAACTATGGAGCTATGTGAATAACAAGGCTATGCATCTCATACCATTTTGAAAATGCAATAAACTACAGAGTTATGCATCTCTTACCATTTTCGAGAAAGATCAATCAAGGCGTGACTATGATTCTAAGAAACTACAAAGCTATGTGAATGAAAAAAAAAATAATGTTTACCTACTTAAAAAAATGAAATGCAAGAATGGTTAATAGCTGTAGCAGAGCCTGTGCATCAGTATTTTAGATACAAAAAATGAACAAAAGGAAGATGAGAGAAACTTAATATAAATCATCCTTGGAATCTAAATTCGCATAACAATTGAATATAATTTCGGATGTTGTCCTTCGATTTAGGGTTCGTGTGATGTAGAAGATTAATATATATGGGTATATATTAATGGTTGAGATGTTTTAAATGGAGGGTCAAGATTAAACTAATAAATAGTAAATTTTACATATAAATAAGGGTAGTAAAAATGTATTAAAATAAACAAAAATATTATTATTTCAGAAAATATTTTGGATGGATCGGATCAGCGTGATATTTGAAAATTCGGATCGAAAATTCAAAAATTCGGAATCCATATATGATTTCCAATTCCATTCCAATTTTTTTCGGAAAATTCGATAATCGGAATATTAAAAAATGGTGCAAAAATTAGAAAAATTCTGATCGAAAAATGAAAAATTCGAAAGTTTGGAAATAACTGACACTCCAAATTATAAACATGTCACAAAAATTAGATTAATTCAAAATACTCCTAAGAATTCATATACTTTATAATTAAAAATTAAAATGTTATTGTCTATTGTGAGAACCAAACCGGGCAATAATTTTTTTAATACAATAGCATTTCATTGGTTGGTATGTATCCTAGTATGATACGGATATGTATCGAGTTCATGTCAAAGACACAAACGTATCCGAATATGTATCGTAGTATGATACGGATATGTATTAATAAAAATGTATCGTACTATGATACTACTATCTCTTTAGTCGACAATAGAATTGATATCGTATCATAATACTACCTAACGGCTTAATAAACAACAAAGGTGACATCCAAATACAAACCAAGAGATTCACAACTGAAAACAATGTGGATTCGAGGAAAAACTTTAGGTTCTGGGTCATTCGGAGTCGTTTCACTGGCACTGTTCCGCGATGATAATGCTCACACTTCTCGTTTGATGGCTGTGAAATCTGCGCATCTTTCTTCTGATACTTCATTGCATAAATAGAGACGGATCCTGGGGTTGTTTAAAGATTGCTCCAATATAATTCTTTGTCACGGAGCTGATGTTACCCATGAAAATGGGATCGTGTTTTACAATTTACTGCTCGAATACGCTTCGTTTGGCAGTTTGTTTGATCGCATTCAGAGTACATGCGATGGTTTGCCGATAGATGAAGTGAGATCGCATACGAAATCTACGCTCATGGGTTTACGTTACATTCATCAGAGGGGCTACGATCACTACGTTCACTGTGATATAAAGCCTCATAATATTCTTCTTGTAGGCCCATCAAATTCTTTGAGGTTAGTTAAGAAGAGTGACGTGACAGCAAAGATTGCGGATTTTGGTCTCGCATTGAAGGTGGGAGAAAGTGGAACTCCGTTACGGGGTACTATTTTGTATATGGCGCCAGAGTCGATTAGTTACCAAACTTATGTTCCGCAGTCAGATATATGGGCGCTTGGCTGCACTGTGCTGGAGATGATTACTGGAAAACCGGATTGGGATGACAATAAGGGATGGAGATCGGATACTTCGACTCTTTTATTTAGAATTGGTTATACGAAAGAGGTCCCAGATATACCAAATGGGTTATCAAAGGCGGTAAAGGATTTTTTGATCAAGTGTTTTGTCAAAGATCCTAGGCGGCGTTGGAGTGATGATATGTTACTGAAACATCCGTTTATTATGGGGGGATAAAAAAGGGGCGGATTTTGAATTGCCCAAGGATAAGCAAGCAACATGTGTTGGTTTCAAAGGCTGGGATTATGTTCGGTTTGCAAGAAGAGAAAGCAAGTGGGAGAAGTACTCCGGGAGATTGGTTACTAAAGGTACGTATGATCTTCCTATCTTTTAAGGTTCTTGTTTTTTCTTTTAGTTTCTTTGTCGAGTTAATGGTTTGAAATGTTGTTAGCTTTAAGATTTACTTTTTGATTTCAATGAAGATGAAAGAAAGAGAAAGGGGGGGGGGGGAGGGGGGGGGAATGAAGAGAGAGATGGAGAGAAAAAAAATCCACAATTAACTTATTTTCTAACGTATATTTTGTTTTATTTATTTAAAAAAAACTTATGCAAGCTTGTATAAGTGTATAACTCTATAGTAGGGGCGAAGCCAGGATTAAATCTTGAGGGGGGGCAAAATTTAGTGAGGAGGTGGTGTGGCAGTGTCAAGTATCGCTAGGGGTTCGGCCCCCGGGGTGATTTTATTTTAAGGTTATTTATAGTTTTATACATTTTTTAGCTCTAAAAATATATTAATTGATTGCCAAATACTTGTATAACTTGTAATATTATAATTACTCCTTCCAATTATATTTTTGCGCTAAAATTTCATGAAACAAAAAATTCAGCAATTAAAAAATAAATGACAATAATTATTCACCAAAATAAGCAACAACCCAATAACAAATAGTTAATATGTTTCAAAAATTTAACAATGAAGGTAACTTAAAAAAAATTACCATGGACTGCAGCTGAGTTGAGAGAGTCGGGATCGCCAGGGTTGGAAGAGGGGAGGGGAGGAGCAGGGCAGTGCTTCTATCTGAGATGAAACTTTCATGAAAGAAAGGGAGGTGGGGGGGCTGCTGAGAGCTTTTTGGAGTTTAAGAGAAGAAAAGGGTTGGAAAAAGGAGGGAAAAAAGGTTTTGGTTTTAACTATTGTTTTGATTTTTGTCCACTGACTTTGGTAAGTTAATAATGAAAAAGACGTACAAGTGGGGCTGTGTGTTGGGGATGATAAGACACATTCTAAAGTTTAGACCCTAGGTTAGTTTGAGTGCCTTTGGTTTACCGTAAAAAAGATTGTTTGGGCGGGGATCATTCCATGTGAAACAACACTAAATTTCTAAATGGGGACTGAGTATGCTGGCTATTATCAAAAAGTTAGAAATCTTGGGGGAGGCCACGGCCCCCCTCTACGATGCCGTGGCTTCGCCCCTACTCTATAGGATTTTATATTATATTCATCAATTGGTGTAGGCTGACCTATGTAGCACGAACACGGACACGGGTGTCGTGTCCGACACGACACGGACACGGCAAATCTAAAAAAATCAGGACACGACACGGCGGGGACACGGTATTAAATAAATATTTTTTATAATTATTTTTATATATAAAAAATATGAAATATCACATTAATAATAATCTCATACTAAGAACAACATTAAACATATAAGCATTAAGAGTATTAAATCCATTCTACACATCAAACATCACAATGATACTAAATACCATACTAATAATAACAATCAAAATGCATATGGCTAATGCAATTTATTGAACAAGAGATTAAAAAACAAAAGAATAAACAGGTGAGAAAAAGGAGAAAAAAAAACATATGTTTCCTGCCCCTTTTTTTTAAAGTTATGATATATTTATGTCAGCCGTGTCCCAGCTGTGTCCCTTGCGTGCCCCAGCAGTGTCCCTTGCGTGTCCAACTATTTTTAAATGCCTTTTAAGCCCGACACGCCACGTGGCGTGTCGGACACGTGTCCTAGCTGTGTCCCTTGCGTGTCCGTGTCCTTAGAGTGTCCGACACTCGTACGCGGCCTTCGGAGAAGTGTCCGTGCTTCATAGAGGCTGACAAAATTAATATAAAAATTATGTGTATATATAGTGTACAAGGCTTCCGTTTAATTGCAGGGTTTTGGAGAGGCGGATGTCGGCTGACCTTACCTCCATATAAGGAGAGGTTGATCCCATGTCTCAAACCCAATATATATATATATATATATATATATATATATATATATATATATATATATATATATATATATATATATATATATATATATATATCGGGTTTGAGATACAACTTTGAGTTTATTGCTTTGTCCGATAAAAGATATAAATATTTTGTATCAATCCTATGTATATAGTATCTGCTCTTATTACACCAGATAGTCCCAAATACACATCCATTCAGTTTGAAAATCTAAGGAAAAAAAAAGGAAGCTCCCAACACCAATTTTAAAGGTACAGCCACACTTGTCCAAAGTAATATTAATCTCCAAAGCAAACACTTCGAGAAGTTAACAACCACCCAAACATCTAGTAAAATCAAATGTGCAAGGATGCATAAATATGTTAAGCCACCAAAATTGTGTGAAATTGTAAACAAAAGCATATGAATATGAAGCTAATTGGCAGGGGGCAGAGTACATAAAAACATATAATGAAAGGGAAGGTAAACCTCAAGTTTTCAATCCAATGCAACGAAATAAAATCCCTATCAAAGGTAGAAATAATCTATGATCCTCAAAGTTAAAAGTGAAAACGCATAGCAGGAAAGGCTTAATATGTTCAGATAAAAGAGAGCTAGACACATACTAAAGTTATCAAGTAATTCTCCCATAACACACCCACCCAAAAAAATAATTAATACTTACTACAGGATACTCTAAAGGAATAAATTGTCCATTAGTTTAACAATGCTTGACTTGTTATATGAGCTCTTTTACGCCAAACAATTGCAAATATACATCGATAAAAAACTGAAAAAAGCAGAGTAAATAAAAAACGTCTCCAACACTAATTTTAGATATCCAATCGCAATTGCCCAAAATAATATTAATCTCAAATTTCTAAAGAAACCGCTAAGAAGTTTATAACAGCCCGAATATCGACCAAAAACATATGTGCAAGGGTGCATTAATATGTAAATAAAAGTATAAGAACAAGAAGTTTTATTTTTATTTTATTTATTTATTTATTTTTTTGGGGAGGGGGTATATAAAAACACAGATGGGAAGGAAAACTTCAGATTTTTTAATCCAATTCAAGGAAATAAATCCTCACAAAGCTAGAGATAATTTATGAACCTCACAGTTAATAAAAATGCAGATCAAAGAAGGTTTAGACTATCAAAAACCATTACTTCAAGCCTATTTTCTTAACTGGATTGACTTATCCTTGCTCGTTAGCAAAGCTTTGTATATTTTTATTCTAATTGTCAGTCAGGATCCTAACTACTGGTGCTGGACTTCGCATTCAAGCATTATACTATCTTGGTGTGTTTTTAAGTAATCTGCTTAAGCTATTATCAAACCAAATGCACTTACCACGTGTCAATATGATTGTTTAGTGCTGCTAACTCCATTAGTCATTGACATAAACAAAGTAAATTCCGTACTATCCTATCTTATTTTTAATGGATTGAGGAATGCAAAAGACAATGGTTGAGACTTAAGTCGAGTAACTTGTGATCGGATATAAAGTTGTTGATATATATCCAAAAACGGTGCAATAGAGAGCAGGTTAGTGTCATGTATCTGTTGTGGTTCCCAAATGGTTGTTGTGAGTGAGCCATTAGATTCTCACTTTACCAAAACTACTAAAGAGGGTGCATTGTTGTGGTTCCCTAAAATGGTTGTACGTGAGTGAGCCTTTTGGAGTCTCACTAAACCCCCTGTGACACCCCGCCTAATAAAATATCGGGTGATCAGTCCTATACCAAATTAAAACAGGAATCCCAGTTGGATCATCCTTAGCATCACTGTCAAAAACTTTGTAAAACTTACTAACCACCTAGTATTCCAAAAACTGGTGCCAATTTTAACTTTTTAATTAAACAAAACGATACATGAGGAATTAAAATGTAAACCATTCACACAACTGAATGAAAATAAACTGAATCATAATTACACAACTTGCCGAATAAATCACCGGCCGCCAAATGAATAATCCAATACAAATATTCAACACCTGAATAAATTACACCTGAAAACTGTACCGAGAAGTCCGGGCTACAAGCCCCAAATAAAAATGAAACTGATACAAGATTCCTACTCTAGGAATGAATGAATGATGCGTCTAATCCAAACTCCTGCTAGCATCCACATATGCCGCAGCTCCGTGTCCCTGGAATAGAATATCAATCCTGGCGTCCCTGTGGTTGGACACCTAAAAGGTTTTGAAAATAGTTTTATAGCAAGGTTTAGAACCCAAAACATTTTGAAAATATTTAGCAAGTGAATTAACTGCAGTAATTTAAAATGCATGAATGCGCTTCATATTTAAGTTAGTGTCACACTCCCTTGTGGACATTCTCACCCCTCCACTATTGTGCACACCTACCGGTTACCTTAACCCCACCTAGTTGTGCTACCCCGTCCAACTAGTCCTAGTATAACCTTCCCTTGCCATACTACTCAAACCCGAGTATAATGATTCTTGAATTATAAGTTATCTCACAATTAACTTAATTAATTTCTCTTAAATAGTAGCATATAACCGTCTCACAAGTTGTATAAAGTAAATACATCACACACTGTATTATTCCCACAAATGAATACTTAATTAATTTCTCATTAATTAACTGCATATAACTATAACCCGAGTTATATAAAGTAAATACATCACACACTGTATTATCACCTACATATAATATTTACTACCATATTATATGTACCTTTACTAACAACCGCACATATATCATACGTATATCCATCCTTCCGAGTTTACCCTCATCGGATGATTCCCTCTAAAATGCTATCTCACTAGGTGTGCTCACAAAACCTAGTTTCCCCGAGTTGGAATCGCTCACCAACTTGGACCAAAATATAAACGAAGTGGAGGCGGTCATATTCCTTCCCTTAAAGTGAGATAAATACCTCACACATATATATACCGGACACTATGACCTGGGGATATACTCACCCTACTCCTCAAGCTAGGGGATTCACCCACATCGCGCAACCTTCCTTGATAGCATTACAGTATATAAATTTAATAAATATCTAATCACTGATATTTAGTATCACGCACAATAAATACACGTATATATATACTATCACGATGTATATATATAATATAAACCCCGACTTTACCGTGTATTCAAAATCCCGTACACTGCCTGTAATTTAATTTCACGCACAATATGCACACGTATATATATATACTATCACTATACCGTATATATATAATATAACCCCCGACTCTACCGTGTACTTTAAGTCCCGTACACTGCCTGAGAATTTCCTGAGTCTGTCACCCGACTCAATGTAGTTAATTTTCTCACTTAATAATTCATCGTCTTCCCGAGTCTATGGTCTGACTCTAATATATTTAACTCACTCTTTAATTTATAAATATTTTCCTCGAGTCTATGGTCCGACTCCAATTAAATTAATCGACACACTTATTAATTTAATACCTTCCCGAGTCTACCATCCGACTCTAATTAAATTAATTAACACCCTTACTAATTTAATACTTACCCGAGTCTACAATCCGACTCTTTTTTATTTATTTATTAATTACTCATTAATTAATCAACACAGATCCTACCTGAGTCCACAATTTGACTCTAATTAAATTAATTATCACATTTATTAATTTAATCCTACCCGATTCTATAATCCGACTCTAATTAAATTAATTATCACATTTATTAATTTAATCCTACCCGAGTCTATAATCCGACTCTAATTAAATTAATTATCACACTTATTAATTTAATAACTTGGTGTCACCCAACCATTATCCCCGGACTCACTTACTTGGCCCGTAACTTAATATTTCCCGAGTCTATGTTCCGACTCCAAATTAATTACTCTCTCTCAATAATTAAATTAATACTTTGGTATCACATAACCAACATACCCGGACTCACTAACTTGGTCCATTTTTACATCTCATAATTTCTTTTACACATTTTTCGCCCACAATGTGTCACACATTTATTTCTATAATTTCCCAATTATATTTACCTATAATTACCAACATACCCGGACACACCCACTTGGTCCATAATTACATATATCACCTAAATTCTTTTAATAATGTAGTGTCACCCAACTACAATACCCGAATGTCATTCCTCGGCCTAATATCATTAATTGAATTATTTCTCCAAATTCATTCATCTCATGACATACCGTTCATACCCTCCTAAACTCAATTATATCACCCAATAATTTTTAAGGAAATATGTGTCCCATATAAATTTATCACCAAATAAAAGTAAGGAATTAAAACTTAATCAAAACCCTTATTGTAAACAAACTGGCTGAATTGCCAGATTCCTGAGACCCTCGATTGATCGAGCCGCCGGGTCGATCGATCGATCGAACAGGTCATTGTCTTCCTCGGCGTGCTGTTTCAGCCATGGACGAATTTCCAAGGTTTTACCTCTCCATTTTCCAACCTTAAATGATGATTTTAACCAATTAATTACTCCCAAAACCAGTCTCAATCATCTATAACTGTTTTAGCATTCTTGTTTCATACAATATCTCACTATATTTAAAAATGGGTTTTCCCATTAAAATCCATCAATCTTGTTCTACAACCAATTTCCAAATTCAGATTTTTCCCCTGTTTATATTCCGAATTCGGGTTTTGAGTGGTAAGATAAAGATCAAGTTTAGATAGCTCTGGTCCTGATTGTCAAGCAAACAGATTTACTTGCCAAAACTGAATGTTTCGATCTATAATCCCCCAAGCCCTTAGTCTCTAGTATGACTCCGTTTTTCCAATCGAATTAGCTCATCCGGATACAACTGTAGAAGCTTTGGTTATCTGCTTAAAAATAGAAAATGTATATTTATGCATCAATTTTAAGCAAGAAAAATTCAATGTGATACAGATGTGCAAAGTAGGGTGCGGGTACTCTGGCTTGGAAAGGTTTCCTTTGAGATAGTCTTGTGCCGGAAAATTCCAAAATTTAATTTATTGTGTGTTTGTGGTATTTGGATAGGTATATAACTTGGAGAATAAAAATCATCAATTTTCAACAGTTTATTGCTCATATTGTGGTTAGCAAAGTGTGGTTAAGTCAGGGAAATCTCAAGTAGAATATTTTGGAAGACATAATCGATTAATCGTGAAGCAATGTCGGAAGAAGTAATAAAGATACTTCCTCTATACTTAGCTTAAAACGTATGATTACCCTTATGACAAGGTAACGACAAAGAATGGAGAAAAGAATATTTACATGTTTGATAAACTAAGGAAATGGAAAACATATATTTAATAAAGCTCGATGTATTTACAATGATGATTTAAGATCCGTAGTCAAAGATGGATAAATTAGGGACGATGGAAAAGTTATACTGATCAAGAGGCACCAATGAGTAAATAGTTTTGCCTAGTGTACAAGTTAGACGATTTTTCTTTTTATTGAAACTCCTCAAGGAAATTAAACCCAAATCGAAAAGATGTATATAAAGATGGGAAGGAAGAAAAAAAATAAGAAACAATACAATGGATAAAAAGATGTTTAAAGGAAGAATCGTCCCCATGGCTGAAAAAGGCATAACTAAGAGGGTTAAAATTAACCGCAACCCTTTTTCCCTAGAAGATCATCAAAGGAATAACTGAACCAAGTGCTTTTTAAATAGCTGTAACTCTTCCTTCTTGATGACATATACATGGAAGTTGAAGGCAAAGGCGAAGTTTTATAGAATGGCAATTAGAGAAGCCATGTTTTATGGACAAATGAGTGAAGTATATTTGCAAATGTTAAGATTGAAGTTTGGTAAACCTATAAGTGATAAAATTCGAAAGATCAAATCGGAGAGGCAATATAAGTAGTTGTTATACGTAAGTTCAAGAAAAAATCATTTTGCATAATTTAGAAATATTTATTGTAGACATATAAGTGTCCCACATTAGGAAGCGTGATTTGATATAGTATTGATGATAATGACAAGGGAAGAGATAGACCTAAATTAACTTAAATGGAAACAGTGAAAAAGACACCTTAGCTTACGGTCTAACATTAGATATAGAGCTAGCCACTAGATGGAAAAGAGTAACAATAGAGAAATAAATCATTTGGACAAAATTTTGTCAAATTTAGAATAAATTAGGAGAGCCACAACTTGAATACACACATAATATCTTGTGGAATGCATTCTCAAGGAGTTGAAAAGAAAACTCTCATTTATCCTCTCTCAGGTCTCATTCAATGTTTTTTTCTAACTTACCTCCCCTGACACATTTATTGAGAAATACCATTCTTATTGCCTATTGATTAACATTAGAGAGGTATAGCAATTAAAATAAGCGTGCAGTAATGAAGGTCTTTGCAGAAACGTGTGGAAGGGGAACAGTAATGGTGTATTATGAGAGGAGACGTGCACGATTTAGAAGATTACTTGAGCCAAGAACCGCGGAACACAAAGCATATGAAGTAGCCAGCCAAACTGTGTTAAACTTAGATGAAAGCATGAGAGCTGCAATTTGCAAAAATGCTGAATTTCTCAAGGAGCGCATTTTCAAGGAGTTGAAAAGGAAGAAACTAGCGCACGTATCCTCTCTTAGATCATCATTTTATTTTTCTCTCTATATTACCTCCCCTGACAAATTTACTAAGAAATACTATTCTTGGAGGTAGGGGAGTTAAACATAAACCCACTGATCTGGGTTCCAATTTCCTTTTGATAGACTAATGACAGGTAAGAAGTTAAAGTCATAGTGCAGCAATGATGGTCTTTGCGAGAACGTGTGGAAGCATAACAGTGACTTTTGAGATCAGGTAAACAATTGAATTCGAACTCTGAAATTCTTTTGCCTTTTACTTTATGTGTTTTATTTTCATGATTAGTCAGGAGCTTTGTTCACAAAATGACCAGTCAGTTGTATATATAGACAATTCTTAAATTTTGTGTAGTTACAAAGCCACCAGATATGTTTTACAAAATTCTTCTTGTAAGTTGGCCTTTTCTTATTAATTCATACAAATCTTAAGTTTAAACACGATATACATTTTTCACACAATACAGATAAGCACAGAAAAAAACAGTCAATGACCATAGTTCTAAATACAGTTTTCTACAGCAACTCATAGAATTGACTCACACAATGAAATATATTTGCACAATGCTCTAAATACAGTTTTCTACACCATGCTCTTTAATTCTTATTAGTTATCTTTGAGATGTATTTGCATAATGAGATGGATGTCGTGAATTGGGTTAATTTGTCATATACAATCTTGAAAAGGTTTGGTACAGAACCTGGCTAGGAATTCCATGATTATTGATGCGATTAGATTGATATTCAATTATCATCATACCAGTTTCGTGATAAGTTTGAACTACTTAATGTTATTAACAAATATACATTACTATAAGACTTCAGTTAGATTTGTATGGAAAAACTTCTCGACAAAGAATCTCTGATTATTTATGTTTCTTTTATGATTTTAAGCTGTTTAAATCATGTTAGTTTGCTAATTACCCACACCTTCTTATTTTGAACTCGTTATGAGTTTTGAGTTTGTTTTCGCTCATGCTTACCGCAATAATTTTTTAGGATAGGATACGTTTGTGGGTTATGATGACATTTGACCAAAATAGATTTGACATAAAGATAAATAGTAACTTCCATACACTTAAAAAGCACATGTTATAATTTTTCACTTTTTATATGATGGTTTTTTCTATAAATGAGGGATGATTAATTAGTAATGCACTTTCATTTTTTGTTTAAAATATTTTTTTTTCAATTTTTTGTTTTACGGAGTTTGGGGAGTAGGGTCTGTTCCCACCAGTGGCATATTGTTTAAATCCATAGGGAATGGATATTGAAATGCAATAGTCCCAGAAATTTCTTGGTGGGAAATAACTTGTGTTTGTGTGTGAAGAAGGCTATCATTGATGAAAACGGAGGGTAATATTAATGAAAAATTATTGTTAAAAGATGGTGCGAAAGAGGGTGTTGATGGGGAAGAGAAACTCACGATAAAGATATGGAGTGAAAGCAAAAAGTTGTGGGTTGTTGCTGGGCCAGCCATATTCACCCGATTGTCGACTTTCGGGCATAGTCTTATTAGCCTGGTGTTTATTGGTCATATTGGACCTACAGAGCTTGCTGCCTATGCTCTCGTGTCCACTGTTTTTCTGAGGTTTGCCAATGGCATTTTGATACATATCTTTTCGTTAGCTGTTGTTCATTATTCAATGAAACCCACGCTTCATAAAAAAGCCTCTTGGTAAAAAGAAATAATTGAATACAGTACACACATATATATGTAATTCACATATATTACCTAAAATAGCAGATGCTATATAAAATTCACGCAAATTCAACATAATTGACATATGTCTATGAAATCTAAAATGGCAGATACACCCATGTTTTTATTCATATAAGAGGGGCGGGCTCACTAGAGAGCTTTTTTCCTTGGGCACAATTTCTCTTGGGCCTCCAACATTTTTTCTTTGTTCTTGTTTTCTTCTCTTGAATATCAATTGTGTTTTATTTACTTCAACTTTCCGTTGTAATTTGTCATGTTTTTTCATATCTGTCCATAAAAGCAGTTAGTTACTTGGGAAAATGTGGATTGAAATATTGCGTTGTGAAATTGAACTGGACAACATGAATTTCCTCTCTAACTTTCCACTTTAAATTTGAGATCCTATTTTCTTTCTCTGACGTCAATGCTTCCATAAGCAGTTGTAGATTAGGGTCCTTTTTTGTGATTAAATGAACCTTTAGTAAGTTAGCTCCATAGAGATCATTTTCCACGATTTCATGATTGAGCTTATTTTGAAAAGTACCTCTATAGATTATAGATGTTGTGGAGTCAGATAGTTGCAGAAATCGCATCAGCTCCTTAAATACAAGGGTATGTGCATTGATGGCTGTTTGACCTCAACGTCAGTTTGTCAATACACATGGTGTGGTGTATTTTGGCTCTCCGGTGGCTTCCCGTTGGTTCACGACTGTTTTGGGAGAAAAACAGATTTTTTCTTGATATTTACAAAATTGCCACTTTGAGGAAAATCTATAAATAGAAGCCTATTTTCTGTTTTTATGCAGTGCTGTTTTTTCCAGCAAGAGTGAACATTTTGTGAGTTTTTCAAAGAGAAAAGTGAGTGAGAGCTTCTTGTTTAAGATTAGTTCTTGTGCTTGGTTGTGAGTGACTTTCTTGGAGAGATAAAGAGTGTGAGTGTGTAAGCTTGTGGTTCCTCCATTTATCAAAGAAAGAAGAAATCCTACCATTGTGGATGTAACCCTTGTTTGGGTGAACCACGTTATATTGTTGTCGTTTCTTTGCTTTGATTGCTTGTGTGTTCTTGTTATCCTACTTGTTGATTGTTGATTGGATTCGTTTTGAGTTTGCACACTTAGTTTTCATTAGGAACAAGGTCTTGGGTGTTTTCCGCACACCAAGTGTTTGGTAAAATTCCGAAGTGAGTTTTATGGTCTTGGTTGCTTAACATAGGACTGTTTTAGCACAACAAGTGGTATCAGAGCTTTGGTTGCTTGGTTTTCTCGGTATTTTGGTTTGGCTTGAATCAATTTGAGTGATATTGGCATAAGTTCTAGAATTTGTTCCAAATGGCGGAAGAGGTGTCGCGTACTCTCGAATCAACTTCTACAAGCGGAGGCTCTAAGAAGTGGGATCCTAGTTATGGACCCGGGGGCTCAATGAAGTTTGAGATAAAACCTTTTGATGAGAAAATTAATTTTGGCTTGTGGCAAAGAAGGATGCGGGGTGTTCTTATTCAACAACGGTTGGTTATAGCATTGTTCGGTATAGAGAAGCGTCCGGTGGATATGACCGAAGCCGAATGGAGTGATATTGATCAAAGGGCGATTTCTTCAATTGAAATGTATATCACGGATGATGTGCTAAATCACGTGATATCGGAAACTACGGCTAAGGGCATGTGGGATCAATTGGAGGAGATTTATTTAGGCAAGTCTTTGTCAAATAAATTGTTTCTAAAGAAGATGCTCTTCAAGTTAGAAATGAAGGAGGGCGGTGATATGATGAAGCATATAAATATCTTCAATGCTTTGATCAACGATTTGAACCGGATTGATGTTCAATTTAGCGAGGAGGATCGAGCGTTATTGTTGCTTGCTTCGTTGCCCGATTCATATGAGCACTTTGTCACCACACTTATGTTTGGGAAGACTACTCTCAAGTTCAATGATGTAATGCAGGACATCATTTCTCACGTGGCCATGAAGAAGAAAAATGGTAGCGGTGGAGGTAGTTCATCTTCTCAAGGTGAAGGCTTGGTAGCCAAGGTTGTTGGTGGTGGACGAAGAGGAAGGTCGAAGTCTCGAGGTGCAAATAACCGAGGCTTCCAAAGGTCTCAATCTCGAGACATTAGCACGATTGAGTGTTTCAAGTGCCATAAAAAGGGTCACTTTAAACGGAATTGTCCAGAGTGGAAGAAAGATAATAAGAAAGGAGACGCTACTAAGGATGTGGTCGGTGTTGCTACTTTAGAGGAAGGTGAAGAGGTTCTTACTTATTTTTCTGCCGATCACGTTGATGGTTGGATTCTAGATTCCGGATGTTCAAACCACATGTGCCCGAACCGGGAATGGTTTGAGGATTACAAGTCCAATACCGGTGGTGAGATTCTCATGGGAAACAATGCTACGTGCAAAGTAGTGGGAATCGAGTCGGTGCACATAAAGATGTGGGATGGGGTTGTCCAAACCTTAAGTGAAGTGAGGCACGTTCCGGCACTTAAAAAGAACTTGATTTCCTTAGGCGCACTCGATTCAAAGGGGTGTGTGATTCAAGCCGAGGGTGGGGCTTTGAAGGTCAAAAGGGGATCGATGGTGATTTTGCGCGGCACAAAGTTACCGAACAATCTTTATAGATTGAAGGGAAATACGGTAGTGGGTGGAGCGGCAGTCTCCACGGAGCCTGAAATCGACGAGCTACAATTGTGGAACATGAGACTTGGTCACATGAGCCAACGGGGCATGGAAGAACTTCATCGACGAAAGTTGTTGAAAGGGGTGCACGGATGCAAGCTCGGTTTTTGCAAGTATTGTGTGATGGGGAAGCAAACTCGAGTGCAATTCACTATATCTACGAACAAGAGTAAAGGGACTCCTGACTATATTCATTCCGACCTGTGTGGGCCTTCGGATGTTGTTTCCATAGGCGGCTTTAGATACTTTGTGACTTTCATAGATGATTATTCACGAAAAGTGTGGGTCTACTACTTGAAGGAAAAATCGGAGGTTTTTGAGAAGTTCAAGGAGTGGAAAGCCATGGTGGAGAATCAAACGGGGAAGAAGATCAAGTATTTGAGGAGAGACAACGGGGGTGAGTATAGAGATGGTGGGTTTCTCAAGTATTGTAAAGATGCGGGCATCACAAGGCACTTTACCATTAAGAAGACTCCACAACAAAATGGGGTGGCGGATAGGATGAACCGCACCATAATGGAAAGGGCAAGGTGCATGAGGTTTCATGCCTGGTTATCGAAATCATTTTGGGCAGCGGCTCTTGATCACGTCGTGTATTTGGTGAATCGGTCACCAAATTCGACTCTTGGTTTGAAGTGTCCAGAGGAAGTATGGTCGGGGCACGAGGTCGACTACTCTAATTTGAGGGTGTTCGAATGTCCGGGGTATGCTCACATTCCTAGTGATGAGAGGACTAAAAATGACCCGAGAACTCGCCGGTGTATTTTCCTAGGATATGGAAAAGGGGTAAAGGGGTTCAAGCTTTGGGATCCGTCTACGAGGAAGCTAGTTGTTAGCCGGGATGTGAGGTTTGACGAGACGTCCATGTTGAAGGCCAAGGAGTTCCTGGAAGTTGCCGATGATGGTGGTGTTAGAACCATCGATATTCCTTTGGTATTTCCGAGATCATCAACCACCGATAGTGATAGTGCATCTACTAGTGGTTCAAGTGATTCTCAATCGGGTAATGGCACGGTTGAGGTGGAGCCGAATGAGGATGATTTGGAAGAGGAATTGGTTGAGGTAGGGGACACTCAACGGGTGGAGCAAGTGCCATCCATAGCACGTGACCGAGAGCGTAGGGAGATCAAGCCACCATCTAGGCTTGGTTGGGAAGAGGTCAATTACGCTCTCATTTCTAGTGAGGGTGATCCAACGACATACAAAGATGTCATTAATTGTGATGTCAAGGATAGTTGGATGGGTGCTATGTCGGAAGAGATGGAAGCTCTACGAAAGAACTCTGTGTGGGAGTTGGTTCCTAAACCCAAGGGGTGACACATTGTTGGCTCTAAGTGGGTGTATAGGAAGAAAGAGGCAATTAACAAAATAGAAGAACCGAAGTACAAGGCAAGGCTAGTAGCGAAGGGGTTTTCACAAAAGGAGGGGATTGACTATGATGAGATCTTCTCCCCAGTGGTGAGGCATACTTCGATACGGGTGTTGTTGGCAATGGTTGCTCAATTCGATATGGAATTGGAGCAAATGGATGTAAAAACGGCTTTTCTTCACGGTGATTTGAAGGAGCTTATTTACATGGTGCAACCGGAGGGGTTCAAGGAAGTGGGAAAGGAAGATCATGTGTGCCGGCTTAAGAAGTCATTGTATGGGCTTAAACAGTCGCCATGACAATGGTACCTACGGTTCGATACCTTCATGTTGCGGGTTGGTTACACGAGATGTGATCATGACCATTGTGCATATTTTCGGGTTCTTGATGATGGTTCATTTGTTTTGTTAATGCTCTATGTGGATGACATGCTCATTGCGTGTCGGGACATGTCACGAATAACGGAGATCAAGGTGGAATTGAGCCGGGAGTTTGACATGAAGGATCTTGGTGCGGCGCAAAAGATTATTGGTATGGAGATTAGACGAGATAGAAAAGTTGGCAAGTTGTGGTTATCTCAGAAAAATTATATTTCGCATGTCATCGGGAAATTTGGCATGTTGGATGCCAAGGTCACTTCGACCCCGTTAGCTTCACATTTCACTTTGTCTGCAAAGCAATGTCCCTTTATGGATGATGAGTTAGAGGAGATGGCTTCAACGTCGTATGCTTGTGCTGTGGGGTGCCTTATGTATGCTATGGTTTGCACGAGGCCGGATATCGCCCAAGCCGTGGGTGTGGTTAGTAAGTACATGTCGAATCTGGGAAAAGAGAATTGGAAAGAGGTGAAATGGATTCTTCGGTATCTAAAGGGAACCAAGTCTATGGGCATTGTGTTTGAGCGGAAGAAAGGGGCCGAGTTTGTTGCGGGGTATGTGGATTCGGATTATGCGGCGGATCATGATAAGCGGAGATCTACATCGGGGTATGTATTCACTATTGCTAGCGGGCCGGTATCTTGGAGATCCATGTTACAAGTGACAAGTGCTTTGTCTACCACGGAGGCGGAGTATATGGCACTTACGGAAGCATCAAAGGAGGCGGTTTGGTTAAAGAGTTTGGTGAGTGAATTGGGGATGAAGCAAGAGAGTGTTCGTCTTCATTGCGATAGTCAAAGTGCTATGCATTTGGATAAGAATCAAGTGTATCATGCCCGCACAAAGCATATTGATGTACGGTATCATAGAGTTCGGGATTGGGTTAATTCCGGCGAGGTTTTAATTGAGAAGGTGCACACGGATGAGAATGCAGCAGATTTCCTCACCAAACCTGTGACTACAGAGAAGTTTAGGCATTGCCTAAAGCTTTTAAATCTCACTTCTTGTTAAAGTTCAAGGAGAGGCTCCTCGGTTAGGTGGAGCCGCATTGAGCTTGGTAGATTTCGGGGTGATCTTCAAGCGGGTTCAACGGTTTTCATTCCGGATTTTTGGTTGGATCATTCGGATCGCCAAGGTGGAGTTTGTGGTGTATTTTGGCTCTCCGGTGGCTTCTCGTTGGTTCACGGCTGTTTTGGGAGAAAAACAGATTTTTTCTTGATATTTACAAAATTGCCACTTTGAGGAAAATCTATAAATAGAAGCCTATTTTCTGTTTTTATGCAGTGCTGTTTTTTCCAGCAAGAGTGAACATTTGTGAGTTTTTCAAAGAGAAAAGTGAGTGAGAGCTTCTTGTTTAAGATTAGTTCTTGTGCTTGGTTGTGAGTGACTTTCTTGGAGAGATAAAGAGTGTGAGTGTGTAACCTTGTGGTTCCTCCATTTATCAAAGAAAGAAGAAATCCTACCATTGTGGATGTAACCCTTGTTTGGGTGAACCACGTTATATTGTTGTCGTTTCTTTGCTTTGATTACTTGTGTGTTCTTGTTATCCTACTTGTTGATTGTTGATTGGATTCGTTTTGAGTTTGCACACTTAGTTTTCATTAGGAATAAGGTCTTGAGTTTGCACACTTAGTTTTCATTAGGAATAAGGTCTTGGGTGTTTTCCGCACACCAAGTGCTTGGTAAAATTCCGAAGTGAGTTTTATGGTCTTGGTTGCTTAACATAGGACTGTTTTAGCACAACACATGGTTTGTCAAAATATGACTGCAAATACTAAAACGGAAAGCTATAATCCTTGTCTTGATGTAAATAGGGAAAATTATTGAGGTCCATATGTGTAATAGCTCAAATGCCTCGACATGTATAGTTTGATTTAAGATTGTGGATGGACTTCCGTGCAATCATGATCTTTGTGACATCACTACATTTTACTTTGATGCAATTGTATGTAAACTCATGTCTAATCATCATGAGCAGTTGGTTTACCATTTGTTCATGATGATTATAAGAGTGCCGTTTTGGCATGAAGATATAAGAGTGTTAATTATATATTAATTATTCGGTGAACATTTAGTATTATTCTTAAAAACTCTTTGAGTATTGAGATTATAATTGCAATTTATGGGGAAGTGTATTAGGCATGACCGTCTCTAGAAAAAAGGCTTTGTATCATATTTGAGAATCATATATAAACTATGCTAACAGGAGTCACGGACAAAGATGAGTAGACATAACTAAATATTGTAGGCATCATTGTAACTTTTCTTCATGTTTTCTGCAGGTACTCAAACAAAACCTTGATGTTTAGCAGAACTCATCTGCATGCGTACCAGATTACCTGTGACATTACCAGTACCTTTCTTCCACTACAGAGGCTGCCGAGGTACTTCTTGAAACATTCATGGGGTAGGCGAGATGTTCTTGTATTGTTGAATAGATTACATATGAGTTAATATCTCAATATTAATCATATAACATTAATTCCTTTACCTATGTGTATCACTTGTTAATCGATGTTATAATTTTTCAGTTTGGTCCTATATGGAGGGTATGTTGGTCCTATATGTCATTTTATAAGGACTAATTCCATCTGTAGTGACTTCGGAGATGTGGAAGGCTCGTAATTATTCCGTGTTCGACAATGTTGTGATGGATGGTTGTTAGATCATTCATATGGTGGAGGGGATTTTAGTAGATACATTCCAAACTTGTCCATTCAAGTGTGGAATTACGCGGCACAACCATGACCTATTATATGAGTTTCACAATACCATTGTGGGATGTAGTTAACTTAGTTATATTAGGTAGTTTATTTTCTTATTATTTGTTTTCCAATGGATGAAACAAATTCAATGGAATTAGTTGTCGAATACTCTCTAGTGACCAACGGGTTTGTGATCCAACAGATTCAATGGACATGTCTACAAGTTGGAAATCAACAGAGCCCAATATTTATTATACCATGATTCATTGTTATCATTATTTAGATACTTACATGTGTTCAAATTATACTATAATTCATTGTTATATTTACAAGACGCATATTTTAAACATTTAAAAGGGGCCAGTCTACATTGTTTTTTTCTTCGAGGTTATAATAATACATAAATATTACATATTTTTAATTGAAGCATCAAGTTTTAGTGAAGCACACTTTTAATTGAAGCATCAATTTCTTGATATTTTCAACTGCCTTTGTTAATTCTTCCTCTACTCTCCCTCTTTAAGCTGCTGCAGGGCCTATGGTAGTGTCCAGAGAATTGATTTCTTTTGTTGCTTGTTCCTTGCTAATTGTGCCTCCTCCAATTTTTTATTAGACCCACAATTTATTCCACTTTTTAACTACAAATGAGCTATCATGACTATCATTTTGAGTAGCAAAGTTCATTCTTTGACGTTTCTCCAAATACCGTTCATGTGTAAATAAGAGAGTATTCATTTAAGTGAAAAAATAATGAAGACAATCTACGAAGCACGGACACATCATATGTGTTTCGACACGCGATACGCGACATGTGATTGGTCCAAAAACTAGGATACGACACGCTATGATACGCTATATATAATATGTATTTAAATATATATATATATATATATAATAATAATGAGTAAAAGTTTTTACACTATTCAATAAGATGATAACTTAATCAGAGGTTGGGATTGAGCCAACAAGACCCGAAATGAACGGCTGAGATTGAGATTGAGATTGATTTATTGTATTTTACTCTTTTGCCCCTTTATTTTTAGTTTCCCCCTCTTTTACCTCATCACGAATTGGTTCCCTGTCTTATATTAATTCAAAATCAAGGTTAAATGAGTAATTTCCTTTTCTCTACCAAAAAGTAGACACTTTCTGTACTCGACAGTTCTCACTTTTACCTCTTTTACATCACCCGTCTTTATCTCTCTCCATTTTCCAGTTCATTTTTTCTCGACAGTTCTCACTCTCCCTTTCATCTCTAGCTCTCGCAACATTAACCAAGAGGTAAATCTATGATCTGTCTTCTCTGTACTCTCTCCTATATTCATTTTGTTCAGGATTTGTTTGGTTGGTTTTGGACAAATATCTACCACTACGAAATAGTGATTTCTGAAGTTTGTGTAACTTTGAATCTATTTAGTCTAAAGCTATGGAATGGATTTCATGTTTTTCTAAAGTTTTCATGATTTATAGATTTTAGTTCATGACGATGAGAATTATAATTATTGTTCATAAGAAACTGATGGCTCATTTGGTATTTAGGGCGCTCATTTGAATTTTAGTTATCTAATATGGTGTTAGTATTATATTTTGCAGGTTTTAGGTTTTGCAAGGTATACTCTCACCTCTTATCTCCTCCTCTCTCTCTCTCTCTCTCTCATAGCATTTAGGGTTTTTTTGTTCAAAAGCATAATAAAAGCATTAATGTTGAAAATAATTTGGGGCTTTGATTTTATGTATTATTTGAGCTTTGATTCTTTCCTCCGAGTGAGATATTTTGAAAAAAAATGTAACTTTATGCTATTGTATTAGTTTGATGAGGGTTTTGCTTCATTTTTGTTAATTATGTATGTGTGTTAATTTGTTGATAGATTTCGTTTGCAGACTATTTGGTTGATAAAAGCCTACCATTTCTCTTGAACATCAAAGGTATATTTTTGCTTTTACACATAATCTATTACCTAATTTTTTTTATCTTTTAGTTTTCAACGGGGAGATGCTGTAAATATTTAATTAATCTTATTTTTGTTTTTATTACTTAGGCACGAGCATGTGTCTTACACTATTTTTAAGAATTCCAGAATGGTGTTATTATAGTAATATATATTGGAGCTCTCTATACCTAGAGAATGACTTCTGAAGTGTATGTTGTATACATAGTGTAGAGAAGTTGTTTTATCAAATGTCCAAGATGCTATGCCATTTTATGGGTGCACTCGAATGGTAGTAACACACGCAAGCATCCATTACTAAATTTTAGTAACTACTTATATTGCTACAAAATCATATTCATGCCTTTTTGCATTTTAGTTTGTTGTATATTGATGATAAAAGGTATACTCATTTTTATGTCGATGGTATATATTCTTTGAATCATAATTGTTATATTTATTTTTGTAAATCCATTGTTAATTTGGTGTAAATCAAATGCATTATTAGATACGTGAACATTTTATGCATCAAATGGAGCATTTTTAATAGAGCATACGTGAATAGATGCATTTTGTGATTATTTGTGATAATAGATACTTGAACAAAGTATACATGAACATATGCATTTTGCGATTTTTGTAGGATTTTCCAAATATAATAGTTGATGTATGAGTTTAAGTTTCAATATGCAAGTCGGTACACGATATCGACTATGACTATATTGGTTTTTAAACACTTTGTTTGATATGGTCAAATCCCCTCATCCCGGTACCCATGTGACCGCAACCAACCTTTCCTCCAACCTTTTCTCCCCACTGTGGACATGTACAAATTTGGGGTTTCCCCCCATTTTGGGTGGTTTCGACTTATGTAAGTTCTTTCGATTTAGGTATCAATTGGAGTTTTTTTTGTTTATTTACTTCTGTAGATGTGAATCGAAGATGTATCCCTCATTTTATTGTTCTTTTGGTTTTGGTTTTGAAGATCTAAATTAAGGGTCTCAATGTTTAGGTTTTTGGTTTGTTCTAAATTAGGTATTAACTCTATTTATTTTATTTCTATGTTTAATCTCATTCAACTCTTTTAGGGGTTTTAGAAAGGTTCTAAAAAATGCGGGGCATGATTGAGGCGTGGAGGCCAAGCCTTAAGCCTTAGAAGCCTAGGCGAGCCTAGGCGTAAAAAGGCATGAAAAGGCGTTTAGGCCTTCTTAATATATTTTAATATTTTTTAACCATATCAAGGATATTAAAATACAAAAATTGCACATATCATAAAAATATGTCTGAATGTATGTAAATTAAAATACTATTTGATTATTTTGGATGAGATAATGGTCCGGTTTGTAAAGAAATTTTTTAAAAGGCGACATCGTTTCACTAAAGCATTCTTATTTTTAGAAAAAGTGCGCCTTAAGGGTTTTACCAAGAATAAGGCGTGAAAAACATAAGGCGAGGCGTTTCTCCCAAGCCTTAAGCCAAGGCGTGTCTAGGCGGAGCCTAGGCGGGTTTTTTAGAATAGTGGGTTTTAGTAATGGTTAAATCATCAACTTTTATAAGGTTTTGGGTTCATCATCCATGTGTATTTTTATGCAGAGTTTATCTTGGAGAATGATTTACATAATATTAGTTCAAATCAGGTATATTATTTTTATTTTTAGGTATTTTGGTACTGGATGTAAAGTTGGTTTATTTACTATAAAGCAAGTATACAAGTCAAGCATAACAAAGAAAATAAGTATATGTGTGTGTGTGCATACGCGTGTGCATATTCCGGCTATAGTTAAAGCTTTTGGTATTTCTTATTACTATGGATATTTTAGTCCCCTATTTTAGTGATTCTTCTTTTGAACGTAGTAATTTCATAAGGTGGTACTAATTTGATTTATTGGTAATAACCCGAGCCTATTTTTTATTATACTTCTATGAATGATTCTGAAAGTAATTTATTTGTGGGTAATGATTGGGGATTGTTTTTGCAGATACTAATTTATCCATGTACTTGAGTTATTGTTAACGCATGTAACTGGTTTCCCCTGATTTTTTTAACACATTGCCTATGAAATTCATCAATTATTTTAACGCATATAAACTTTATTGTGAAGTATATATTTCTATGTTTTGTGATTTCTATGACTTCTATGTTTTGTGAAGCACCATGTCCAATAACGGTGCAACCAAACCAACTATACAGCAGTCCAATGAAGGTGCAACCAAACCAACTATACAGCAGTACTTTATCAAACTGCCATAAATATAATATCAGTAAGGTTTACAGTCTACCACATTTAGCACTGACAGGAGAGGTGAATAGCAATTGTTCGTCAGATTGATCCAACTCAAAAACTATGAATTTTGATGTGTTCCTTCTTCACAATCCCAGCCTGAACAAGAATGGTAGGCACGTTCATCCTCTGATCACCTTGAAGTTGGATAACCTGGCCTAATTCAGGGTCCTGGACAACAGTACCATTGCAACTAAAATGCACCACATTAGTCACTTTGAGGTATTTTTTGTTTCATTAATTTTTGGTTTGTTTTCTTTATGTAGGCACCGGGATGTTTCGAAATGGATCAAGAAGAATGTCAAGTTTTATTTTCATCTCATTTTTTCCACGGTTAGATTTCATCACTTTTTTATACTACCAAGTAGCCGCATATAAGTTTTGTTATAGGTCGATTGTTTTTTGGTATTTTGGCTCTTTTATTTGGGAAGTATTTCCTTTGGGTTTGGTTAATTGGTTTTTTGAAGTGTAATTTTACGTTTGAGATGCTTGGAGTGTTCCATTTAAGTGATTTTGTTTATCAAGCGTGAATGTAAGGATTTCTTTTGAATTTTGATGTATTTCTATTCATTCAGTTAAAAAAAATTTGGCATCCTCAAATCCATGAGTTTGTTTTAGGGATGCAATTAATGAGTTTTGTAAGTGTTACTGCTTGAATACACACAATTGGATGCCACAAATGAGTTTTTTAAGAATCTTTTTATTTTTCCAAATTGATTTGATCCAACTATAAACTCTATAACCCTTTTTCAAATCGCTTGACTGCAAATGCCACCATTGACACCAGTGACAGCACCATTGCATGGGATTTTGTCTTCAGTTTCGGATACCACTAACGACACGGATGATACAGCCACCATATGGATTCATAAAGACCTGCTGAGTTATATTTTCACCATGTTGAATTTAAAAAACTGTGTTGATTCTTGATATGTTGTGGTATATTTTTATACTTTTATATCCATATAATACTATAAAAATTGAACATCATCTGTTCAAATTGAAATGTTATTTTTAGTTTGTATTACAATTCTTTATATTGTGTTATTTGGTGGTGATATTGAACATTTATCCCTTCTGTAGGATAGCATGATTATATATTTGTTAGTGCATTTGTCCTTTTTGTAGCAAGTGCTGTGATGAAAGCTTTGAAGGAGTCGGATAATAGATCTGAAATGGAAGTCATATTGAGTGGTATGGCTTATTTAAATGATGAGCTCACATGGTTCAAGAAAGAAGCTTCCTGGTTTAGTGTTCCGCTGACTAGCGTTGTTCCTCAGAAGACAAATCTTGATTACTGCAGATTTTTGGAAAGCCTAATGATCCCAGAAGTAGAATATACTGTTATGATGATAGCATTTTGGGCCTTTGAAAACATCTTTTAGGCAGATGTCTCTAAAACTCTAAAAAATAGCTAAATCATCTCCTACAGAGAGCAACCGACGAAGTGGTCTCTAAGGCCGAGGTGGTTCCGTTGAGCGTTCTTGAACATGATATTGAATTTTGGAACATAAGTCGTCCTGATGCGTAAAGGCTTGAGACCTTTTCTAGGTATATAGTTATTCTACACTTACCAAAAGTCAACATTTTTATCTGGTTGGGTTATTTGGTTGAGACCTTATTAAGTTATTTGTTAATTTATTTTTATAATGAAAATTATTAGAAGTGTTGTATGAATCCTTAAGTGAGAAACAATACTAATCAATGATATACCAATCTTTTTAAGGCTAAATATTATGTCAATTCCAGCTATTCTGTTTTTCCAATCTTTTTACTAAACTGAAAATGAATGTGACTATTAAAATCCATCAGCTACTTTCAGATATTTGTGAGTTAATATATTGTTTCAGAAAAACATATCACCCATCAACTACTTTCAGATATTTCTGAGTTTATCTTTTATTAATTGGGGTGCTCAGATATTGGTGTGCAAGTATTTTAGATGTGTTTGCGCATGCAGATCAATGACAATTGGAATAAAGTAAGAGATGGTTTGAGAAAACCTGGCCAGTACCAAGTGGATTGTCAAATGCCCAAGGTCATTTTGCTTGATACTGGCCAAATGTCCGTACCATGCATGGGCGGTAATGTTGCCTACCTACTATTATTGTTTAAGAACATATACACTTGAAGTTGGTGATTTGGGCAGCTTTTTAGCTTTTCTGATTTGTGTTTTAATTGATATAAACGCTACCAACAATTCTTCCAATAAAAGTACTCAGGTTGGGAAAAATAATCATACTAAGTGTACCATGAGGTTTGTTATCTTTGTCAAAATCCAGACTCTACTTTTTTTTGAGACCAACCTATTTTATTGGGGAATTTGGGGATATGTATCGGTTTAATCGGTCACTAAAAATTGGGGACCCCGAGACCAACCTGTTTCATCGGTCACCAAAAATTGGGGACCGAGACCGACATGTCAATTATGATGTTGATGCCGCTGTCGCTACTGCAACAACACAATAGCTGCTGCTACTGCATCAACACAACACAGCAGCTACTGATATGCAAATGGGCTTGCTTATTATATAGAAATATAGCTGGACACACATTCTCTATAGTCCAAATTTCTCTATAATGTTGATTAATTATTAATTTACGACTTTGCCTACAAATGGGCTTGCTTATTATATAGTAATAATCATGGAACAAAAGAAGTTTTTTGATATCTTTCATTGTTCCGATTTCAGTTCTAAGAATTGTGTTTCGATGGTGAAGATCTGTTGCATTGGAGATGGATATGTTGGGGGTCCGACTACGGAAATTATTGCCCTACAATACCCCCCAATCGAAGTAGTCATTGTTGATATCTCTGTTCCTCGGATCACGGGCTGGAATAGTGAGCAGCTCCCCATATACGAGCCCCATATCGAAGAAGTGGTGAAGCAATGTAGAGGAAAAAACCTATTCTTCATAAGCCGACATAATCTTTATTTTCGTTAACACGGCAGCAAGGGGATTAAGTATCAATTTCTTTCGAACCCGGAATTTTAAGCTGAGGGGACTGTGATTAAAGACCTATTTAACTATGACCGCGTTCTCGTCGGTGGGAGGGAGACCCCTAATGGCCAAAGGACCATTCAGGCACTGAAGGATGTCTATGCTCATTGGGTACCTGAAGATAGAAACATCTGCACCAATCTGTGGTCAGCAGAGATATCTAAGCTGTCTGCCAATGCCTTTTTTGCTCAAAGGATCTCATCAATCAAAAAAAATCAGCCTCCTGATTATTGTTTGCAAGTTATAGGTGCAATTTGTATGTGGACAAGTTAGAGAAACGTTGTGTTAACATTCTGTTTTGGGTTCTAATATGTTTTGGGTTCTAACATTGTGAGAAGTTTTGGGTTCAGGTATACCATCATGGTTGTCAATCATTTTTGCAGGTTCTTCTCTGATGCTTTAAAAGTTATATAGGTAGAATTTGTGGGATGTAATCATGATAATTTCGTTGTACATATCATTTTTTGTTATATATTCATGACCACGTAAATTGGTATGGTTTGCTTGGTGAGTTTGATTCTTCTTATTTTTTGTGATTGGAATTATGTTACAAATTTGTAAGCTTAACATGTTTAATTTGTTTTTTTATTAGTCGACGAAGTTTTTCGAATTTTTTGTTGTTAAAAAAATACATTGGCATGTTTATTTTTATATTACACTTTGTTTCGTTGGGGAATCAAATTTTCGCCGTTTTGCAATTACGTATGTTTGAAATATTCGTCGTTTTACAAGTACGTACTTTGGAAATTTTGTCGTGCCTTCAGGCATGGGCATTCCGCTAGTATATATATATTAATGAAATAAAATAATTTTTTTCCATAAAATACATTATTAGAGCATTCCTAACATGAAATTAAGAAAATGGACCATACAAAACAAAATTTAAACAAACTTTGACATTAAGAATCATTACTAAAGCAGAATCACCATCACATGTCGGAGCGTGTCACGTGTCCGACTTGAGTCAAAGTTGACTCGTGGCTTTCGGGAGAGTGCCCGTGTTTCATGGTGTCCGACACGACACGTTGCCTTATGAGAAGTGTCCGTGCTTCCTAGAAGACAATACAATTTGGTTGCATTATGCCAAATACAATAGCTACCATTTTGGATCATATCTCCCCATATAAATTTTTTTATATAAAAATCTTGTTCCTCAATTAATAAATGTTAATATTTATATAATAAATAATTTTTTATATATAATTGAAAAAATATTTTTTATAAAAAAAATGTACAGTCCAATTTATATAAAGAACCATTCATCCTCACACCTCCAAATTCTCTCCTTTCCTAGAATTCTCCCTACTTCTTCCTAAGTTCCATCCTTATGTCCGGGACCCCAATACATCCGATCCTTTCCCGTTAAGCTCTTGTGGACATGGGCATTTCTTTATGTTGTTTCATTATATTTCATTGTTTTATCTCTCAAACGAAGCTATGTACTATCCGCTCTTGCTTTTAATACTCTTTGTGTTTGAGTTATATATTGTCTCATTGCATTTTTAATTTTGCCTATTTTATATTTTACACTCATTCTTCTTATCTAGATTTTAGTCCTTTTCATTGAGGACAATGCAAGTCTAAGTTAGGGGGTAAAAGTGAGTCTTTTAAACTTCACAAATTTCAAAATGCCTAAAAAAATTGAAAAATGTCAAAAAAAACTGTAAAGAAATGAAAATTTTCAAAAACGTCAAAAAAAAATCAAAATAAATAAAATTTGGAATTTGAAATCCTTAAAAATATCACTGATTTTTTGTTTGAAGTTTCAATTTGTAAAAATCCCATTGCACTAAGATGAAATGGATCAAAAACGGAAAGTGAGTGAAAATTGACAACTTATATGAATAAATGTGGAGCTTTTAACACGGTGGGATTTTTGTTCCTATCCTCATTTTTGAGTAATTAAATCAATCCGAGTTAAAAATAGCTCAAAAGTTATTTCAGTGGTAAATTCTTCGTTAATCTCTAAATCACTGTTTGATTGGTTACGAAAAGTGAGTGGAAATGTTGTTTTGAAAACGCGCCTAAAAATGTCTCTAAAATAAAAATTAATCTCGACAGGCATATGGTAATTTGATTAGTAATTCGGACATATAAAGTTAGGCCATCGTTTGTTCAGCCAAAAATATTAGCCATAAAAATTGATGAAAAATATCCTTTTGAAAGCCAACTTGAGCCTAAAATAATATCACATTTCATTTGTTAACTCAAAAAACTCAAATTGTCCGAGAGTTGTGAAAATCAAAAAATTTAGAAATTAAATCCAAATGGTACATGAAAAGGGGGCAGAAAAATAAAAGAATGCTCAAATAAAAATAGAAAAAAATGAAAAATTAAAAGGAAAAAAACGAGAAAAATGAGCAAAAGCCCGAAAAACTGCCAATGGACTTTCATAAGAAATTTTCCAACTCTAAAAATTTTCAAACACTTCCATTATTATCCAAAACACCTTAACCTAAAAACGTCCTAACCGAGTCTAAATAACGAAGCCAATCACTGCGTGGAGAGAAAAAAATACTAAAATATAATAAAGAGACAAAACAGTGAGAACAAAGAATGATGTTTTCCCATTTTATTATCGAATCCCGTATACGAAAATGATTAGGTTTTTGAAAAAAGGTCGTCTCACCCCCAAAGTGTATGGGGTGAGTTTTTGTTGTATTTTTTAGTCATGTGAGTGCGTAGAAAATGTTTAGGAGTGAGTCGAGTGAGTTTTAGCAAGAGTGTAATTAATTCGATTTTTCAAGACCTATCTCGAGATTGAAAAATAAGCACGCAATGAGATTGATGATTTTTGATAAAAAATGATGAATTTCGGTTGAACTTAGTGAGACTTTTAGGAAACCCAACCCCTGTGCCCGAGGGAGTGGAAGAATTGCGAGGAAAAAATAGAAACGTAAAAAAATTGTATTTAGAAAATCGAACCCTTAGCGAAGGAGTTTGGTCCCAAAATCGAACCCTCGGAGCTGAGGGTTTGATTTTCGCAGAGATCCAAACCAAATTGGTTCGGTCCTAGGGGCGAACCGGTTCACTGAACCCCGAGGTTTTCTCTTTTCTTAGTGTACAACTCGAATTTTGTTCCATTTTTTCACCTCCATCTACCACCGTTTCACCTTCCCTTCACCCAAATTCATCCCCCTTCTCTCTCACCACGAAAATTAACCCCAAAACACTCCTCCACCATACATCCTCACACCTCAAAATTATCTCTTTTCCTGGAATTCTCCTTACTTCTTCCTAAGATCCATCCTTATGCCTGGGATCCAAATACATCCGGTCCTTTCCCGTTAAGCTCTTGGGGACATACACATTTCTTTATGTAGTTTCGTTATATTTCATTGTTTTATCTCTCAAACGAAGTTATGTACTATTCGCTCTTGATTTTAATGCACTTTATGTTTGAGTTATTTATTATATCATTGCATTCAAAATTTTGCATGTTTCATATTTTTCTCTCATTCTTTTCTTATCTAGATTTTAGTCCTTTTCATTGAGGACAATGCAAAGTCTAAGTTAGGGGAGGTACAAGTGCGTCTTTTAAACTTCACAAATTTTAAAATGCCCAAAAAAATTGAAAATTGTCAAAAAGAAACTCCAAAAAATTAAAATTTTCAAAAAAGTAAAAAAAAATCAAAATAAATAAAATGAATTTAAAATCTTTAAAAATATCACTAAATTTTGTTTGAAGTTTCAATTTGTAAAAATCCCATTGCACTAAGCCAAAATGGATCAAAAACAAAAATTGAGCGAAAATTGACGACTTATACGAATAAATGTCGAGATTTTAACCCGGGAGATTTTTGTGCCTATCATCGTTTTCGAGTAATTAAATCAATTCGAGTTAAAAGTCGCTCAAAGGTTCTTTCAGTGGTAAATTCATCGTTGATCTCTACATCATTGATCTCTAAATCATTGTTTCATCGATTACGGAAAGTGAGTGGAGATGTTGTTTTGAAAACGAGCTTAAAAGTGTCTTAAAAATAAAAATTAATCTCAAGACACATGGTAATTTGATTATTAATTTGGGCATATAAAGTTAGGTCATCGTTTGTTCACCCAAAAATATTATCCATAAAATTGATGAAAAATATCCTTTTGAAAGCCATCTTTAGCCTAAAATAATATCCCATTTCGTTTGTTAACCCAAAAAACTCAAATTGTCCCAGAGTTGTGAAAATCGAAAAATTTAGAAATTAAGTTCAAATGATACATGAAAAGGGGCAGAAAAATAAAAGAATGCTCAAATAAAAATATAAGAAAAAAAAAAGATAAAAATGAGCAAAAGCCTGAAAAATGTGCCAACGGACATTTATAAGAAATTTTCCAACTCCGAAAATTTTCAAACACTTCCATTATTACCCAAAACCCCTAACCTGAAACTCCTAACCGAGTCCGAATAACGAAGTCAATCATCGTGTGGAGAGCTGAAAATAAAAAAAATATAATAAAGAGACAAAATGGTCCGAATAAAGAATGATGTTTCCCATTTTTCAATGACCATAATCTGTTCATGAGATTTAATTACCATAAAAATTTCGTCTTTGAATTTGTGTGCATGAACTCGTGTTCATTACATTTACTCATAATTTCACGCACACTGAGAGAAAAAGCGACTATCCAAGTGATCAACCGTTGGACATGGCGGTTGATTTTCGGCTTTGCACGCACACACACACACACACAGAGAGAGAATATGAGTTGAGATTTATCGAAGAAAAATTTGTTATGATTATTTTTCTAGAATTTGAATTTATGGTTTTAAATTATTTTGATATTTTCTATGAGATGCACCACATGGTACAAAAAGAATTTTTTGGGTAAATTCACTACAAACCCTCACGAGACACAACTTGTTCTACTAGGGTAACTTAGGGGTTTAATGGCTTGTTACATACACTATATGAAGTCGTTTTCTCGCAAAAAAGGTATTCTATCCCATATTTGTTAAGAGGTATTTATAGACCCAACTTGTCATTCTTTTACATTGCTCGGGACTAGCAACGTATTAAGTGTGGGGTGTTTAATTAGGCACAAATATTCCATATCTATCTCCTTAATTTCGGCATTTATACGGTTTCAAACATTACATTTATCCCGAATTTATATCATATTTTTTGTTATTAACATTTTTGGCAAGTATTGCGTATATTTTATATTTATCATATGTTTTACGTGTTAATTGTGCATTTGGATGGAAGAGAAAAGTCAAAATAGTGAAAGAGTCGCGATAAAGGGAAAATTGATAAACTTTCAGCCAGAACCTGAAGGAGGAGCCAACAGAAAAGTTGAAGATCTCAAAGTCACGAGAACACCGGAAGAAATGACGCCTCAATCCGAGCTAAGGTAAAAAAGTTATAACCATTTAAAGTTGAGAAGAAATCTAAGAGCAAAACTGCAATTAAGGAGAAATGGCAAAGCTGAAGACCAAACCCATAGACCGAACTGATTCGGTAAGCGAACCGATTCACTTTTACTAAGGGTTCGGTCGTGAGGGTTCGGTTTGGTATGAGGGTTTGGCCTCGAGAGGGATTTCTTGTCTTTTCCTAGATTATAGTTAATGTAGTTTGTGTCCATGTTAACCTCTTTAGCCGAATTTTGACGCATGTTTAAGTCTTTTAGAAGTCTAATTAACATAACCATACAATTTGTTAATCAACTTGTGAACCACAATTGATTGGAGAACAAAGATTGCAATTTTCTACATCAAATTAATTCAAGAATTTTTCTTTTTTCGGATTTCTTCTTTTGGTGTGGATCTTTGCTTTGCAAGTTTATTTCTTCAAGCTTGGTACAACAATTCCATCTATCTCATTTTTTTTATTCAAGAATGAATACTTGCGGGATGATGATTATTAGTGTAGAAATTAAATCTATGTCTAGCTAAACTCATAGTGGGTTGGGGAACATGAACCCAATCTCGGTTTCAAAGTTGAATATGAAATTCAACATAGTTAGATAATTAATTCTAGGAGTTTGATAATTTAATCTGGGCGAATATTGTTGATCTATTAACTCTATTTTTTGAAAGTAACCGGAGTGTTTGAGGATACAATATACGTGTCGGTAATTTTATCATTCGCATTAATTAATTAGTTGACCAAGTATTGTGCAGATTAACACCCAACATGTTTGGTGCTTCGAATTAGTTTATGCTTCTTCTTTCAAGTAACTAAATGATTTTCTAGAATTTTATATTTAGCGGAGATAATCTACCGTTCGGGGTATTGGATCCCAACTTCTTTTTCTCAAAAATGTTTTTAAAACCAAAGTTCAAGTTCTTGCTCTTTAGTAGTTTTATTTGCACTTGCTTAGTTAAATTTGCGTAGATAAATAGAAAATTCTCAAATTAAAAAAATCACCCTTTTATTTTTTTTTTCGAGTCGAAGCCTAGATCTTAGAAGCCAACCCTGCATTCGTCATCGTTTTATGACCTATTTCCTGAGGATTCGACAACATCTTACGGGATTATTACTTGAGCGACCGGCTTGCACTTGAGCCGTAAGTACACACGTAGCACACACATACTGCATCACGTCACTCTTTAAGACCCATTAATTTAAGTAAATAATAAATATTGTTGGGACTTCTAAAGTGTTTATGTAGATTAATGTTAATTTAATAATAAAGAATTATATTAAATGAGGGATTTAATATTGTTAATGAATTAATGGCTCTAATTATGTTTAATAATGAACTAATGTGTCAATCTATATATGATTAAAATTTTCCACCATCTTAATGGGTAAACAAGACATGACATGTTAAGGTAATGGATTGGATTTGATTACGATTTTTTCACACGATAAAAAAGTCACCCGTTTAGATACGAACCCGATAAGACCCGAACACGACTCGACACGACCCATTATCAAGCTAGACAAAATAACACATCTCTGTGAAAGATTAAAAAAAAGGTTAATAACACATTCCCCCCTGAACTTTACTCTCATATTCACTTCACCACTTGAACTTCCATTTTTTAGAATTAACCCTCTAAACTTCCAAAAGTAACTCTCTAACTCTAACACCATTAATTTTTTGGATGGAATATTAGTTATATACCATGCATATGAGAGCATTTTTGTCCAATTCAATATAAAAGTGTTCAAAAAACAAACGTTACAAAAAAAATCTAAAATTTATAGAGAAATATTTAAATTAGAGAAAATTAGAGAAAATATTTAAAAAATCTAAAAATCACAAAAATAAATATAAATTATAAAAAATCTAATAAATATTGATTTTTTCAATGAATACCGGAAATAATAGGAAAAACTAATTAAAATTTATAGGAAAAATTTCAAAAATAATAACGATGTTGAATTTAGAGCTTTTAGAAAGAGAGTTACGGCGAGAGAGTTTTGGAGATTTTGTTCTTGCGATTGTGGTTAACAGACTTTAAGTTCTCTTCATTCAATATCGAGGTAAACTTTGTGTATTATATAATGATGATTGATTTGTGTGTTTTATTTTGTTTATGCTATGTTTTATACATTTTGGAGTATTTGATGTATTTTTGTTCAATATTTAGTTATTTTTATTTGTGTGAAGTATTGTAAAATATTTTTCATTGTTGTTCGTTTGTATATATATTGTTGAATTTTGTGTAGTTGTAATCTTGTTTTGCCCTAAATTTTTAGAGATGTTAGGGATAGAGTATTGGAGATAGTTATTTGGAGATATTGTTCTTGTGATTAATGTGGTTTAGATATTTGAAGTTATATGATCATGATTGATGTATACGTTTTTTTTCTTTTAATGCTTTGTTTTATACATTTTGGGTGTTTCTATATGTTTTTTTATGTGTTTTAAGTTTTTAGTTGTAAACATTGTGGCTTGTATGTATTTATATTAGATTTATTGATAATTGTAAATGTTTGTCTTTGTATTTGTTTCAATTATAGTTGTACCTATTTGATATATAGTTGTACATATTTTTAGGTGTATTTGTAACTATAGATACACTTATTGATACTCTTATTATACCTACAGATACACTTATTATGCTAAATACAGTTATAATGATGAAAACGGATTCAGTTATACTTATTAATTTGTATATTGTTGCAATTTTGAAAACAGATATAATTACACTTATTAATTGAGATATAATTACAATAGTGAAAATAGGCACAATACATTTATTAAGTTAAATACAATTATAATAATGAAAACATATATTCTTTTAATGCTCTATTTTATAGATTTTGGGTTTTCTATATGTTTTTGTGTTTTAAGTTTCCAGTTGTAAATGATGTGATGTGTATGTATTTATATTAGATTTATTGATAATCGTAACTGCAGGTACACTTATTGATATTCTTATTGTAACTACAGATACATTTATTATGCTAAATACATTCAATGATGAAAATAGATCATATTGCACTTATTAATTTTTATACTCTTGTAATAGTGAAAACGAATATAGTTATATTTATTAATTGAGATAAAGTTATAACAGTGAAAACAAGTAGAATAGATTTATTAAGTTAGATACAATTATATTACTTAATATGGATACAGTTACACATATTAAGTTAAATACAATTACAATGTTGAAAACAGATATTCTTTTAATGCTCTGTTTTATACATTTTTTTATGTTTGTATATGTTTTTATGTGTTTTAAGTTTTTAGTTGTAAATAATGTGGTTTGTATGTATTTATATTAGATTTATTGATAATTGTAACTCTTTGTCTTTGTATATGTTTCATATACAGTTGTACCAATTTTTATGTGTATTTGTCATTACAGATACACTTACTGATATTCTTATTATAACTACAGATACACTTTTTATGTTAAATACAGTTACAATGATATATTTATTAATTGAGATAAAGTTACAATAGTGAAAAGAAGTACAATAGATTTATTAAGTTAGATACAATAACATTAGTTAATATGGATACAATTAAACATATTAAGTTAAATATAGTTATAATGTTGAAAATATATTTTCTTTTAATGCTCTATTTTGTACATTTGAGGTGTTTCTATATGTTTTTACATTTTTTAAGTTTTTAGTTATAAATGATGTGGGTTATATATATTCATATTAGATTTATTAATAATTATAACAATTTTGTATCTATTTATATGTAGTTGTACCTATTTTTAGGTGTATTTGTAACTGTAGATATACTTATTGATATTCTTATTGTAACCACATATACATTTATTCTGCTAAATACACTTACAATGATGAAAATAGATTTAATTACACTTATTAATTTGTATTCTCTTGCAATAGTGAAAACCGATTCAGTTACATTTATTAATTGAGATAAAGTTACAATAATGGAAACAAGTACATTACATTTATTAAGTTAGATACAATTACATTAGTTAATATGGATATAATTGCACATATTAACTTAAATACATTTGCAATGTTAAAAATAGATACAATTACATTTATTTAATTAGATACAATTACAATGATGAAAAGACATAAAATTACATTGTTGAAAACAGATATAGTTAAATTTATTTAATTTATACTATGCTTTTAAGTTTTACTTTGTATAAATAATAACTATTTGTAGTTGTATAAGTTTTTCTAACAATTTATAGTTTGGGATAATTACGTTTGTTGTGTTACTTCATACAATACTAATATATAGTTATAAGTTATTATTATATTTTATTATAGTTATATTGTTACTGTAAGTACAAATACACTCATTATGTTTGATAGAGTTACAATGATGAAAGCAAACACAGTTAATCTCATTAATTTACATATTGTTGCAGTAGTGAAAACAAATGTAGTTACACTTAATAATTTAGATAGTGTTACAATAGTGAAAGAAGATATAATTACATTTATTAAGTTAGATACAATTACATTAGTTAATATGTATACACCTACACATATTAAGTTAATTACAGTTACAATGTTGAAAACTACATTTATTTAATTGGATACAATTACAATGATGAAAAAAGAGATACAGTTATATTGTTGAAAACAGATATAGTTAAATTAATTTAATTTATATTATGTTTTAAGTTTTACTTTGTATAAATAAAAAATATTTGTAGTTGTATATGTATTTTTTAACAAAATATAGTTTGGGATAATTATGTTTGTTGGGTTACTTTATATAGTACTAATATATAAATATAAATGATTATAATGGTTTATAATTTTTATACTATTATTGTAAGTAGAGATACACTCATTATGCTTGATACAGTTACAATGATGAAAATATTTACAATTACACTCAATGATTTATATATATTATTGCAGTAGTGAAAACATACACATTTACACTTATTAATTTAGATAGAGTTACATTTGTGAAAGCAGATACAATTACATTTATTAAATTAGATATAACTACATTAGTTAATATAGATACAATTACACATATTAAGTTAATTAAAGTTACAATGTAGAAAACAAACACAGTTGCTCTTATTTAATTAGATACAGTTACGATGACGAAAAGAGATACATTTACAATGTTGAAAACAAATACAGTTACATTTATTTAATTTATATTATATTTTAAGTTTTACTTTATCTAAATTGTAACTACTTGTAATTGTATACAGTTTTTTAACCATTTATAGTTTTAACGGTTTATCTCAATATTTGTTAATGCTTCTTGTTGTTATCTATTTTATGGGCAATATAGTCAACGGAGTGGGTATATCATAAGGACATAATTGTAATTGTATGTAATTGAGGTGCTATATATACCATAGTCATTTAGTGGTATATATTTTGGATTAATTTTGTTTGTTGTGCTACTTTATATAATTGTAATATATAAGTGTAAGTGCTTATTGTGAGATACAAATTATAACCATTATTTGCGTAACTACTTGTGATTATAATTGTTTCGTTGTGTAGTTGTTCATTATTGTAATTTTTTCATTTGTGTAACTCTTTACAATTGTAATATAGCAAATCTAAGTTTTATTTGTGTAACTTTTTTTGTGAGACCCCATATATTTTTAATAATTACGTTGATCAAGTCTCAACTCAACAAAGTCTTTTCCCAATTATTTGGGGTCGGCTACATAAATTCTATTTTTCCATTCCATTATGTCCAGTGCAATATCTTCGGTTAAACCACATGACATCATGTCCTTTTTTATAATATCCCACCAAGTCAATATAGACCTACCTCTACCCCTTGTGTTACCATCAATACTAACTAAATCATTCTTTCTTACAGGAGCATCCATTGGTCTACGCTTGACGTGTCCAAACCATCTAAGTCGATTTTCTCTCAATTTATCTTCTATAGGAGCTACTTTTACCGTTTCACAAATTTGTTCATTTTTAATTTTATCCTTTCGAGTTTTATTATAAATCCATCTTAGCATTCGCATCTCCGCCACACTCATGTTCTGCACATTTTGTTTCTTGGTTGCCCAACACTCTGTCCCATATAACATGGCGGGCCTAATGGCCGTCCTATAATATTTACCTTTTAACTTCAAAGGTATATGCCTATCCCACAAAACGCCGGTAGCACTTCTCCACTTAACCCAGCCTGCTCTAATCCTATGAGTAACATCATCACTAATATCTCCATCTTTTTGGATAATCGATCCTAAATAACGAAAATGATCGTTTCTAGGCATCTCTTAACCCTCCAATTTCACCACATCTCCATTTGTCCTCCTATTACTACTAAAATTGCGCTCCACATATTCTGTTTTAGTTCTGCTTATTTTAAATCCTCTTGTTTCTCAAGTTTCTCTCCACAATTCCAACCTAGCATTAATCCCTGTCTTAGTCTCATCCACTAAAACAATATCATCTACAAATAACACACACCATGGCACCTCATCTTGTATTTGTCCAGTCAACTCATCCATAACAAGCGCAAAGAGATAAGGACTTAATATATTTATGTGTGTGTGTGTGTGTGTGTGTGTGTGTGTGTGTGTGTGTGTGTGTGTGTGTGTGTGTGTGTCATCCTCAGCATGTGACAAGAACCAAATAATGAAGATAAATCAAGATGAAGAATGATAAGAGAAATCCTCAAATACCGATATATAGAAGTCACCCACCACTAATTACATTAACATTTATCTACCAATAACTAACACATATAAACTCCCTCAATTATCAAAAGTGAATACAATTGCTAGAAATAAAGTAAACCTCGCATTTCTTAAAATGAATTAAAACTTAAAAGTAGACCTAGCATCTACATCTTCAAAACCTTTTGATGGCTGGAATAGAACATTGCATGATCGAGTGGGAAACTAAGTCGGGTCACTGGAGCACCTGCAACAATGCAATGGGTTAGAATCATTGTAATAAGATAATAGCTACGCACTCAAGTAGTAAAACTATAAAAAAATTGGTTGAAATAATAATTTTTACAATTATTTAGTTTTAAATAAAACTGTTACGATTATTACGTTGACCATTAAACTCCAACCTTAACGGTGTCAAAACCAATAAGTGATATTTTCAAAAAATTCATCCTTAAACCACTGTCGTTTACCACATAAGGAAGAGGAAAACAATCGTTGAAATATCCCTACATCATAACAAAAAATATACAAACATCTATGCTACTGAGATGTGAGCATAACTATATATAGTTGGCGCATTCCTTTTTCCCACCTCCACAGTAAAGTGTATCCAAAACCATGATTTCAAACCGAGTCATGCAACGTATTATAATAATTCATACTAAGCCCATGGTGTGTAGCCGATTTACTAAATTTGGAAATCAATATTAAGCCAGCCCTTATGAGTAAGAGATAACGTAAAGTCAATCCACTGAAACTAATTCATCATACCAATAATGAATTATAATATGGAAGTGTATAATCTTTCGAGAGTTTATGCCTCGAATCCAAAAGTTAAATCCCAACAACTAACATCCAGTCCCAACATCAAATATTTATCAATTTATTCTCATCGTAAAAGATTAAGGGGATGACCTAGAGAGTGGTGGCTGCTGAAGGACTGGACATTACCTTTTGGAAGCCCCCAAATACTGCTCAACCATGGAATTCTTTGACCCAATCCTCTCTGACATTCTTAAACAACCTATGCTACACAATAAGACAAGCACAAACATCTAAAACACCAATGAAACCAATAAAAAAACTTTGCAGGAGCTGTGAAAAAATCTAAGCACCATACTAGGCCCAAATAGATATCTTCCCCTTCCTCAACCATTCCTGAGGGGAGACATGCTTGTTGTCAAGATCACTAAACAAGTATACGAGAACAACATGAAACAATTCCAAACAAGTCTGATTGGAAGAATCGTTTTTCCTAAAGGGGAGAAGCCTCTATCAACTAGGCAAGTGAAAGACAAACTTAAACTTATCTAAAAATTACCTAACCACTGGAGACTCATTACCCTTGTTAAAGGCTACTTCGATATGAACTTCTCCACTCATGATGAAATGGATTTAGTTTGGATAATAGGCATTATTCTCTTGAAGTCGGGTATGTTTAAAATCCTACCTTAGGCTTCTGATTTCCAACTTGCGAATCAAGCCCAAACAAACTCCCAAGTTTGGGTCAGACTTCATGACATAAGCCAAGAATATTGGCATTCATAAACTCTATTTGAGATTGTTAGAGGTGTGGCCACACCAGTCAAACTAGATAATGCCACAACTAATAGAACCTTTGGGAACTATGACATAGTTCTTGTTAATGTGGATTTCAGTCAAGAACTAACCTTCAAACTCCTGGTTGAAAGGAGAAACTATAGTTCTGTGATTAACTTCTCCTATAAAAATTCCCCAAACTTTGCTCCCATTTCAACATAATATGACACATGCTATCAGACTACAACGTCATGATAAAAATGCAAGAAAATGAGATGTCTAACAAGACAAAATAAAAAAGTCACATCAAAAGGCAAAATAGGATCTGACTGAGAATGTAGTGACCAATAAGTCAGGGAATAACATAGTTATAAATTCTTGTAGCAATAAAAGTGGTAACTCTTCAGACTCTCCCAACCCTGTAAGGACTTCAATGCCAAAGAACTGGGTCGATATGGTGGAAGATAATGAGGTTGAGGAAGCACTTCTTGAGCTACAAGAAATAAATTAGATGGATTCAACTGTTCCATCGAACACTGGGGGTGTTGAAATGATCACCCATGAGGTTGTGGAAGATGAAGATGAGGTGGATGAAACTCCTGCTAAATTCAAAAATCCATAAAAAGAAATTGAAGCTCAAAGATCAAGCGTGTCTATAAATTAAAAAACTTAAAACTGTGACTGAATTGAATGCTTTCAAAAGAACCCCAAACTACTAATTTGAGGAGTCTGCCATCAGGTTCTCAATGAAGGTTCTCTATTAGAATATTAGGGGGATGACTATACCCCGTGACAAAAGAGCCTTATTTAATCTCATCATGACCAATAAACCAAAATACCTCTCTATAGATGAACATATGATCCATTTCCTTCCATCTGATACTTCTTATTGGTCGTCCCTTTAGTTCTAATTCCTAACAAGCAATACTAGAAGCCTTTCCATCCCCAATATCTGGTTTTTCTACTCTAATAATATCCCTCCTCTCACTATAATCTCCAATACTTCCCAACATATCACCATTGAAATTATCCACTATAATTTTATGGTGAGAATCTCTTTGGTCTATGCTAGGACCAATAATATCCATAGAAGGATTATATGGAATGACATCAATTATGTTTAAGGTCCTCACCCATTCCTCTGCATTGGAGACTTCAACTCAGTTCTCGGATCTCATGAAAGGAAAATAATGGCCTTGCCCAATAAGACAGCTTGACAAGAGTTTAGCAACTTCATTGATAACTACCATCTTATTCAACTCTCAACCATTGGCAAGCTTTACACCTGGTCCAGTCATATAAAAGCCTCTAGACTTGATCATGCTCTTTTCTCAGACCAGTGGATTGACTTTGGGGACTTTATGTCAATTTCTACTCTTCACAAAATTTGTTATGGCCACTCCCCCTGCCTATGAATGCTTATGCCTTAGATTCCAGAGGCCCCAAACCATTCAAATTCATTTGTTCTTGGATTGAATGCCAAACCTTCATAGACTTGGTTAATAACTCAGGTCAGAACAGTGTTTCTCATGGTTGTGTTATGTTCACTTTGAAATCCAAATTAAAGAGCCTCAAGGCAACATTAAAACACTTGAACATTAAAATTTTTGGCAACATCCACCTTAGAGTTGAGAAGTCCACTGAGCATCTTGCCAACATTCATCTTTACATTGACTTTAATGACCATGACAATCACCTGTTTGATACGGAAGTTCAAGCCTATGTTGAAATGTTCAAATCTCTCAAAGCTGAGGCTGACTTCTGGAAAGGCAAGTCTAGAATTAAATGGCTCAGTGGAGGAGACATAAGTACCGCCATCTTCTACAGAAAGCATTCTAAATATAGAGCTAGAAATCTCCTCATATCTCTCAAAATTAACAACTAATTAGTGGATTATCCTATGATTATTCGTAATCACATTGTCAAGTACTTGTCCCAGTTATATGAAGGCCAATCCCAGAGTGACTCTGATATTATAAACTCCTACATTCCCAACCTCATCTATGATGCAGATAACCAGCTACTTACAGCCTGGCCCACCGATGAAGAGATCAGAAATGACATGCTCAACATGAATCATCAATCTTCTCTAGGACCTGATGCCTTCACATGGATCTTTTATAAAACTTATTGGGCCTGATCTTTGCAATGCCATTCAACAATTCTTCATCTATAAATGGATTCTCCCAGAGTTCAATGCTAACTTCAGAGCCCTCATCCCCAAAACTAATAATGTTGATTCCATAACTGACTTTAGACCCATAGCCATGGGTAATTTTTTCTTCAAATTAATTCCAAAAATTCATGCAAACAAATTATCTCTTCTTCTGGACAGGCTTATCTCCCCCAACCAAACTACCTTCATCAAATGGAGGAAAATTCATGAATCAATTGCTATGGTCTCTGAAGTCTACAATATGCTTGATTATAAAACTTAGGTTGGTAATATTGGCATTAAACTGGATGTCACAAAGGCATTTGACACTTTGAATCGGGGTTTTATTTTAAACATTCTCACAAACTTTGGCTTCTCTGCTGATTTTGTGAACTACATCCAAGCCATCTTAAACTCAACTAACCTCTTTATCCTCATCAATGGAACCCTATGTGGTCACTTCAGCTTCTCCAGAGGAGTTAGACAAGGGCATCCCCTTTCTCCTCTCCTTTTTGTCCTTGCTAAAGAGGTCCTTAACAGATTGATTGCTGATTTGGTTATTAAATGGCAAAATCAAGTCCATGTCCTTTCCAAGGGAAACCCAAACACCATCCACCATTTATACGCTAATGACTTGGTGGTTTTTTACAATGATACCAACTCCACTCTAAATAATATCACGTCTCTTATCAAGAAGAACGAGCTTAGTTATGGATAAGTCATCAACAAATCCAAAATCAAATTCTTCTTAGGTAAAGGAGACATAGAAAATTTGTCATCTCTACTACTCTGGGCATCACTAAAAGCAGTATCTCTTTTATTTATCTAGAGGTGACTATCTTCAAACAGAAAACCTAAGGTTACTCACCTCCAACCCCTCATTGACAAAGCTAAATCTAAGCTTGAAGGGTAGCAGGGCAAGTTGTTATTTACTTCAAGAAGATTGCAGATGGTCAAAGCAGTCACTCTCCTTATCCCGCTCTATAACTTCTATATCGAAAAATGACCATCCACCGAACTTGATAGACTTCAGACTTCAGACTTTGAATAAGAACTGCATTTGAACTGGAAACATTCAAACTAGAGTTGTAATGACTGTCTCTTGGGCTAATACCTTCTCTCCAATCAATCAGGGTGGGCTAGGCATGATTAACCTCAAAACTTACAACCAAGCAGCCTTAATGAGGAAGCTTGAGGACTTGGTCCACTATTCCAACCTCTATCCTAGCTTCCAATTAGCTAGATACCACTTGCACGACAATCAGCATCCTGCCTACAGAATCTCCTCCATTTGGTATAGTGGTAAGAAATCCATGCCCCACATTAAACTCCATGCTATCTGGAGGATTGGCAATGGTGAGGACATCCTATTCTGGATAAATAATTGGTTAGGCTTCCCTCTCTATCAGTAACTTGACTTGGATAGTTCTACTGCTGGATTTGAAAAGGTTAAGCTAGTCTACTACATCTCCAACCAGTCTTGGATTATTTCCCCTACCTTTTTCTCCATTTTGAAGTCATTTCTTCTCAAATTTAGAGCACTCATCTTCCAATAATTCCCATCAAGGAAACTCTCTTATGTCCTTACAACTCAAAAGAAAACTTATGCCTTAAAGATTCCATATCTTACTACACCCCTCCAAAGCCTCCTATTGCTTGGTCCAAGCCTCTATGGGAAAATTATATCCCTACTAGACCCTCTCATGTCTTATAGAGAGCTCTTCACAACAGGTTTCCCACTTTGGATAACTTCCAAAAAAAGAGGAATCTTGATGGCCCAAAGATGTATTCTTTGTGCTAACAACACTGAAAGTACTAATCATATCTTTGTTAACTGTGACTTCTCTATGCATATCTGGAATTATCTCTTCAATGCCTTTAAAAAGCATCCCCCTCATGTCAACTCTCTGTTCCAACGTTGGGAAACTATCCACAAAATAAAGTGGAGTTCTCAACTGAAGGATCTATGGATAGCTGGATTCATCAAATGCATTGACCTCATCTGGTGGAATAGAAATAAGGCCACTTTTGACACTGTTAACCAATTGTCAAAGGTGATTGTGATCCAGCTCAAAGCTTGGCTCAAATTCCTCAACTCTATCTCTAAAGGGACTATGTAGTATGTACAACTCCATAGAGGACATGGCAATCATTCTACGCGCACATATTCAGATAACGAAACACAATTGCTGATAAGTTGTCCCACTTAGCTTTAAATCATCACCACTATCCCTAGCAAAATAAGCCACGACACGATAACACGACACGAACCGACACGAAGTTATAAGTTAATGGGTGGACCCTTGATGGGTTCGGGTCATATCAGCGTCAACCCGATAAGACACGATAGTTAACGGGTCGAGTTAGGATTGATCCCTTTCACCCGTTAATACCCGATAAAACCCATTATGACCCATTAATTTAAGTAAATAAGATATACTTTTGGAACTTATAAATAATTTATGTAGCATAATATTAATTTAATCATAATGAATTTTATTAAATGAAATATTTGGTAATGTCAATGAATTAATGGGTCTATTTGGGTTCAAAAATGAGATAATATGTTAATTTGTATACAATTCAAATTAATTAATTATCTTAATGGGTGTTAACGAGTGAACACGACACGACACGATAACATAACGGGTCGGGTTTGGATATGATTTTTTCACACGATAAAAAAGTCACCCGTTTAGACACGAACGATAAAAAACGACTCGAACACGACTCGACACGACCCATTGACAGGTCACCACCTTAATTGGTGGGACACTAAGTCGAAGGTTATCCACTCCCTCCTCCATTATGAGTGCATTAGTCTGCCTAGATATAGAATGAGATCTTCATAGGATCTTATTTCCTCGTTGTATTTCTTTATATCTCTAGGTCATGCTCTCTTGTATCATCCTCCTTTTTATTAATATATTTTCCCCTCTTCTGGGTATTCCATAAAAAAAGATCAAGGAACTTAAATTACCATTCATAAATGGGATCATAATAATTAATTTACTTTTAGTATGTTATGGTTATGGAGAAGAGAGAAAATATAAAATTTCCCACTAAACAAATATATTTCTCCTTATACTTATATACGGATTGAAATCCCTTTTTAAATTCCCATTTTCTTCTCTTTTATTGATAATAATTTATTACACAATTCATACCCAAATTCTAAATTAACATTAGAAATAAAATTTCTAATTTCATAATAAAATGGTAATTTTAGTATGACATCTTATTATGAAGGATATCCTACTTTAAAATTTTCAATTAACTCAATAATATACAATTTCCACAAATCAACTCTAATACATCAAAAATGAAATAAATTATCAAGCGTAGAATTTCATGGATTGAATTCATTGGTTTAATCATAAAATCACCATTTATATATGTGAACAAAATAAACCCTAATTATCTCTATCCAAATTTTATCATTTATAAAATTATTTAGGGAAAAATATTATTCAACTCATGAGAGGAGAGCGTAGAATTATCTTGCCTTGAATGGTGAAGAAAATTCCCAAGAGAAAAGAAGAAGAAAGTACCACTTGTATAGAAATAACCCCCTTGAGAAATAGTTAAATTGCCCTCCAAAAGTGTACTTGATTTACCCAAAAGGTTTCCAGAAATTTATAATTTTATTGGTCTAAAAGTGAGGGTTTTATTTTTGGATTGAAAAGATATGTTTTTGGTGTAATTGAGATCGAATAATTGGATTAAGGAATAGGTTAGTCTGATATTTTCTATAGAGGAAATGAGAAAAGAGGGGGAAAAGTAAGCATGTGGTTTTTGTGAGTGCAAGAATTATCACAATAAGAAATCTAGAAAGTAATATCGAGATGAAAGAATAAATGATCACACACAACACCAGAGATACGTGGTTCGGAAACTTGCCTACGTCCACGGAGAGGCTATTGTATTCTTATTAGTGTCTCTCAAATAATCGAAGTTACATCCCTTTGCCCCGGGTCAGGGTTTACAATTTATAGTTGTGCGGATAAGTGATTGAACAGTACCAGTAACTCAACCACCTTGTAGATAACTCGTAGGGGTCCCTAAATATCTCCTCTGATATTGTTGGTAACCGATTCGAGCATATCTCCAAGCATTTAAGCACATATTAAATACATGGGTGTAAATAAATGTCTAAGTTGGGTCGGAGGGTCGACTATGTATGTTGGGCCGGTCCGCTGCATTATTGGGCTTGAATAAATAAGCCCCCACAATTGCCCCTATTATATTTGGGCCAGAATGTTAGGCCAATATATTTTAAGTGAGCTCTAGGCCCAAGCCCAAAACTGTTCTAAAACCGGCGTGGCATATTTGTAAATCCTTGAGATTTGTTGAGGGTACGCTCATCTGAGAAAAATTGTCATGGAAAACTTGTAATATTCCTGAACTACTAAGGGGATGCTTGTCTGTGTAAAGATTTGAAGCGCCAAAATCCTACCAAGGACATGTTCCTCATCATTTGCGCGAGATTTAAACACAGTTCAGGTTCAAGCAACCGTCACTTCGGTGTTCCAATCATTTAATCCATGTGAACTTTAACTCTGAGTCGTCCTTCTTGCTCTTCGTACTTCCAGAGTTTCCTTGTAAGTTTTTTTGATCTTCTCATTTTATTTACAATTTCGATTAGTCTTCTCTGTTGCTTGAAGTCTTTTTCCTCCATGGATCTTCCTGATAAAAAAATCTTTGTAGAGTTTAGAAAATCTTACAATATTCTAGAGTGGGTTGAAATCGAATGTGTCCCAATGCCCAAAGATGTCCGGGACATAAGAGATGGGCATTGGATCCATACTCTTCTCGTTGTGCACGGGGGTTTAACTTTTCTCCTGAACCCTCTTTTTTTTTAGATTTTTCAAATATTTTGATGTTATTCCTGCCCAATGTGCCTTAAATGTCCGTAAAATGGTGAACGGGATTCATAGAATCAACGAATTATATAGGAACAAGTTAGGGCTCCCTGAAATTTGTTACTGCTATGTCTGGTCGCGCACTAATGATAGTGTTCTGTACCTGAAGGCCAAGAAAGCTGAGAGGGTTTTTGTTGTGAACCTGCCTGACTCCCATAAGGGTTACAGGGAGCAAGGCTTTATTTCTAGAAATTGGCAACATCCTCCCCAACCTGAGGGCATGAAGTATCGAGGTCCATAGATCCCTGACTAAGGGGAGGATCAAATAGGCCGCTGTCTCTTTTTCTTTTATTTATTTACTGGCTACTTCTTTTTCCTGTCTTCCGATTCATGTTTTCTTCCTCTATTTTGTAGCTCATGGTAAGAACAAAGAAAATACCCTTCACGGGATTAAAGTTTCTTATCTCCTCAAAGCTTGGAAGGTCAGAAAAAGATTTCCCAATGGCAAGCACCCTCGTGTTGCAACCTATTTATCGACGTATAAAAACATCACTACTAATTTCATTGCTCGGTCGGTCAATAAATCCCTACCTTGGAACTTCCTGAAGAATATACCTCTGGTCCAATTAATTTAGAGGAAGAAGAAAAATACATGCCCCCCTGAAGAGGAGAGTGCTAATCATTAATGAAGATGACCAGGTCGTGCTATCTGATAAGATAAAGTCTCTAAAAAGAGATGAGGGGGATTCCCCTAAAGTCAGTGGTCCCAGCTTAGGGACTAAGGGGAAAGATAATGAGGTAGAGAATACGAAGAAAAAAGAGGAGGGGGAGAAGAGAAGAGAGAGAAAAAGAAAGAAAGAGGAAGAGAGAAGGATAAAGGAGGAGAGGGAAAAAAGTAGGCTTCCAGTGTCCCAACTGAATCCTTCCTCTCTCTTCCTACTGAGGGGTCCAGTGTGGTTAACACCCCAGCACTTGCCCCTAATTTGCTAAAGGGGGTAGTGCTCATCACTGACCACAAACTCTCATCATGGTTGGTCTCAAACCAACTGGAGCTCAAGTCCGTATAGGAACTTGCTCTGGTAAATATTCTCTTATGCTCATCGTTTCTCTGTGTTCGTCTTCTGTGTACTAATTCTTCTTCTTCTTTCCTTGTAATTTTTATCAGATTTTACTACACTTCTGGATGGTCATGTTGACCAGTCCAAGAAGAACCAAGAGATGAACGAAGCCCTAAAAAATCCAAGTAGGACTTAGCTGATGCTCAGGCTGCTCCAGAAGAGGAAAGGGATAAGTCGACAAAAGGCTTTTGCCGACCTCTAAGCGACCAACAACCAAGTGATCGTGGAGAAGGAGAAGCTTGCCAAGGAAAACCTAGGCCTGAGTGGAAAGGTCCAGAAGATAGAAAGTGAGATCCCAGACATGAAGGATAACAATTATTCAGATGGATGGAATGCAGCCTACGACGATGTTGAGATCTAGATTTCTTACACCAAGAAGGTGTCCTTTAAGAAGGGATGGGACCAAGCCTTGGGGGCAACATGAGTCCCTCCAGAGTCAGATCTGTACTAACTCCATCCTCTAGGGACTTCTCCAATTGACAATGAGGAGTTTTCTATTGGTCAGCTTGCTAACCATGCTGAAAAATAATCTACTGAGGTCGAGACTGAGAGTGAGCCAACAATCAACGATTAACTTGTTTAATTAAATTCCAATTTTTAATCCCAAAAATCCTAACTCTTGCAAATAAATTGTGACAGACAAATTAATTCAAACCATGCATGCACAGTCAATCACAATATAAGGAAAAATCCCCCAAAGGGGCAAGAACATCTTTATTTCACTATAATTCGTAATACTTACAATTACAGCAAAATACCGCGACATACGAATACCTGCAGGTGTCGGTTCGTTATTGTCAGCAAGAGATCTCGTTAGAGATCCAAGTTAGCAATGGAGAATAGCCTTCTTCTCCACAAGAATACTTCGGATGAGTAGAAAAATTAATTTAGGGTTTATGAAGATTCGCATATATGTTTGGGAATGATTTGTGAATCAAAAAGGTATGAAAACCCTTAAAACCCAAGTTTGTTTTGTGCAGCAATTCTGTAGAAATGTGAGTGACAAATACTTGAAACACGTGAATGACGAACACTTTTATAAATACAGAAATTAAGGCAGTGCGTCGCTCGCACGAAATTAAGTTGTCGCTCGAACGATCTGGCATGTCGCTCTTCGCGCGACAGCAGCATGTCTCTTAAATGACGTTGCTCTGTCGCTCAAAGGACATCGGCGTTAAATATTTCTCAGCTCTACACTTAGAAAAAATTCTTTCTCTGAAGGAAAACATTTTTAAACCTAAAAAAATATTTTCTAAAAAAGCCTAAATAATTATGTAATCATTTAAAACTCCAATTAATTATTTTACCATTAATGTGAGTGGAGTAGTGATAATTTTGAATGTTGAAGACGCACGTTTCATGCATGATAACTTCGGATCAAGATCAAGGCCGTCATGGATGAACGTGTTGACGTGTCGAATGTAGCAGTATCAGACATACTAACTGTGATCTAGGACACACAAAAAACTTCCTAGATTCTAAACGTACATTTATAAAATCATGTCCTTACGAATCTCCCACTATGTCTATGCAGGTGCATACATAAAAACTATACGAATTATGCTACCCAAACTCAAAACAAATGATATACAATTTAATATCCCCATTAAACCCAAAAACTGGAAATACTAAATGACATGTCTTCACAGATTTCAACATCTTCAAATCTTCAGTGTTTTCTCACTTTTTTTTATCATTATCAGGCTGTGCAAAAATAATCCTCAATTTTGAATGATGATGATTAGAACAACACCACTAGATAAAGAGGTGATAGAGCTCAAACAGTAGCAACAATGGTAGCAATAAAATTATATATGTATGTACTTAGAAGGAGGTGAGTAGAAGAGGTATAAAGACAATGATATATAGTGGTGTAGCTAATCAGTCCTACATCCACTGTGAGTGTGTGATCCACTAAATATGGGCACTACAGGCCTTGGATACAATGCACAAGCTTTCTCTCTACTGTGTGTATAAACAGAGTTTCAACTAGGGTTACAATTATCGATCCCTTTCAAAGGTTGAAGATGACAAGTATATATAGGGCTGGGAGGAGGAGTGTAACCACCCAAGCATGCATTGAGCATGTTAATGATGATCTAGCTAATCCCCTATTGACACCTGGTTGGGACACTTGTAGGTAATGATGATATAATATTCCTTCATATGAGGGAATGATCTTATTATAACGATTTAGTCCACGTGCTACATGAGTCCCATGCGCACTGTCCCACGCGTCTCCTAAATCACGCGCCATGATGGTGTCACCCTCAGCTTAGAGTGACAAGATGAGGCTGATGCTGACCGTGTGGATGCCTTCATTGTTGGATGTAGGATTTTTGTACTGTCGGCATCCATAGGGTCATCCAGTCGTATGGTATAGGAGGAATTGTCGTATGGTCGTCTGAACTATACCCAAGCTAAGGCTTCAATATGCACGGGCTTGGGCTGATTTAGGCCATCCAACATACTTGTGTTGCCAATGGTGGGGTTAGCCAGGACAAGCCCATATCTTCAGTATTACCCCTGGAGGTAAAAGTAGTGTTGCGCCCTCGTCCAAGATGAAGCTACCTTCAGCTAGGACGAGGGTATATTTTGGTATATCAATCACCCCCTAGCCCTTACTCATCGAGGCTGTCGAGGTGACTGAGGGGTAATAATGTCTTGGGATGTTCAGTTGATGAGTGATCAGGTTGATGAGTGAAACTTGTTAGGTCGATTGTCGTTTATCAGGCGTCAATCATCGTTTTATGTTTCCCAAGAATGACGACTGCATATTACACTTTGAACATTGTGCCTTAATGATGATTTTCCTCGTGGTTTGTGTGTCGCCTAGGTTATTAGGCCCAATGATGACAAAGTATTTAAACATTTTGACATACTTCTTCTCTTTCTTTTGCTTCTTCTTCGTGTGCGCTCTCTTTCTCTAGCTTTAGCAGTTAACCTCCATCTCTATGTTTTCGCAAGAGCTCCAAGTTTCACCCTTCTTCAGTCTTCTTTTCTAGATAGTCTCTTCACCATTCCTCTTATTTTCCAAGTTTACTTCAGTTTTTTCTTTGAATAACTTCTGCACATTTTCCTTACTGGTTTTTTATTTTTTCAGCGTGTGAACCCACCATCCATTGGTGGTTGTAGGGCTAGACACTGACTGATAGGATTTCTTGGGTTCCTCCTCCACCGTTTTGAGGTGGTTCTGTATTGGGTTTTAGCTTTTTTTAGGTTTTTTGACGACCATCTGGTCTTCTTCTCCGGTGAACTTTATTCCTCTTGTTCTTGGATGTTCATCCATAAAACCTTTAATTTCTCTAAGTTCAATCTCGAAGTCAACTTGGTCAACTATTTAATTTGTTTATAAGTTGTTTGAGAAAATCCTTAAATGTAGGGTCTTCCTCTTATGCTCCAAAGGCTTTACAATTTAGTCGAGGAGTTTCTAACTTTAAGAGAGAGGTTTTTTACAGAGATTAGAAGGATAGAAGAAGAGAACGAGTCTAGACGTAGGGTCGACCCTGTCTAGGTATGACCCATTTTCCCAATTCCATTGGCTATAATTTTACCATCTCCCTTTGAGCCTTTCGGGTCATCTTGTCGTCTAGTCAGAGCCAAAAAGTAATGGATACACAAACCAGAGCGTCGCCTTCTTTCAGTGCTGGTACCTCTGGGAGGGATGAACCTTTAAACCTTAACCCCCACGAACAAGTCGAAGGAACAGTTAACCCCGAAGCTATCCCTGTGACTGTTATGTCCCCCCTTGAATTTAAAGCCACTTTCCCAGATGGCCCCCCAATTCTTAACAATGGTGGGGCAGATAAAGCTGGGGATGAGAGAAGTGAGGACGAGGGTAATGGGGCCGAGGACAAGAATGAGAATTCAAATAATGAGGTTGACACCTCAGAAGCCTCATTTTTCGTCTCGTCCGTTAAGGATCGTGATCTCTTACTATGGAGACACTCTTTTAGTGTTAAACCCGATGTTACTATGAGGATCCCAGATAAAGATGAGAAGGTCTTCCAGGGGTGAGAGGGAAAAATTCCCATGTACGAGCAGATGTTCAGGGTCGGCATCAGGTTGCCTCTTTATCCTTCCATCGTCTCTATGCTCTCTAAACTTAGGGATGCTTCTACCCAACTTGCTCCTAACTCGTGGAGGATAATCCTCGACTACATTTCCCTTTGGAAGAACACATTCACTGATGAACCCTCGGTTGATCTATTCCTGGACTGTTATAACATAACTTCCTCATCCAAACAACCTGGGTACTTCCATTAGGGGATAGAAGGTCTGACAAGAAACTTGTCCATGTTGTACAAACTTCAAACCACGACTGAAATAAGAGATTCTTCTTTATTTTGGGGGATTGGGAATTCCCCGTTGAGATTGATCCTCCAGAAGATAGCCCGAGGGTCCCTCGAGCGTGGTCTAACCCCTCCATAAAAGCAAGGTCAGACCCTGGACTCAGCTTAGACGAAAGAGCGATAGCTGACTATCTGAGGGAGCATGGGAAGGACGGTGCCATTCCCGAAGTTGAAGATTTAATGACCCCTCGTCTCCTCGGAGAAGCTGGTCTGATGGACGACCCTTTGACAGAATTATATGAGTTGCCTTTTATTTTAATTTCTTTCAAGTGTTCCCTCTTTTCTTTTATCATCTGACCTGTCGTCTTACTTTTACAAATTGTCCTCCAAACACACCTGATTCACTTTGGGAGATGTCTACCCCAAGTCTGTTGGCTGGTCTCAAAAAGAAAGGCAAACAGCCTCAATAAGTCCAAAAGAAAAAAACTGATGTGGGGTTGATCGCCGTGGGGCCGACCCATGAGGGTTTACGAAAGAGGAAGGAGAGAGAATCTCCTGTTGATGGTCGGCATGATGCCCCTATAAGGGTGAGGACGGAGGCCCCAGATACGCACACTGAGGGGACGAGCTCTTCTTCTTCTCTGGATGCCTTCTGGTCGACCAATATGACCATGTTAAAGGCCAACCCCTCTTCTCTGATTGCCCACGTGGAGGCTACCAAGGTCTCCATGTTCTCTGCTCTGTCATCCTCTGACTACGACTTCCTGGCCAAGATGCCCCCACCCAGAGTCTAGGACTTTGGGATTCACAGTCTGGACCAGGTATCTCTCTCATACCTTTAATTTTAACTCACTGATATCAACTGGACCCTCGTCCCCTCATTACTAACTTTATCCTCGTCTTTTTTAGTTTGTCTGTGCCTTTACCTCGGCCATAAAATCGATGGTTGAGAATTATCCCAAACTGTAAGAGGCTGAGAGAGCTATTCAGAGTGGGGCCAACTTGAAGACAGAGCTAGAGAATCTCAAGAAAGAAATGGAGGGTGTGAAGGCCGATCACTCTAGGGTTATTGGGGAGCTCGAAAAGGAGCATGCTGATCAGCTGAAGCAGAAGTATAATCTTCTTAAGGCCAAAGATGAGGCTTTGACCAGTCAAGCAACGCAATTTAAGTCAGACCTTGAAGTAGTTGTTCAAAGGGAAGCGACTTATGTTGTGGAGGAATACAATCTCTCTGATGAATTCTAAGGTTTTGGCCTTGAGTATTTAGAGAGAGGAATCGAGACGGCCTGTCAGTGGGTCGTCTTTAAGTTTGTTGACGCAATGTCAGCCATTCGCCCCTCTTTGGAAGCGGTGGATTTGGAAGACCCTTTGATGGCCGAGGCTCTGTCCCACGTGGAGTCTCAGACGGCTGTTGAGGGGACTGGGACATCTAAGAATCGGCCTCTAGGAAATGCTGCTGACCCTTCCTTACCCTCTGAGGCAGCTCTTTAGGGTGGTCGTTTGTGACCTATACCCTCTTGATTTAATTTTATTTTATTACATCGTTTGAACATTATGTATTATAACTCTCTATTTTTTTAAATGAAAATGCTCTTCCCTTCCATTTGGTCTTTTATTCCACCATTTTCATAATTTGTGCTAACCATCTTCCAAGTCCTCTCTCGTCTTTCTTGGGAGTGAGTGGAGGGTCATCCCTACCATTCACTCTCATCCCAGCCCAGGTTAGTTATCCACTAAATTAACAATTCATTCAAGCATAAATCCTCCCCTGTCTTTCTTGAGAGTGAGTTCAGGGTCATCCCTACCATTCACCCTCATCCAAGCCGAGGGAGGTTAACCACCAAATTAATGATGTTTTCAAACATAAGTCCTCCCTCGTCTTTCTTGAGAGTGAATGGAGGGTTGTCCCTACCATTCACCCTCATCCTAGCCAAGGGAGGTTAACCACCAAATTAATGATGTTTTCAAACATAAGTCCTCCCTCATCTTTCTTGAGAGTGAATGGAGGGTCGTCTCCACCATTCACCCTCATCCTAGCCGAGGGAGGTTAACCACCAAATTAATGATGTTTTCAAACATAAGTCCTCCCTCGTCTTTCTTGAGAGTGGATGGAGGGTCGTCCCTGCCATTCACCCTCATCCTAGCCGTGGGAGGTTAACCACCAAATTAATGATGTTTTCAAACATAGGTCCTCCCCCATCTTTATTGAGAGTGAATGGAAGGTCGTCTCTGCCATTCTCCCCCATCTTAGTTGAGGGAGGTTAACCACCATATTAATTATGTTTTCAAACACGAGGCCTCCCTCATCTTTCTTGGGAGTGAATGGAGGGTCGTCCCTGCTATTCACCCTCATCCTAGCCGAGCGAGTTTAACCACCAAATTAATGATGTTTTGAGGACTACACACCCCTCGATGTTATTGACAAAATATGGATGGGGTTTTCTCCATCCATTCTGTCGTATCACCGAAGAGAATTTAAGCCTACTTCACCACAAATGGTGTTTTGTAGTTTAGCATGAATTTCCTCAATAAGTATCTAAATTGACAAACAACAAGATGAGGGGACAATAGAATATTCTCTTTACATTCTGAGTGTTTTTTGAAGCAATGCATTCATTACAATTGTGAGCAAGTAGGACATTAACTACAACATCATTAGTAATATTTATTCAAATGATCCACGTTCCAGGGGTTTGAAAAGGTTTCCCCTTCAAGGTTTTTTAGCCTATAGGTTCCTGGGACAACTTCATCGGTGACCCTGTATGGGCCATGCCAATTTGGGTGAAGCTTGTTAAGTTTTTGCCATGCCTTTTTGAGGACTAGGTCTCCCACATCTATCGGCCTTTCCTTTACCCTCTAATTATAAAACCCGGTTGTCCTCTGTTGGTAAGTTGCTTGTCTTATCTCAGTCTCTTCTCTTCTTTCCTCAATCAAGTCGAGATCAAGTCTCCTTTATTCCATATTTCTCTGAGGATCATACATCTGCATTCTGTGAGTAGGAAACCCAATTTCAGTGAGGATGACGGCTTCTGAGCCATATGCCAACATGAAGGGGGTTTCCCCGTAGGAGTTTTTATTACCATCCTGTAGGCCCACGGTACATCATATACTTCTTCAACCCATATTCCTTTTGCTTCTTCGAGTTTTTTCTCGATCCCGTCCAGGATTGTTCGGTTTGTTACCTCAGTTTATCCATTAGCCTGAGGGCGGCCTAGGGTAGAAAAGAATCATTTGATCCTAACTCTTTCGCATTATTTCTCTAAGGAAACATTCTTAAAGTGAGTCCCATATCTGAGATGAGGGTATTAGGGAGACTATACCTACATACGATGTTCTTCAATATGAACTGGAAGGTCTTTTGTTGGGTATCGTGATCATCAGCTCTGCCTCCACCCATTTTGAAAAATAATCGATCGCTAGGATCAAGTATTGATAGTTATTGACATCCCTAGGCAAGGATCCTACCAAATTAATTCCCCATACTGCAAATGGCTATGGGCGTGTAATGGAGGTTAGAGGTTGATGAGGCTGGTGAGGGATGGTAGCGAACCTCTGGCGTTTATCAAACTTCTTCACATATGGCGTAGCATCCTTGGCCAAGGTCGGTCACCATATCCCTGTGTTACTATCCTCTTAGCTAATGACCTTCCCCCAATGTGGCTTGAACAAGGCCCCTTATTCACATCTTGTAATATATATGGAACCTCAGACGGATGAACACACCTGAGAAAAGGGAGAAAGAACCCTTTCTTGTACAAAGTATCTCCAATGACGGTGAATTTTACAACCCTGTACCTCAGCTTCTTCCTTTCGAATTTTGCCTCTGGCATCTCCCCCTCTTTAATGTATCTGGTTAGAGGTTCCATCCATGAAGCTTCCCTGTTTATATTTAGGCAAGATCCAAGTGTTCCATCTTCATCTTCAATCGTTGGCCGAAGCATAATTTCCACTGGCATTGTTCTCCTGATATTTGTCCTAGTTGCTGAGGTTAGTCTTGCAAGCGCATCGGCTCGGCCATTGTCCAGCTGAGGCAACTTTACTTCTTTGAATCTTTTCAACAGTGACTTTACTCTCTCAAGATATTTGGCCATTATCTCATCCTTATCCTCATATGCTCCTAGTATCTGATTCACTACCAACCCTGAATCACCATACACCAAGAGCTAACCAACACTAAGAGTTCTAGACAAGGAGAGCCTTGCTATCAAGGCCTCGTATTTGAACTCATTATTCGAGGCTTTGAAGTTGAACCTTAAGTCATACTCGATGTCTGTACCGTATGGTGCTGATACTATCAAACCAGCTCCACTTTCGCTCTCGTAGAAGGACCCATCAATAAAGAGATTCCACATAGCCTGTTCCTTTGAGAAATTTCCCTCAGAGAGGGATCCATGTTTAAATAGGTGTCTTCCCTCTTCATTTTCAATAACTTTTTCTCTAGCTACGCTTGTCTGAGCCTTATTTGTGGATAGGTCAACAATTCTGCCTTGTTGAATATCTATCTTCTCGAGATTCTCATTTTTAGCCTCGACGTCTTCCCAAGTAAATTCATCCATGAAATATGCTAGTTCTTATCCTTTGATGGACACCCTAAGTTTATATACACTATCAAACTCTCCCGGCTCTATCGCCCAGTCCATTAGCCTTCCCGATTTCTCTGGCTTGTGTATGAATTGCCTAAGAGGAGTGTCAGTAAGGATAACCATTGTATGGAAATAAAAGTACGAATTCATCTTCCTTGATGCATGAATCAATTCATAGGCCAACTTATCCATCCAAGGGTACCTTTGCTCTGCTCCTTGAAGTGTTTTACTATTGAAATACACTGGATTCTGCACCCCGTCTTCTTCTCTTACAATAGCAGCACTGATGGATGACTCTGAGACGGTTAGGTACACATATAGTCTTTCACCTGGCACTGGGCGTAATAAAAGTAGAGAAGATCTAAAGTAAAACTTTAGCTCTTTGAAAGCTCAAAATCATTTTTGAGAACTTTGAGAAATGGTAGACATTTATCTGTGGCTCTGGATACAAATCTATTCAAAGCAGTTACTCCTCTTGTGAGCCTCTGAATGTATTTAATGGTCTTGGGGGTCTTCATTTCTAGCAGAGCCTTTATCATCTCAGGATTGACCTCAATACCCCTTTGATTAACAATGAACCCCAAGAATTTTCCAGCTCTGACCCCAAAAATGCACTTGGCTGGGTTGAGATTCATCTGGTATTTATCCATCGTGTCAAAGGTCCTCTCAACATCGGCCACATGATCCTTGGCTTTAAAACTCTTGGTCAGCATGTTATCTACATAGATCTCCATAGACTTCTCGATTCGGTCCTCGAACATCTTATTGACGAGACGCTGATATGTTGCCCCTGCATTCTTCAGGCCAAAGGGCATGACCCTATAACAGTATGTTCCCTTGTCAGTAATGAAGGCTATTTTTCTGAGTACGCAGGGTCCATGAAGATCTGATTATAGCCCGAGTATGCATCCATAAAGCTCATTAACTCATGGCCTGCAGTAGCGTCCACCATTTGATCAATGTAAGGAAGAGGGAAATTGTGACAACCCGGATATAATTATGATAAATTATATTTAAATCATGCTTATCTTATGTGATATGAATAAGGTGTTATTAGTATATCTAATGTTAAGTTATCATGATTATTATAATCCTACTTTCATAAATCATGAAAGGTCAAATTATTTACAAACACAAAATATTGTTGTTTTTTATAGAAATGTTCATGTTAGAGACCAGTTTTGACCCTTATAACATTATAATTGACTGGAGGTAAAAACTAGATGGTTGTATACATGTGAGTTAGGGTTTTAACACAACAAATGGTGCATCAAACGGATGTACGAGTAAGAAGTTAGGTCAAATTTACAAACAAGGGGCAAATCTGTTAATTCCCTTTAAGTGGTAAATTGTCTTTTATTAAACCAAATGGTTTAATTTGATTGGTTGTCTTGGGAGGAAGCCTTGGCCGACATTATACCCCTGAAATAGCCTTATCCTTCAGACAAAATCAGCCATAAAAGGGTTTTACCTTGAGGAAAGAGAATGAGGGAGTTTAGGAAGGAAAAGTAAGGAGAAAAAGTGTAGAAAAATCGGTAGAAATTACGTAAAAGTCCCGAATGTAATCCTAATTAAAAATCTTGTTATTTTTCTTATATTATTGCTTTATATGATATAAATCATCATAAGTTTATGAAAGTTTCAGCCCTTTATATATATGTATGGTTAGATGCAAGTTTATGTTAAGTTGACTGTAGAAACCCTTAAAATTGCTTTGTATTGAAACGACTTGTATTCAAACTTTCATATCTCTTTGTGTACTTACTGGAATTGATAAATTCCAATTGGATATGAAATTAGACTCGTATATTCATATCATATCCTAAGATTAGAATTTATCTCCTTGTGGTTAGGCCGTAATTATGTTTTTAAGTTAGTACATAGTTGTTGTTTGTATACTTGATTTCTGTATGCCCTAAGTTTAGTCAAGCTTTTGAGATAGCAAATGAAGTCAAAAAATTATGAAACTTTAATTCTGTACTATTCAGTATGTATAATGGAAAAGTTTTTAAAATCATGTAAAGTTATGCTGTAGAAAAATTATGAAAATTCTTCCAAGTTGAAGGAACAATAGAGGAGCTTGTAGGGAAGATTTCTTGTGTTGTAAAGAAATGGTCATAACTTGCTCTAGGAAGCTTGAAAAATTACACCGTCAGTTATATTGGAAAGTATATTCATATATGTTTTCATATTGATAAGGTTGGACCCCTGTATTTGTACAATTTAGGAATATAGGATGGTTAAGTATGTAGGACAATAATTTCAGGCCATACTGGATACCCCTTGAATGAATGTTTGTATTTCGTCCTTACAAAGGGTACTTTGAGTACATGTTTCATGTGTATATACATTGAGAAGTATAATTTCATGTTTAATTGACTTTGGTTATAAATTCCTTATGAGGTATTTCCTACGGTTGAATGTTCATAACTTTATCAATATGTGCACCATTGTTTTATCTTTACTCATGTTTCATGGAATGTGACTTAAGTGGAATTATATGGTCGTTGTATAGTCATGGAAAGTTACATAAATATATTATGATGATTCTTATGATTGAGATTTAGTACTGATTTAGTTGGATTGACTTGTGTAAGGTCTAATCAACCCAGTTCAGCTCCTCCCGAAGGAAACGTGAATACGTAGTTGACAACTCGATGTGAGTGTACTCACTGGAAAGAGATATTTGTATCGTGTCATTGATATGATCAGAATATAATGAATATGAAATTGTTCATTTCGGTTTACCAAAATGGGAGGTTACTCCCCGACCCGTAATGGGGGAGATTTGTCTATTAATGAGAAGGGGTTACTCCTCGACCAGGAATGGGGGAGAATTGTCTATTTAGACAGGATATGTGAATCATGATTCAAAAAAGTTGGTCATTCATTATGAATGAGCCGGATAAGTTAATACATAACTATATGGATATGATTTATTTCATTTAAATTCATGCAGTAGTATAGTAGTGATGCATTCACTGGGCTATTTTGCTCACGGTTCATATGTTCACATTTTTCAGGTAACGCGATGTCACTGCCAAATCTAGGAGGTCGGGTTGGGTTAACTAGGAATGGGAGAAACAATGATTTTGTGTAAATGTAAATGATGTAATTAAGTTATATTATCATTCAATAAAGTTTTTATGGACATGACTACTCTGATGTTGTAAAAAAGCTTTCAGTTATATGGTTTTACAATGATGACTCTAAAATTTAAAACTCGTGTTTATGGTTTGGTTAAATTCATTATGGTTTGACTCACTTTGACTTTCAGACTTAATTATAATTAACTGGGTTGGGGTGTGTCATAAATTATCTTTGGGGTAGTATTTGTTGAGGTCAGTGAAGTCTACACACATCCTTCATTTTCCATTTGCTTTGGGGACTATGACCGCATTAGATAGCCATTCGGGATAAATGACCTCTCTGATAAATTCAGCTTATTCGGGCTTCTTGACCTTATCCCTTATGAATTCATATTTCTCTTGAGAATAAATTCTCCTCTTCTTCTTTATCGGCTTGGCATCCTCTATCACGTTGAGCTTATAACATATGATTTTGGGGTCGATTCCCGGTATGTCTGCATGACTCCATGCAAAAATGCTTCGTCTTATCCCCAGTATCTTGATGAGCTTTTCTTTTATATCTGGCATTAGGGCTTTTCCGACTTATACGGTTTTGTTCGGCTCATCCTCATTGAGGATGATGGATTTTACCTCTTCCATGGATTCTCCCTTCTTTAAATTTGTCTCATCCATGGGGTCAAGGGTATTAATAATGTAAGTAGTGGTTGCTTTCTTGTGCGCCTCTCTTTTCTCAACAGAGTTGAAGTAGCGTTCCTGTGCCGTCGTCTGGTCACCCTAAACTTCCCCTACCCCATAAGGAGTCAGGAATTTTATCATCTAGTGAACCGTCGCAGACTCAAATTCCTTGAGGGATACTCGTCCTAGTATAATGTTGTAGGCTAAGGAGACATTTTCATCCATCACAAAAAAGTTGATCTTCCCGGTGATCCATTTTGGCCACTCATCTCCCAATCTTACATCAACCTCATACATCCCCAGGGGATGAAATTTTTCTCCACTGAAACTTATCAGGGGTGATAGTATGGGACGAGCCTAGCGCGGCTAAGTCCTAAGGCTTTAAAACATGGCCAAAAACATCACGTTTAAATAACTTCCCCCATCTACCAAGATCCTTGGTATCTCACATCCGTGCACCCTGGTGGTGATGACAAGAGGTTTGTCATGTAAGGCTAGGAGGCCTTTGAAATCCATCCTCAAGAAACCCACTATCAGAGTATACATGTTAACTTTCTTCCTCTTTTTAGGCTTGGCTTCGATAGAGATTTAGTGCACAGATTCAACTTTTGTTACTACCTTCTCTTTATCTACATGGGCCTTCCTGTCGACCACTTTTGATCCTCCTCCAGCTAGTCCCCCAGATATCATTTCAACACCGAATGAAATCATATTAAGCCTTTTCACCGAGCCATGGTCGTCCTTTGGTGGAAGGTCTGGATCATCATCATCCTCTGAGGGGTCGTCTCGTCTGCTGGGGGCATCTTCCCTGCATTTATCATTTATTTTCTTCCTAGGGTCAGCTCGACCACTCTTGGAGGCACCCTTGTCCACATACTTTCTCAACTTCCCTTCTTTGAACATCTTTTCGATTACAACTTTTAGAGCAAAACATTTATCGGTTAAATGGCCATAGACTTGATGGAATTCACACCACAGGTTTTTGTTCCTCTTGTGGTGAGGTGCTCTCAACTTCGCAGGCCATTTTAAAGATCGATCGCTCTTTATCACATTCAGAATGTGTTCGCAGCTGACCGTTAGAGGGGTGTAATATGTAAACTTGTCATCTGTTGGTCTTTTCTTCCCCTCTTTATACTTTTTTTGGTATTTAGCTCCACTAGTACCTTCTTTTTCAACTTCGTATTTGGTGGCCATTGCCTCTTCGGTATTCACCACCTTCCCCGCCATTGCCAGTAGCTCAGCCATTGACTTCGGGGGGTCCTCAGCAAGCTTCCATAATAACTTCCCCTTTTGGAGTCCTTCAATGAGGGTTGTCATGGCTATACTTTCTTCGTAGTCTTCGATCTCTAACTTTTCTTTGTTAAACCTCGCTATGTAGTCTCTGAGGCTCTCATTCTTCCCTTGCTTAACATAGAGCAGGTGAGTGGTCTTCTTCTGTGGCCTCACTCTGAAGCAAAAGTTATGGATGAATCGCTCTGCTAGCTGCTTAAAGCTTTCAATGGAGTTCTTCAGAAGAGAGGTACAGCAGACATGTGCAGCCCCGATCAAAGTGCTAAAAAAGGCTCGACATCTCATCTCATCTGAGATAGAGTATATGTTTGCTATTGACTGGTACATCTTAATATGATGGACTGGGTTGGTACTCCCATCATACCTTGGGGTGACCATAGGTGGCTTAAACTTGGCCGACGTTAGGAATTTGACTACCTTTACCACAAAGGGTGAGTGTACGGAATATCCTCTTTGAAGAGGGTCTCATCTTTTTAAGATATCACCAATTATATCCTACAGCATCTGAATCGAGTCATTCCACGATTTCACAGGTTCAGCTTAGCCGATGTTATCCCCCAACGCATCTCTAGGATTAACTGAGGGCTCCGCTACAGCTGACCTTCATCGACTATTTACTTTATGACCTTTGTCTCGTCTAATAGGGGGTCGTCCCTCGTGGGGTCGGCCATCTACTACTTCTCTTCTGGACCTTGCGAGACTTCTCAATCTGGACAATCTTTCCCTCAGGTCATTGACTAGGCCCAACCTCTCAAAGGTCGACTTTCTGCTCAAGTGGTCAAAAGTTGAGCCTCTGGGGCGATTATCAGGATTCTGTCTCCTACACCTCCCTCGACTCTCTTGGATAGGTCGTACAGTATTCTTGGAGACCTCATACGGCTCCCAGCAATATATTGGGGCATCTTCTACATCCACATCATCGTACCTATCCTCTTGGCAAGGGTTTCCTTGCCTCCCCATACGTAAACACCTGGGGTCAACAACATCCCTCCGCTATTGTGGAGGTGGAAAGTCCTTACGAGGTGCCTAGGGTGGTCCCTGGCCTTATGTTGTCCCTGTACAGCTACCGAAGTAATCATCTCTGGTGAGACTCCTGGTGGTCTCAGTATGTTCTGGCTAAGAGCTGCAAATGGCTCTTGCATAACCTGTTAGCTTGCTCCAAAGACTTCAGGGCGGCAGCCACCTTAACCATCTCAGACTGAGGTGGTATATGGATGGAACTAGGTCCTACTCCACTAGCCAGTGGAGGAGGTGGTGGTAACTTCGGTGCCATATTATTTGAGTTGTGATGAACTAGATGATTAAAAGGCTGATGATCTTGAGAACCTTAGTGGAACTCTTTCAATGGTGGATCAGCTCCACACAAAAGGGGGAGAACTGGTTCACCACCAGAGTCTCCGGTGAGATCAAGCTGTAGAAAGGAAGATATAACTTCTCGTTCCCACAGACGGTGCCAAAATCATGATGCTTAGAATAGCACCACCAGATAAAGAGGTGATAGAACTCAAACAATAGCAACAATGGAAATAATAAAGTTATATATGTATGTATATAGAAGGAGGTGAGTAGAAGAGGTATAAAGACAATGATATATAGTGGTTCAGCTAAGCAGGCCTACGTCCATTGTGAGTGTGTGATCCACTAAATATGGGCATGAAAGGCCTTGGATACAATGCACGAGCTTTCTCTCTCTACTGTGTGTATAAAAAGAGTTTCAACGAAGGTTACAATTATCGATCCCCTTGCAAGGTTGAAGATGACAAGTATATATAGGGCTTGGGGGGAGTAGTGTACCCCCTAAGCATGCATTGAGCATGTGAATGATGATCTACCTAATCCCCTGTTGACACCTGGCTGGGCCACTTGTAGGTAATGATGATATAATATTCCCTCATGTGAGGAAATGATCTTATTATAACGGTTTAGTCCACGTGCTACATGAGTCCCACGCACACTGTCCCATGCGTCTCCCAAATCACGCGTCATGATGGTGACACCCTCGGTTTATAGTGACAGGCCTAGGCTGATGCTAACCGTGTGGATGCCCTGATTGTTGGATGTTGGATTTTTATATTGTCATCCTTCATAGGGTCGGTCAGTCGTATGGTATAGGAGTAACTGTCATATGGTTGTCTGAACTGTCCTCAAGCCAAGGCTTCAATATGCCCGGGCTTGGGCTGATTCGAGCTATCCAACATAGTTGTGTTGCCAATGGTGGGGTCAGCCAGGCCAACCCCCTAGAAGTAAAAGTAGAGTTGATCCCTCGTCCAGGACGAGGCTACCCTCTACTAGGCCGAGGGTATATTTTGGTGTATTATTGAACCTACACACATGAGACAACAAACAATACCTATGAAGCGCAACAGTTTGAAATATAATGATAAGGAAAAAAAATTATCAATTAAGCTCAAGAAATCATTTAAATCAAACAAAAAATTATCCCCCATAATTCGTTCTCCCCCTTTTTATAATGTCCCCAAAGAGACAAATATGAAGAACAAAAAGCAATGCGAATGAATAATGTCACAAGGTGATAAAACTTAATATTTGAATTTTTTAAAAATTTTCTCACAAAATATACAATAAGGAATCACACCATGAAAGAACATGAAAATAACCAAGTTTGTGATAGCGAAAATGTAAGGATGTGAATGAATTCGATAGGAAAATCAATACAAACAACCATGACATATGTGCACGATGAATTTTGGATATTCCTAATGAATGAACTCAACATCTTCCTTAGGTATAAAAATGATGGAATTATAAGAAATTTACTCAATCAAATCAACAAATTAAATCTCAAAGTGATTTCCACACCAATAATGTCCAAAACTATGTAACGCTTTTTCATGACTTTCAAGGACATGCAAACCCATTTTATATTCCATCCAAACTCCCTCAATAAATAATAATGCTTTTTATTTTTCTTTTGAGGTGATGAAACTAAAACCCATTGGCCCACTTTTTGACATATTTTTCTTTTTATTGCCTTTGAATTTTTTTGGGCTCTTTTTACCTCTTTGGAACTTGGCTTATGTTTTCGCCAAATTTTTATTTAGGTCCGATTTAAACGGTGGCTTAGTCACAAAGGATAAATGAGTACCTTTCGCAGCCCTTCCCCATTTTTTAAATTCACACAAACTCACTCCAACGATTTTTACATGCACTACTTTCTTGTCAAGTTTTATCGCATTTGGTTAGTTGTATAGACAGAATTGAGATGAAAATACTCAAGTTGATATGTGATACACAAGTTCAATACTCAAATAATAGAGTACACGTGTGTAATAAAGGATATAAGGAGCCAAACATATAGAAGATATCACTAATCACATCTCAATAACTCCAAACAATGTAAATCACATGGATGAAATGATGTACCATATCAAATCACTATCAGACAGTCATGTGGAATATGGAATGAAGTTGTAACTATGGCTATCTTAAATGTTCTTCCATAAATGGTTTAAACAAAATACAAAACTCTTTCTGTGTTTTTCAAAAAAATTTATAAAAGGAAAAATAAAATAAAAAACCAAAAACAAATAATGATACAAATGATACAATCTAGAGATAGGAATCATATGATATGAACATAAAAAATGCATTCGACTCTAGACACGGTAACCACCCCTCACTCAACTATGCAGATTCCTAAAGACTTCCTAAGACTCTCGAATCTAAGGGCATCTAAAGGCTTCATGAAAATATCGGCTACCTGGAGTTCGGTAGCCATAAAACTCAAGGATATGACCTTCTCTTCTATAATCTCATGGATAAAGTGCTCGCGTATCCTAATGTGCTTGGTGCGCGAATGCTGGATTAGATTATGGGGTATATGTATCGCGCTCGTGTTATAGTATAAAATAGTCATGGTGCATCTGTTTCATCCATAGAAGTTGCGTGCAACAACTCGCAGCAGTACTCAGCCTCCGCAGTGGACAAAGAGATGGAATTTTGCTTCTTGCTCAACCAAGAGACAGGAGCAGAATCAAAAAATAAACACCCACCATAAGTGCTACTACATCCATCTGCATCCCCAGCCCAATCGGAATCTGAATAGGCAGACAAATGGTCATTGGTATCAAAGGAATACCAAATGCCAAATGAGAGAGTCCCACTCACGTATTTGATATTACGTTTAAAAGCGAGTAAGTGAAACTCTTTTGGGGACGCCTGATATCATGCACAGACTCCAACACAAAAGGCTATGTCGAATTGACTGGCAGTCAAGCAGAGAAGACTACCTATCATACTCCGATACAAGGTTTGCTCCACTTTCTTCTTGAAATGTTCTTGCTAAGCTTTGTTGAGGTACTCATAGGGGTACGGGTGTGCTTAGCGAAGTCTAGACCAAATTTCTTCATAAGGTCTCTAGCATACTTGGATTGGGAGATGAACATCCCATCCTCTAGGTGACGAATCTGGAGACCAAGGAAGAAAGTAAGCTCACCTACCATGATCATCTCAAACTCACTCTTCATCTCCTCATCAAAGTGGTGAGCATGCTGGGAGCATGTGGATCCAAAGATTATATCATCCACATAGACCTAGGTAACTAAAATAGCACCATCACCTCTCATGTTGAACAACGTCATATCAACTCCCCCTCTCTTGAAGCCATGGGCTAAGAGATAGAAAGTAAGCCTCTCGTACCAAGCACGGGGTGCTTACTTCAAACCATACAAGGCTTTCCCCATATAGTAGACGTGATCAGGATGCTTAGGGTCTTCAAACCCTTTTTGTTGTTCCACGTAAATCTCCTCTTGTAGAATGCCATTCAGAAAGGAACTCTTCATATCCATCTAATATAACTTGAAGCGCAGATGACATGCGATTGCGAGTAGTAAGCAGACGGACTCAAGCCTCTCAACAGGAGAAAATGTCTCACTAAAGTCTACACCATCTATATGTGTGTAGCCTTAAGTGACCAACCTAGCCTTATTTCGGATAATGTTACCAACCTCATCCATCTTATTCTTGAAGATCCACTTAGTACCCATCATATTTATCTCACTAGGTCGGGGGACCAATTCCCAGACATTATTATTTTTAAACTAACGCGACTCATCCTTCATAGTGTAAATTTAGTGTTAATATTTGAGTGATTCCTTATGATTGTTAGGCTCGACTTTGGACGTGTAGCAAACATAGCTAACAACATTCTCTAGTTGAGCACGAGTCTTGACCCCTAGGGTGGGATCTCCTAGAATTATAGTAGGATCATGACTCTTTTGAATCCAAGATGGAGTATCCCCTAAGTCAAGAATAAGGTCCACCCTGGTTGTGGGAGGCACAGTAGGATCAACAATAGGAAGTGCGTAATCCTCACACAAAAGGTTAGAATCAACAAACGTCGGCGGTTCGTCATCTTGCACGGTGACGTTTATTGACTCCATAACCTTAGAGATACTCAGGTTAAAAACTCGATATGATCTACTGGCCGATGAATATCCTAACAATACTCCCTCTTCACTCCGAGAGTTAAAGTTTCCTAATTGCTCTATATCCCATAGTATATAGAATTTTCTCTCAAAAACATAGAAATATGAAAGGTTAGGCTTCTTTCCAGTCCACAATTCGTAGGGCGTCTTTAGTGTATGTGGGCGAAGATAAACCCTATTTATTGTATGGCATGCGATAGACACCGCCTCTGCCTAAAATATCCTAGAAACTCTACGACATAGAAGCATGCATCTATCTATCTCCTGAATCGTCTGATTCTTCCTCTCAACAATGTCATTTTATTGAGGAGTCTTCACGGACAAAAATTCATGTTTGATCCCGAGGCTATCACAGTAAAGATATACTTTAGCTTCTTTAAACTCAGTGTCATTGTCACTACGTATTCTATTGATAGTGAATCCGTGTTAATTTTGCACGACATGACACTTAGTCGTTAGAAATTCCACAACATTGGATTTCTCTCTCAAAAAATCTACAATCAAGTAACGAGAGAAATCATCTACCATCACAAGGATATAACTCTTACCACCCAAACTCTTGGTGCGAGTAGGGCCCATAAGATCCATGTGTATCAACTCAAGCACTCGTGAAGTGGTAATGGAATTCAACTTCCTGTGGGGGCTACAAACTTACTTTCCCAACTGACAGGGTCCACGAACCGTAGAAGTTGGCTTTCTAAGTGATGGCAAGCCACGTATTAGGTCCTTTTTAATTAATCTCTCCAAATCTCTAAAATTCACAGACGTTGATTCCACATACCCATAGGAGTGATCGTGGCGCTATTGTATACAAATGAGGACTTGGGCACAATTCCATAGCAATTATCTTCAGTCCTCACCCCTTGCAATAGAAGTTTACCAGTTTGATCATAAACACTCCACTCGTTCCGGTCAAACTTTACTGCAAAGTCAGCGTCGCATAGTTGACTAATGTTGAAAAGGTTTGCTTTCAAACCTTTACCGTACAAAATGTCCTCTAGCTTAGGAAATCTTGGTATATCTATTGTACCTCATCCTACTATGATAGACTTGATCCCATCTCCGAAGGTGACTTTACCTTCCTTACAATCCTCTAGGTAGGTAAAAAATAAGACATCACATGTCATGTGCCTGGAGCACCCACTATTGAAATACCACTGAGAAGTATTATGTGCCTTAAGAGCAACATGAACAACAAGGGATTTTGCATCGAGTTTAGTCACCCAAGATGAGGTAACCTTATGTTTACCCTTGTCATTGTTGGCTCTAGTTAGGATATTAGAAGTGTCTGCAGATGGCATAGAAATTCGTTGGAACTCTTCCATTAGACTCTGAGATGTGGCGACTAGAAACTCAACCTACTCTCTAAGACTCGAAAAATCACTAATGGCACGTTGTGGAGCACATATACACCATGTCCGATCTAAACTATAGTAAAACTCCTTAAGGTGGCCCTTTTTTACAGTAAGTATAGAAGTACACAGTCTTTGGCCGACCTTGGTTTGCTTTCCTTAACCGAACTCTTCTTTGGGGTTTTTGGTGATGGCCATATGGATTTGTAGTAAACTCAGGAATTGGTTTCGGTGTCACATGGGACGTGGAGGTACCATCAAAACCTACTCCCTGCCTTTCACCAAAACCTAACGCATGGGCGAGGAGCATCTTTCCAGATCTATCTTCTATCTTTACCTTGACCCCTAGCTCTCTCAAGGTCATGAGTAAGCTGGGCTTCAAGTTTCTTCTGAGTGTCCATAGAGGCCTGGAACTCACTCGTAAGACTAGACACTTTCTTAGTTAAGGTCCCTTTCTCTTTCTCTAAACACATCTCTCTCTCTAAACTAAATCTCTCTCTTTACACAAACTCTCTCTCTCAACACAAATAGTCTCTCTCTCTCAAGCTAGTGCTAATGGAGGACTCTCTCTCTCTCTCGTCTCTCCCAAATCTTTCTCTAAGGCAACGATCCTAAGTTCTAACGCTTTGTTACGCTTTTTTGTTTTAAAATAATCAGCGTACGTGCGACGTAAATCACTCTCTCACTTGCAACATCCTCCCCCTCACTCACATCGCTTCCACTATCGAGGGTCCTTATGAAGTAGCATACTCATCGTCGTGAGGCGCACTGTCAATACTCATATAACTAGACATGAATGTGGTGAAGTTACATTCATGCAGTGACTCGTCTCCAGAATCCACAGACTCGACCTCATTGTCGTCACTAAGGGAGGCATTAAGAGCATCTTTTCCTTTGCCTTGACATCTAGTAGGACACTCAAATGCCTTATTACCTCTACCGTCACACTCATAACATCTCTCCTCGTCTTTCTTAGGCACGACCCTTTTACCCTTTTCATTTTTCTTTTCAAAATTATTTTTCTCAAAATTCTTTTATCTTTGAAATTTCCATTTTTCTTTAATTTGAGAAATTTCTTGAAATTTTTTGCAAACAAAGCCAAATCGTATAAGTCAAAATCAAACTTTGAATCAGACCACTCTTCCTCTCTTCTCCTAGATGACTCACCTCTCTTTCTTGCTGACCCCTAACTCTTTCTAGCTTGGGTTTTAAGTGCTACCCCTTTATCTTTTGATTTTATCGTGTTAGGAAACATGTCAATTTCATAAGTCTTGAGGTCTTTAACCAATTCTTCTAATTTCAGACTACTCAGATTTCCTAAAGAATTTAGCACAGTGACTTTAGGGATAAAATGCTTAGGCAGTGATCTCAAAATCTTTTTAACTACTCTAGCATCAGGAATGTGTTCACCTAAATTGAAATTAGTGTTTACAATATCATATAAGTGTGCATAGAATTCATCAAAATAGTCAGATTCAAGAATGGTGATTGTATCAAATTGTGTAGTTACATTTGGTAATTTTGATTCTTTAACTGCATTAGTGCCTTCATGGGTAAGTTGAAGAACATCCCATGCTTCTTTTGACGTGGTACACGTCATGATGCGTCGAAACTCGTCGGGGGTGACGTTTCCAAAAATTTCACTAAGCCCACGTGAGTTATATGTGCTCAATTTAAACTCTTCCGCAGTCCATGTAGTAACAGGTTTTAAAGTAGTTACGTTTATATAGTGATAGTGGGAGGCATCCACCCTCTTTCACACACAACCCAAATACGTTTGTCAATGGCCTTTAAGTGAAATTTCATACGGGCTTTCCAATATGCATAATTTGACCCGTCAAAAATTAGCACCCGATTAGACAAGTTTTCTATTGAAATTGCGCTTTTTCAAAAATCAATTTTTAGACCAAAATTGATATCCAGAAAAATTTTGCAGAAAAAATTACACGGTATAATTGTGTAATAGGCTCTAATACCAATTTGAGAGTGCACCAGCAATCAATGATTAACTTGTTTAATTAAATTCCAATATTTAATCCCAAAAATCCGTACTCTTGCAAATAAATTGTGGCATACAAATTAATTCAAACCACGCATGCACAATCAATCATAATATAAGGAAAAACCCCCAAAGGGGAAAAACCATTTTTATTTCATTATAATTCATAATATAAACTATTACATCCAAATACAGTGACACACAAATACCTGCAGGCGTCGGTTCGTTGTCGTCAGCAAGAGATCCCACAAGAGCTCCAAGTCAGCAATGAAGAACAACCTTCTTCTCCACAAGAATACTCTAGATGAGTAGAACAATTAATGTAGGGTTTATAAAGCTTCACATATATGTTTGGGAATAATTTTTGAATCATAAAGGTATGAAAACCTTGAAAAAATGAAGTTTGTTTTGTGCAACAGTTCTGCAGAAATGTGAGTACCAATGACTTGAAAAACGTGAATGATGAACACTTCTATAAATACAAAAATCAAGGCAGCGCGTCATTCGAACGAGCAGCAACATGTCGCTTGAACGACATTGCTCTGTCGCTTGAAGGACGTCAGCGTTAAATTTCTCTTGCCTCTACACTTAGAAAAAATTCTTTCTGCGAAGGAAAACATTTTGAAACCTTAAACATTATTTTATAAAAATTCTCAAATAATTATGTAATCATTAAATACTCCAAATTAATTATTTTACCATTAATGTGAGTGGAGTACTGGTAATGTTGAATGTTGAAGACGCATATTACACGATGCTCAGTGATGATGCTCTACGCATGTATGAAGATAATGGGAGCATGATAACTGTAGATCAAGATCGAAGTCGTCATGGATGAATGTGTTGATGTGCCGAATGTAGCGATATCAGACATACTAAATGTGATCTAGGACACAAGAAAAACTTCTTAGATTCTAAAAGGATATTTATAAATTCATGTCCTTATAGAGACGACTGTCGACCACGCGAGGAGAGCTGGTGAGAAAAGGAAAGTGCCAAAAAGTTCTGAGCGGGTGAAGGAGTAAAGTCCCGTAGTTTTAGGGATTTTTTCTTTATTTCTTGAATTGTAATTTTCTTTTTTCTCTGGTTGTACTGGATTTTGCCTCTCCCTCAATTATCAATGAAAAAGACTTCTTCTTTTATTGATGTTCTTATTTTTCTGTTATGATGATGTTCGATCCACTTATTATTTGTTCTATTGTTTGTAGCTTATTGTCGTAGAAGACTACATCTCTCCTTCCTTAAATTTGGGGAAGGTTTTGAGCTGAGGTGTGAGTGGAAAAATTCGTCGAGCCTTGTTAAAGATCTGTAAATAGTTTAAAATAAGGACTGCAACGTATAAGGAGCAGTTCGAGCTGGTGGCAAAGATAAAGGATGATCTTCAAGTTATGAAGGAAATTAGCTCCTCGGTGCAAGAGGAAACAAATGATTTGACAGCCCAACTTGCAGTAAGCAAGGGTGTGGGCCAAGTAGGAGAGGTGATTGAGGCCTAAAACAAAGACTTGAAGAAGGAGGTCATCGAGCTGAAAAGAAATCTCCAAAGAGGGTATGTCATTGCAGCTGGTCTTTAGAGAGATGTCACGAGACTGTGGCATCTCTTCAGAATGGGTCCTCAGGAAGCGTGGCTGGTAGGCTTGATGAGAGCTAGACTGATGCACCAACAAGGCTGAAAGAAGATGAGTTGGTGGCATTCAAGCATGGGTGGATGACTTACCTTAGGAAGCTCAAGGCCCTAATAGAATCAGGAATGTGTTACAAGTACTTGGTGGATTACCCATCTTACCGTCATCCCCCTTTCTCAATTGATGATAAGTGGACCCCAATTAGGGGTGGTAAAATGGGTCAACGGGGCTTGTTTTTACATGACCCGACACAACACGACACGATAAGAAACCAGTGGACCCGAACACGACACGATAATGTATTTTTTTCTTTGACCTGAACACGACACGTTAAAAACACGACATAACACAATAACACGATAAATAAATATGATTCAATTGGACACGATTAGACCCGACCCAACACGACACAATTGGACACAATTAGACTAGTTAATGAGGAATTAAAAAAATAGTGGGTTGATAATGGTTCTAATTGGGGTCAATAGTCGGTCTACATAAGGTATATATCGTGTCCTTAATTGGGTCACTATCGTGTCACTATCGGGTCCTTATCGAATCACTTTCGTGGCTGAAATTGGACACGAACACGATACGACCTGATGGCGGGTCCAAAAACTAGACCCAAATACGACCCAAACATAAAAGACCGGGTCAATTTCATGTCAATTTCATTTCATTTCGTGTCATGTTATCGTTTCGTTCCCAAATTTCAACCCCTTGTCCCAACTGACTCCATTTCTGCCCAGCTTTTGAACCATTATCTTGAAGATGACGAGGAGGTGTTTGCTCCTAATCTAGATGGTGGTCGAAGAGAACGTATAACTGACTATCTAGCTCACTATTTGTATTTGGTCTGAGTCCTTGTAGAGTTTTTGGAATACCTTACATTTTTGTATTTTCCAGCCTTTTGCCTAAATAAATAAAATTCATTTAATAACTGTAGTGTATTTAGGGCATTTGCCGACTAAATGTAGTTAATAATTAATTTCTGTATTTTAGGCTGAAGAAGTGATTCCTACCAACCATTTAGGACTTTTGCTGACCAAATAATATTGCTAATCATTTTGGGCCTTTCGCCGACTAAATGATTTAGTATCAAATATCAATAATTTTGGGTCTTTGCCGAATAACTGAATTATTGAGAAGTGTTAATCATTTTAGACCTTTCATCGACTAAATGAATTAACAACTTATGTCAAACATTCTTCCAGCCCAATATGCCTTAGAAATATCATTCCATTTGCCTTACCTTTTAGGTTGTGTCGTCACACTCCCTTATGCCTAGGTGAGATGATGATGAGAATGCACCTGGTTAAGGGGCCATCCACCCGATCAGCTTTTCAGTAACCAACAAAGTTGGCGACCAACCTAGGTTGGCATTTTTCCTAAGGATCTCCTGTAGGGCTTTTATTATTGTCGGGATAACTCATAAGGTCTGTTTTGTTTGTCATGACAAAGACCTGAGGATTCTGGTAATTGAAATAAACTTAACATATAATTGTAATTATTATAAACCCTACTCGGCATAAGAAGATTTCTTGATTGAAATGAGTTGAATAACCCATCGCAATCCAAAGGAGTTATGTTTTGTGAGAGGAAGTTCCTTAGTTAAAGTAGGTTGAGCAACTTACTATAACCAAGTGATTCTAGATAGTGTTGATATAATGGATCTATAGTTTGGAAATGGTGCATAATATCGAGATACATAACATAGAATTGATACAGCCAATATGAAAAGGTGAAATGCGAGAGCCAGTGGGCCTTTATTCAGTGAATAATAACTTCATAGCCACATAAGTTTGAAATGAAAATTTGAGTAAACTAAATGTGCCAAAAGAGATTAAGAGGACTAAAAGTTAAACTTCTTGAGATTGGATGCATTCCATGCTCTTGATATCTCCATGCCCTCCAGCATTTCCAAATGATATGCTACTTGAAGGTCATCCCTGATCACCTTGAAAGGTCATTCCCAGTTTGGTCCTAGCTTGCCATATGATGGTTTTATAGCACTGCCAAGGACTTTCCTTAGGACATAATACCCTACCTGGAATTTCCTTAGATTGTGTTTCTTGTTATACTATTTTTTCAGCTGTTGCTGGTATGAATCTAGTTTGATCATGGCTTGTTATCTTCGCTCGTCTACTAAGTCAAGTTCAGTACGTAAGGCATCACCGTTTATCCCTTGGTCGACCAATTTTTTTCTCATAATAGGGATGCCTACTTCAAGCGGAATGATGTCTTCTATTCCATAGGTGAGCTTGAATGGTGTTTCCCCAATTGGTCTCTTAGGAGTAGTACGGTAGGCCCACAGGACATGGGGGAGCTCATCTACCTAGGCACATTTTGCTCTTTCTAGCATTTTCTTTAGTTCGTCGAGCATCATTTTATCGAAAGCTTATACTTGACAATTGCTCTGGGGGTACACCACATAACTAAAATGTGCTTGTTGCCATGCTCATCATAAAATATTTGAAAGAAACGGCTTTCAAATTGCATGTCGTTGTCGATGATGATAGTTCTCGGTATCCCAAAGCGTGTTATAATGCTCTTCCAGATGAACCTTATCATATCGTCATCACGAATGTTCACTAGTGGTTCTGTCTCTACCCACATGGTGAAGTAGTCTGTGATGACTAGCAGATACTTTTGATTCCCAAGTGTGATAGGTAGTGGTCCCACAATACCCAAACCCCATTGCGTAAATGGCTAAGGGTTGGTCAAGGATTTTAGGTCACTATCTGGCTGATGAACCATAGGAGAGAATTTATGACATTTTTCACATCTCTGAACATAGATACTTGCATTACATTGCATGTGAGTCCAGCAGTAGCCTTCTTTAATCTATCGAAAAGCCAATGACCTCCCTCCTGCATGACTCCCATAAATACCGTCATTAATCTTGTTGAGAACTTGCTCGATGTCTTACTGGTGGACGCATTGGAGGTAAGGGCCTGTGAAGGATCTTTTTTAGAGCTTCCCCCTATGTCAAGGTAGAAACGAGTTACTTTTACTTTTACTTAGTGAGCTAGTTTCTTGTCATCCGGTAGCGTATCCCTCTATAAATAGGCAACGATGGGATCCATCTAATTAGGGGCTATTTTTGCGAGGAGGACCTACTCAGTGCCACCGTTTGGTCAATACTAGGCGTGGAGAGGAACTCTACCTGAATAGTTCTTCTGAGATTAGAGTCCACTGTTGAGCTTAGGGATGCTAAGGCGTCGAAGTGACTGTTTTGACCATGGGGCATCTGCTGAGTGAGAACCTTCTCAAATCCTTCCATAAGACCTTCCATTACAGTAAGGTAGGATGTCATATTGTCGACTTTTTCATTAAAATCTTCACTCACTTTCTTGAAGACCAGTTTAGAATCGCCAAACACATTAAGGTGTTTTGCACCTAACAGTTGGGCTTTCCGCGGGCCAACTATCAGTGCTTCGTATTCGGCTTTCTTGTTGGAGGCTTCAAATAACAATATAATTCCCTGCTCGATGACAACGTCTTCTGGTGTGATGAGGTTAATCCCTACTCCTTCCCTCTTAGAATTAGAATCTTCATTAATGTATAGGTTCCAGTCCTTGGACTGTGCTTCCTCAATTATTGATTTCTCCATTACCTATTAGTCAGTGGACTTGTCCTCCATGAATTCGGTGATGAAATTGGCTAAAACTTGTCCCTTAATTATTATTCTTGGCATAAAATGAATATCAAACCTTCTGAGCTCGAATAACCACTTTGAACGTCATCCGGAGAGGTCGACTTTCTAAAGAATAGCTTTGAGGGGGAATAAAGTGATCACTGTTATTGAATGATCTTCAAAGTAGTGTCTCGGCTTCCTTGAGGCAACCATTAATTCATAGGATAGCTTTTCCAAGGGCATGTTGCATTGCTCTGCATCTAGAAGCATCTTGATGGCATAGTAGATAGGGTAATACCCACCTTCCTTCTCACATACTAGAGCTGAGCTAACAGAGTGGTTTGACATTGTGAGGTAGAGGCACAGAGGATATTCACTGTCGGGGATCACCAGTAGGGGAATTTTACTGAGGTAGGACTTGATTTACTCCAAGACTCTTGAGCAGTCGTCATTCCATATGAGGCCATTATCCTTCTTTAGTAGCTAAAAGAATGGTCGACATCATTTTGAGGACTTGAAGATGAAGAGACCCGGTAAGCTTTTGAATATCCCGCAACATCCTTGGGGGCTGAACTTTGTTGATCTCATCAATATGATTTGGATTGACCTTAATACCTCTTTTGTTGACTTGATAACAAATAAATTTTACCTAACTGGACACTAAATAAACGCTTACTTGCGTTAAGTTTCATCCTGTACTTCCTAAGGATTTTAAAGCTTCTGGCTAAGTCTGTGAGGTGGTCGTCTCTGTTCTTGATCTTAACTAACATGTCGTCGATGTAGACTTCCATGGTGTCCCCTATCTGCTTCTTAAACATCTTTGTGACTAGACTCTAATAAGTTACCCTTGTATTTTTTAGGCCAAACGGCATGACCTTGTAAAAGTATAGACCGATCGGGGTTATTAAGGAGGTTTTGTCTTGGTCGGGGCCAAACAATGAAATCTGATGGTACTCTAAATAGGCGTCTAGAAAACTCATCATCTAGTGAGCTATTATGGCGCCAACCAACTGATCAATCTTAGGCAGTGGGAAACTATCTTTGGGAAAGGCCCTATTGAAGTCTGTGCAATTAATGCATACCCTCTAACTGCCATTGTTTTTTCATACTACCACCAGGGTGGATAACCATTTGGGGAACTGAGCCTCCCTAATGGATCCTGCATCCAAGAGCTTCCTAACTTCATTCTCTGTCGCTTTAGCCTTCTCGAGAGCTATTTGGTGTGCCTTCTGAGTAATCATCTTGAAGGTTGGCTCAATATCTAGATGATGGAATGCTACCTCGGGATCAATTCCAGGATGATCATATAGTTCCCAGGAGATAACATCCAGATTGATTCTCAGGAAGGCAATCAAGTCTTTCTTTTCGTGATCGACGAGTGTAGTTCTAATAAAAAACTTTCTATCCAACAAATTATCATCAGCACTAACTTCCTCTAGGCTTTCAACGACCCTATTAGAGATATGGACCCTGTTCTCCTCCACCCCTGATCGTTTGTATCGTAATTGTTATTTAGAGGGTGTATCCCCATCTTGGGCCTCCTTTGGGGTCTCCTTTGGTTCCTCTTTCTTCTCCTTTAGGGGGAGAATGGATGCAATGAAGCATTTCCTTATGGTGTCTTAGTCACCACGAATCTCGACCACCCCCTATCAGTGACACACTTCAGCTTCTGGTGGTAGGTGGATGGTATGACTCTCATGGTGTGAACCCAGCCTCTACCTAGAATGGCATGATATGGAGACCTAATGTCCACCATCAAGAATTCAATTAACTTTGAGATATTGCATGTTCTAACTGGAAAAACTATCTTGCCCAATGGCATCGTAACTTTCCCCACAAAGCCGACTAATGAAACTGTGGCCTCCTCGAGGTCGGCTAAGTTGAGCTTCAACTTGTGAAATAGCTACAGGTACATTACCTATGATGAGCTTCCTTAGTCTACTACTAACTTATTAATGTTCTAGTTCATAATTTAGAGAGTAATCATGAGCGCATCAAGGTGAGGAGTCCTCACCCCAATCTGATCTTCCTCTATGAAGACAATGTGTTTTGTGTAGTTAACATCCTCTAGTCATCGAAGCTTGATAGCTTGTCTTTTTACAGGGTCAATATAAAATTCCTCCATGAAAGCAGTGACCTTATTTAATTCTATCCGAACAACGTTTATGCTTCAGGTTGGACGCTCCTTTAATCACCGCGAACTCCTGTCCCATGTCTTCATCAAGGACATTTTTCAATTTTTGGTCGCCATTGTCTACGACCTTATCGACTTTCTTCTCTATGTATTCATTAAGATGCCCATCCCCGGCCAGATCTTCCAAATGCGACTTCAATGTTTTGCAATTCTCTGTTCTGTGGACACCTTCCTTATGCGCATCCTAGTGCGTTATTCCTCTTCGTCGGATCCCCACCCATCTTTTTGGGCTACTTGATGAACGGTTTATTGAGGTTGTATACTAAAAGTCATGGTTTACTAGTGAATTTTAGTATGTATATTTAATGAGAATCTTCACAATTGATATTTGCATCATATTATTTTATATATTTTTGCATATGTGTGTTTTATTCTACACAGTAAATGATTTGGTATGTAGAGTTCGATTTAGACACGGAAGATTAGATAATCGGTCCTATAGAATATAAGTCTAGTTTACAATCTTAAATGGCGATGGACACACCATCAGTAGGATTGTAGCACACTATTTTAGTACGTCTATATTTATTACAAGAAACGGTATAGTTTTGACTTGTTGTGCTAGAACATTTTGTGTGTATTGAACGCGACCAATTTGAGATAATTGTCTTTATACTAACTATATAAGATAATGCATATCTCGTCATTGTTATTAGTGCTTAAGATCTTAATCCGGACATAATTTATTTACATGTGCATCAATTGTTTATTACTTTGATCTATTAGGTGAGAATCATTTATCAATAAGCTTGGTAAATTGGGTAATGGTGATTACGTATGGTGAAAGTTAATTATGAATGGAATTCACGTCTCAATAAAGAGATTGATGATACCCTCTTCATGTAGGATATAGATTTTTATTATGTCAAACCCAGCCGGTGGATTTAATTATCCTACATATCAAATAAGTTAAGCGCACGGTCTCAAGGAGTTTATAAAAGGTCAATTAAATATAATTATCAATAATTTAATTTAATCAACACGTATTTGCAATCTTAACATGGGGAGATTATTAAGCATTTAATAACGAGGAGCTCGAAATTATAATTTTAAGATAGTAGACTAGAGTGAAATTATTATTCTTTGGTGGAATGAATTATAATTTATAGAATTATGGAATTAATTATAGAGTTTAATTAGGATTCATAATTTTGTAGGAAACTAGTCTTCTATTTCTCCTTAAGGGTCCCCGTGATAGCCTATATAAGCAACCCCTTGTCTCCTAATAAGTGTGGGATCAATATATATTAGAAAAATACCTAAAAATGAGTGGTAGGGTTATAATCCTTAGTGCCCGCACACCAATGACATGTATTGGCTTAAAGGGAAAGCATGGAAGACCTTGATGTCTCTTTTAAAGATCTCATGTTATAAAATAGATTACGGACAATTGGAGAGTCCAAAAATTATAAAAGTGGAACCACGAGTTCATGGCATATAGAGGAAGAGGCAGAAGAAATTTTAATCCATTCGGAGATCGTTTGATCCATCTTCTTCATGCATGTTTACAAAATAGTGATTCACGAAGCAGATCCCACAACACAGATTAGATCTAGAATCGAATCAAGAACGGATCAAGACGGTGAGTTAAATTTTCATGAAAGTGTTATAATATACATAAACCCTAATATAATACTTTTGGATTCATAAATATTAAGGTAGACTAATAAAACAATGTCCCACCCAAAATAAAACTACAATGCTTGACTCAAACAATCCAAGGATCAATATCTTTGCCGATGTTGAATGTTTCCATTTTGAAGTATTCCTGCACACTTAAGCAAACTATCAAACGCATAGGGAATATCAAAATATTAAATGCAATTAAATAATTACTCCCCTTAACTTAATTCTCCCCTTTATCAAACAAATGACCTACTTAAAAAGATGTCTCCCCCTAAGATAAATCTCCCCCAAACTAAGATACGATCAATCCAAAATAATAATAACAACTGAGCAATAAAAGATCCATCACATGCTAAAACTCCAAGTAAAACCAATATCCAATAAAGATTAAATAAAATCTGAATAATAAAGAACTGTGAATAATTTAACTCAAATCCTCTAACAACTTTGGAACCTAATTGCCCAACAAAAACCCAAATGAAGTCTCATAATAAAATACGACTGAAAAGAAATTCTAACTAAATAAAGCAATAAAGTGAATAAAATCCAGATGCACCTTAAAACGATAAGCTCCGATAATCTTATGCAGCTTCTCCAAAACTTATCCTGAAAAGTTAGTCAACGCACGAGGTAAGAGCCCCGAGCATGAATACACACTACTGCCCTCAAATAGGATCCTTGAATCCAGACAATAGCATTATACGCATTAAATACCACAAAAGAATATTTTAATTAAACGAGATAATTAAACGCGATAAATATAAAACTAACTACCCTCAAAAAAATTTATTTAAAAAACACACCAATATGATTTTAAATTTTTAAGTCCCACGATGTTAATTTAATTAAATTAACCCAAATTTATTATGGTTCTCACTTTTTATTATGGCGGTCCTCCCGCCCCGGGTGGTAATCCACCAAAGTGTCACACTTCCCCTATTAAATGGCCTCTGATCCGTTTAAACTGTCGACCCCGCCCCATGACAAAGTTCCACACACGACATGACATAAATCGTCCGTTGACCTGTTTAAACTGTCGGTCCCTGACACATTATGCCGCCACAAATTTTAATACCCGTTTTTATCTTAGACATTAATTCTCATTTTTTTAATTACCCCACCCTTTTAATCGATATGAGATCCTCAAAACCCTTAGTCCCATACCTAAGGGTCCCCAAGTACTCATGCGTCCTTTCCTACATATAGGATGAATCACCATAGTAAAACACGTCCTAGTCACATGCCTAGACTTAACGAAAAGGCAATATAATGTAAAAGTCTTCCCCACCCCGAGATATAAAATCCCCATGAATTTACACTAACTAGTCTCATACCTAGCAAGTATAAATTTTAACCAAGGCCTACCCACTAGTCCCATACCTATTAAGCATCCTAAAATAAAGATGAGCAATATACTACCCAAAAGGCCCTCGTCCCCGCAATGGCAAAAGTGAATAATAATAATCCACGCAATATCATAAATCATAACACAACATCACAATATAATCATAAAGTCCCAATTTAATTTAATTCAATTAAGAGCACCGTTGTTATTTTCGACATAATTCATTCTATTCAATAATATTAAATTAATCAACATGCGATATTATTCAATATGACAAAAACGTTCTCTTTTATAAGCTATCTAATTTTTATAATTTTGAGCGCGTCCCATTAACCATATAAATAATTCCATAAAAAGTCTACATGGGAACCTACACCCAAAAACATAAAATCCATAAATCTATCCTACGCACCCAACGGTTTCAAAGATTAAATCATATTCAAAAGTTTCATAAAAACAGTCCCAAAATTTAAGTGTCCACTCTCTCTAATTAAGTTACTAATTAATTTTAATAAAAAACACATGATTAAGGGTTTAGACGACACTTAAAATGCATAATACTAAAGGAAAGGAGTAGAGTATGCATGCCTGAGTGAAGCTTGATTTGAAAATCTGGTTAGAAATTTGGGTTCCTCTCGAAAAATTGGCAAAGAGTTGTTCTTGGAATACTTGATTAAACCTCAATTAAGCCATCCAAAACTTGTGACAAAAAAACTTGATTATGTTGGAGGTTAATAGATATGGTGGAGAGGAAAAACTTTTCGAAGAGCTCTCTCATGAAAAACTTGGAAAAAAGTGATTATGAGAAGTCTCTCCATGAATTAGAATGGTTAAATAGTAATTAAGAATCCTAACCCAACTCAAAAACTAAAATATAACACACCCACTCAAAATCTGGGAATAGTCGATCGATCGACCCTACAGTTCCCCACAAAATGCCTATAAGGCAAAAATAATTAAAAACTCAATTAAAAATCCATTTTAAATCTGAGTTCCACTTAAAGTGTTATTCTTCTAAAATCAAAACCAATATATTTTACTAATAAAATTTATTAAATCCAAAAATTAATTTTTCTCGAATATTCCAATTAATTAATAAAAATATGGGGTGTTACAACTGCATTGGTTGGCTTTCCTGACACATGATCAACAATTAGACCTCGTTTTATGTGTCGTATAAGAGAGTTGTATTGGATAAAATTATCTTAATTAATATTTGGCTCTGTTCTAAAAGGCCCGCCTAGGCTTCGCCTAGGCCTTCCTAGGCTTGAGGCTTGAGAGAAACGCATCGCCTACGCCTTATTACGCCTTGTTCTTGGTAAAAGGCTTAAGGCACACTTTTTTTTTAAAAAACAAAGGATTAGTTGACAAATAATGGTTATGGAGCATGAATATGAGAAAGATGGCTACCAAACATACGAATATATTTTCAAAATTCAAGCTATGTACTATTTTATTATATTACTAGCCTTGGAATAATTAAAATAATAAAAAAAGGAAAAACGCCTTTTTACGCCAAGGCACGCCTAGGCTCCTAAGGCTTGAGGCTTGACCTCTATGCCTCGACCACGCCTCGCACCTTTTAGAACCTTGATATTTGGTATAGTTTAGGATGAAATATGAGATAGGATAAGTTATTCCAAGTGAGCGTCTTATCCCACAAGGAGTGTGGGATAAGAAAATCTCACCTTCAAGGTGGTATAAAATTATTCGGCGTCAAGATTTGATTGTATATTACTACCTTACCCTTATTAAGTTAAAAAAAACTCACTCAACCTGCACTCTCAAATATTAGATAGCAGTTGCCAGTCCCTTTCATTCACACAACTCTCCATTCACATTTTTCATCACACTAGGTAACTTCCTCCTCCTTTCTTATTCGTTTCTATTTTTTTTTATGTTTGTTGCATTATCATGAACTACTATTTTGGTTTAAATCGATGCAAATATTATGTTAACCCACATGCTAGACAAGTTGAAAGTTATGTTTTGTTAATCCACCGATAATATTTTGTTACAAATATTTTTTTGTGTGTTGTTAACCCACCTGTTAGACAAGTTGAAAGCTATGTACGATTGAGTGAGTTTGTTTTAGTATGTTTTCGGCAACGATTTTGGGTAAAATCAATATTATCCAGTTGTTACTTCAAGCAATATTCCGATGGCTGGTTTGTTTTGAATTGAAAGAGAAGATAGTAAGCAACCAGTTTTACCATCTCATTATTTTCGGCCGCTGGTTTGTGTGCATACGATTTTTGTATGTGTGTGAGTGATTGTTAATGGTTGATTGTGTACAAATTATAAATACAAATACAAATGCATATGTCCATCTCATTATATTTTTTTAACATCCCACGTGGAATTAAATATTATGTTATTGAGTTAAAATATGTGATAACAGTATATTTTTGTATTATTTGATTATTAAATACAAAAGAAGGGTATTTTTGAAAAATTAGAGACAAATTAATCTTATCCGGAACATTTCAAACACATGATTGTATTATTATATTTCATCCCGTCTTTTTCCGAAACTGTTCCAAACGAAGTATGGGAATAAGTCTTATCCGACGCATTCTTATCTTAACCAATTCGGCTCCCTAACCGATTCATTCTATATGTCCACCATAAGGATGCTCAATAATTCAAAGTCAGTGGTGCGAGGTGTATATTGATTCAACTAATTTTGAAAGAGGATTATCTAAAATCCTACTAGATTAAATTTGAATGCCAGATAATATTATTGCCAAGAAAGATGCACAAACTGTGACATTGGTTGCATTGTTCATGACATAGGATGTTGAAATCGTAAACTATTTTTCTGAGAGAATTTATCGACCGAGGATGTTTATAGACAACATCTTTTGGAGTTCGTCAAAAACACTTGCATTCGTGTGCTTCAACAAGTACGACATGAGTCGGGGCAACCCATAAATGATATGTGATGTACTATCAATCTATTGTAGTGTCTTGGTAATGATATTTTATCACTGTCGTATATATTTCAAGTGGATAATTTTCCAGCATTAAGATCAATACATTGACGGCTAGTAAGATCATGACATCAACGGCTAAGAAGTCCTAGGAAATGATAATTTATAATATAATTTTTTGGCAAGCAAAAATTTGAGTAGTGATAAAGTTCACTTCAATGTATTGGGAAGTGACAGTTTATTAAATCAATGGCTGGGCATATGGAGTTCAAAAGAGAGAATTCATGACTAACAAAGCCTTAAGACTCGGAAATCATGTCTTTCTGACAATTAGCCTCTCATTACAATGAGTAATGCCGCCATGATTCAATGAAGACTTCAATCGACTTGTTGATTATGGGTTATGTACGGTCCAAACCAACTACCGAGAACACTCAAAAGTACCGTACTATAGTGAAGACCCAAAAGGATAGCCTCGTAATAAAGAGAACATAGCAATTTTTGCCAACAAGAAAAAGGCCTAGAACTCTATTTTATTCGCCTCTCAACTGTTTGATCTTGAAAAATTTAAGGTTCCTCATCTCCTTACGAAGATGCGAGCTGCAAATTGCCATCAAAGCGCCCAATGCACCCTAAGTTGTCCCTTTCACAATTTGCGTGAACACGTCTTAAGTGTCACAATGGTGGTTCGTTGCACTAGATCAAATGCTCTTCACTAATAAGACAAGATGTACATTGACACTTGTGTATGTACCACTATACACACCACTGTTTTCTCCCGGGGCGCATTAGAATACACACTACAGTCTTTCTCCTCCCGTGCTGCAATCTCACTGGAATCTGCAGTAATGGTCCATGACTGATACATTAAACCACCCAAAAATCTATAATTCAAGATTAAGGTATGTTGTAGTCCATTGTTTCTATCAAGGGAAATATCAGACATTTACATCACTCTTCCATTATAACAAATGTGCATTATCTTATTTGGCCCCTCCGTGAGGATGGGTGGTGGTGGTGGTTGGGTGGTACTTGAAGGTGAGAAACTTTTTGATAACATTGGTTTGGCCTTCTCCGGAGCTCAGCTCGACAATGTCAGGGGCTTAGTGGGTGGCGGTTTCCATCAAATCTGCAAGAAGAATCCTAACACCCAAACACACCATTAGATTCCTTGATTACATAGACGGCCCTGAGCAAGTGTAAAGTGGGCAACCACGTAGGGACCTATTTGTTACAAATCATATTTTAGGGCCTAATTTTTGTATTAATACATATAAAGGGCCCTTCTGCACAGGGACTTAAATTTTTTTAACAAAGTTTAGGACCATAATTGCGCACCATGCTCGTCATTGTAACTCAACCACTACTCAACTTTGATGGAGATAGTCACCACTGTAAATACCACCTGTATATTCACTCTATGAAGACAAGTTGGAAATTGGCCAAAGGGATTTACCAGGAAGATAGATCACAATACAATCAACAGAGTTTCGTCACGAGTTACGTTGAATGAGAGTTGCAATTCAGCATTCAACATAAAAATGGTGTTTGTGTTCAACTCTTAAGGATGAATTGGGGTGCATTTAACATTAAGTGTTTTTTACTTTTAATGCTAAATGATGCTAAATGGGGGTTAAAAATTCATCCTACTACTGAATGCTGAAATTCTTAAATGAAATTTCATTCCAGTTTTACCCTTATTATTATTATTATTAATATTTTGATAAATGACACTATGCAATAATTAATAAACAACTTATAGTGGTAAACAGTCAAAACCACATGTATCCAACATTCAAAACCATATAAGTTTACAGAGGTTTATTTAGACCAAAAAAGACCTTCCAGCATTCAACATTCACCATTAAACATTCAACGCTGCGACCTGATGTTAGTTTGCATGTTGAGTGCTGGATTTTAATAGAATTTCTTTCCAGACCCATGCACGTGACTTCAAAAACAATAGAAGATATATATTAGAGACAATTAATGTTTAGTCCCTAGGAGCTAAGTACATTTTGCATTTAGTCCATTTTTTTATGTTCCAAAACGCCCCTTGTCTATTTTTTGACAATTTTTTCTTAGGGTGTAGAATTAAAGAAGAAAGAGTGTTTAAGAGTGTTTTATATGGTCAGAACTTTTTGGAACAAAATAAAAAGATTTGGACAAACGTTAATTAAAAAAAGGTTGAGGAACTTTTTGTCGAATGACCCTATATTATATATATATATATATTGATATTTTTGTTTAACTCCAGTATTATTCATTTTTTGAATTTCAGACACTACAGTCCGGACACACCTTGACACTATGGGGGGAGGCCCCAAGAGAATCTGATTGACCTCCAATAAGAGCCCTTGCCATTAGCCCCCTTTGGCTTATAGCTTTGTCACCGTATTTGTCTTTTGTGTGCGAAGGGGTTCACTTCATTATTTGATGGAGCTCAAGTGGAGGGAAAAATATCAGGATTGTTGACTAGTAGAGGGCGACCAAAAGTTTCTCATAAATTCTTTGTCGATGATAATATTATCTTTGGGAGAACGCGAACACGAACGCGAACGAGAACGAGAACGAGAAGAGATGATATTACCACCGTTAAGCATATATTACACACCTACGAAAAAGCAGCGGGGAATCATATTAATTATGATAAATGTAGATTAATGTATAACAAAAATACTAGGAGGAAGGTGAGAGAGGAGGTGACGGAGTTGTTGGGTATCAAATATTAGGGCTATGATAAATACCTAAGCCTTCCTTCGGTGGTGGGGAGATCTAAAAGATTGATCTTTCCACGAAAAGGTGTGGAGGAAAGTTATGGGATGGAAATCTAAAGCAGCAAGGAGATTCTTATCTAAGGCATGTCCCACTTATGCTATGAGTTGCTTTAAGATTTCAAATTGTGTGTGACAACATCACGTCCTTAATGAGAGACTTTTGGTGGGCTAACGAGAAGGATATAGGGATATGTTGGATGAGTTAGGACGACCTATGTAAACCTAAAAGAATGAAGGATGGCTTGGATTTATAGACCTCAAAGAATATAATATAGATTTGTTAGATAAGCCAGGGTGGATATTTGGATACCAAAGCAGTATAATTTAGACCTCATTCATCAAAATTCAACGCAAATAATAAGATTTTTGTTAAAGATCTCATTGACCTCGAATCGAGTCAGTGGGATCAGCACTTATTTTTCTATGTTATTTTCACATGGAGGGGGAGGGGGGTGTTATAATGTCGATTTCATTATCTTCCCCCAACTCAAGAAGAAAAAAAAAAGATATAGCACCATGAAAAGAATGGGAAGTACTCAACGATGAGTGGATATAACGTCGCATGACAACTTGGCTTCTGCGGAGGAAAGATGAATCAATGCGCATCATTGGGTTCAAACAAAAGGAAAAGAGACTAGTTATTTATGGAAAGCAAATATGCCCACGAAAATCAAACACTTCATGCATCAGTTCTGGATGAATTCGCTGCCCACGGGGATACAACTTCTAGCGGCAAAAAATAAAGACGAACCAGTTATGTTTGTGTGTAATAAGGCTTCAGATTCAGCAATGCATATTATAGGCAAATGCGACATAGCATGGGGAGTCAGAAGGTTATGGAATGAAACAAGTAGCAGTAGCAGACAAAGAAATGGAAGGGACAACAAATTGGATAATGTCTTGGCTGGTTTTGCACCCAAGAAACCAATTTGATTTCTTCTGTGTGGTGGCTTGGGCCATTTGCAGTAGCCGCAACGCAACGTTTCATAGCAAGCTAGACTCAGTTGCAAGGAATTTATGCTAAGGCTTGCACGACATTGCAACAGTGTATCCAAGCGCAATCAAGGTAGTAGATGTTTTGCTTGATCCGACATCGATAATATGGAGACCGGAAACACAAACGGGAAAGTGAAAGTAAATTTTGATCCAGTCAAAATCAGCGATGTAATTCGCTTCAAAATTGGGAAGGAGACAGTGAACTGGTAATATATGAATTGATGGGTGATGATTAATGCTGGTCCACATTGGGTCATATTATTAAAGAAATCAAAGCTAAAAATGGGAGCAATTTACTAGCAATGAAAGCGCTAGACAATTGTCTGACTGTCAGGTATTGATGTGGTGGCTATAACATTCTTGGACAACTCCAGTCAAATTAATGTACTCTTCTCTTTCACAAATTCATTCTGGTTTATTATTGATTTCAATTATAAAAAAAAATCTGTTAACCAGTCAATTAAAAATGACCTTCAAGTGACCCAATTGAGTTGACATAACTAAATGCTAAAAACAAAGAAGCTGATATATCAAGCCACCTTCATAGAAATTTCTGACTCCATCTCCTTCCCCTCTACTGCATTTCTATTCTGCAGGTTTAAATTGATACAATTTTTAGACACCTTCTCATGTTTTTTTTCATAAAATACCATTTTTTTAAACACAAGAATACCAATTTAACATACCACCAACATATAGAATTATCTGATCCCTTAGACCAATTAAGTGACATTACAGCAAATACATACACATCAGCTCTAAAAACAACAAATGGAATAAAGTAAAGCCCATTTATTCACAACCCTCAAACATAACATCCTTCTAATGAGTTTCCCAATTAAAGCAAAAAGAAGCACATAAAAGCAACCATTAGAAATGGGTTTTCCTTAGTCTAACTAATTATCTCCTATACATAAAGATCTATGTTAAAAAAGAGATTAATCGTTGAGATCATCGTCTTTGGTCTTCTTGGGCTTGCGATAAGACTCCTCCACACGCTTGGCCATGATAAGGCCATAGTTGGCTAGCTTTTTGATGTTGGGTACGTTGTAGTTTTGGGCTATATAGACTCCACACACTGTGCCCAAGGTGAATGAGAAAGTGCTTCTGATTATACCCATTTCAAATTGGATGCTGATTTGGGGGAAAATTTGAGGTGTAGTGGGCGTTGAATAAAAGGTGAGGAATGGATAAAAGCTTTATAATAATTATGAGAATCTTGTTTCTCAAGCCTTTTTTCTAACGGATGTGCACACAGACTAACTTCTTCCCCAAGAGTCCATCCATCCCCTTTCTCAAGTAATTTTATATGACATACTCGTCTTTCTTTTTAGTTGTAAACGTGTGCTCAAGTTGATTTATCTATTTTTTTACAATAATTTTAATTGTAAGGATTTTTTACTTAAAATTATAAAGTTTTGCCCTTGATTAGATTTACGTCGGATCCTTTTTTTCTTTTCCTGTGCAAGCTTTAAAATTAAATATTTGTCAAAATATAAATCTACCAAATTCGGTGGAGATTAGGGGTGCAATCGATACGGTATGACCGGTAATGACCCCTTACCAATATCAAAACTACAATCTAAAGGGTAACATCGTACCGTACAAATTTATCGACCGGTACATCAAAACAAAAATCAAAACCAAACCGGCCGATTTTTCGATTTCTCGATATTTTCGAGTTTTTTTGGTTTCGGTAATTTCAATTTCAATTCGGGTTTTTTTCCGGTAAATACCATAATTTCGAATCGGTTTATGCTTTTGGTAAATCTGACATATATTTCGATATTATGATTTCGGTAAAATTTTGTACAAGTTTCGGTACCAAAATTTTAAACTCATTTAATTGATTAATTGCAGTACTTAAAACTAAGATATGATATAAATTGCACTAAAAAATAAAATGAAGATCATGAAGCATAAACAAACTAAATTGCATTAACAAACCAAATTGCATTAAAAAGCCTTAAAAACAACTGTGGATAAATTGAAAAATCAATATATGTAGTTGTGTAATATATGTAGATTTATATAAAAAAAATAGATACATACGTATATATGCTTTTGAAGTAAAAAAACACACTGAATAAAAAAAATATTGAAAGAGAAGATCAAGATTCGAGCAGATCAACAATATTTTTGAAGTAAAAAAATATTGAAATAAATAAACGCATCTCAGATGCCAAACAATTACCAACCAACATATTGAAAAGCCACAAGTTTAAGGTGTAACAGATCTAGACATACACTCATAAACAATATAGCCGTACCGATTTAAGGCCGAAAGAGGTTACCGGAGGGGGAAGCCTGTACCAGTTTCAGGTCGGAAAAGAAAGAGATAGGGAAGAAGAAGCTACATTGTGTTGTGCGGCTAGATGGACTTCGTGTTGGCATGGCTAATTTGTGAGAGAATAGAATTTTTTTAGGGTTTTGTGCTTTTTTATTAAGTGAAATGAATGGATGAGATGAGTTTAAAATGAAGGGTCTTGATAATTTGATATATTTTTTTTTAAATACAATTTATCATTTGGTAATTTTTAAGGTAATACACGGTAAGTTTAGTACGGTATTTTGGTACGATAAATTCGATAATTTTGGTAAATCGTTTTTTTATATCTAAAAACCAAAACCAACCAAATTTTTGGTGGTATTTTCGATTTCAATAAAATCGGTTTTCGGTATTTCATAATATAAAATCAAAATTATTTTTTTCCCGGCCAAAATGATACGGTACGGTAAAAACTCGTACCAGTTGCACCCCTAGTGAAGATGGATCTTCATTATAAGGAGATAATCTCCATCAAATTTGGTATAAAACTTCATCCATTTACCCCTTCAAAAGTCAAATCCTGATATAAGGTCCATACTTTAAGGTCCTTCCAGGACTTACAATAATTCCCCCCCCCCCCCCCATATATATATATATATATATATATATATATATATATATATATATATATGCGCACTTTTTGTTTCGAGAATTACAATAATTTTGCAATTGCTAAAAATGTTTTATCTTTTGAAATGGTTATAAGATTAATCATATAGTTTTTTAACCACTCTATTGAGAACTATTCTCGGTGCGAGTTTTCTCACTGCTATTTCTCACTCCAAAATGTTGAAATTTCACATCGTGAAATTTTACCACCGGAAAATCTATCGAAAATTGCACTGAGAAATTTTAAATTTTAAATTTCAAACTTCAAAATTATATATTCTCCATTAATCTTTTTTGATAGATCTTGTCGAAACCTTTCCAAATATATAAATTCTATCTCAAACATAATTGTATTTTGAGAGATATTTAATTTTAAATTTTTCACAAAAAAAGACAAAATAAGAGTAGAAAACAAAATAAAATAAGGGCATTTTGGTCAACTCGACGTAGAAACTATTTTGAGTCTTAAGTATTTAGTTTCAAGGGATACATTTAAGTGTGTTGGATTCCTGAGGCGTGGACATGAAGGGTTTGATATTATGTTTTAAATTGTCTTTGTTGACTAACATATGTTGGTTATGCACCTATATATTGGTGTACCTGATATGAAATGCCTATGTTTTCATCCAAACATGCTTCTGAAAAAAAAAATATGGTGATATTTTCAGAGAGAATTAAAGTAAAGTATCCATTAAGGGAATTTATCTATAAATTAAAAGACTATTTGAGGTTAATTAAGTCAGGTCCTGACATTGCGTTAACTCAATGAAGAAGCTGACCCCGAAACATTCTAGGTGTTAAGATTTTATTGCCCTATTCGATTATACCTTATTGTACAAACCAAATAGTTAAAATTAGTTAGCAGATGCATTGAGTTGGAAACCAAATTTATAGCATTTCATAGAATCTAGTGGAGTAAGTGTGTGTACGCTTATTGTGCTTTCCCAAATTGTAGGTGATTTGCTGTAGCAAATAAAAGAGAAGACTATGGAGGATTCTATCACATATGTGATGTTACACCACATTGAGGATGGTGTTACTTGTAAAGGAAGGTGTTCTCTATGCAAAAGGGAACAAGCCATCTTTTTCAAAAATTAGGGGGATCAAGTCGAGGTTACTTAAGGAGATGCATGATGCATTGTATACAGGGCATCCATAGCAAGACAAAACTGTTTCCTTCTATTATTTGAAAGTTACCACTGACCCCTAATCGAAGTGAACAATAAATTTTACGTCTGGATGTGTTTGGTTTTCTAGTTGGACAAAACAAAAAGGAAGAAGATAGCGAGAACTTTGGAACCTTTACCAACTCTAACAAGGGCTTGGGAGAGTGTTTCTATGGATTTTATTGATTTGTTGCCAAAGGTGAAAGACTTCACTTTAATTACATTAATAGTTTATTATTTCCAAATATGCTACATTCATTCCAACTCCAAAGGCTTGTTCAACAAAAGTGGCAGCAGACTTGTTCTTTAGGGATGCGGCAAAGTGATAGGGGTTATCCCTTGACATCATTAGTGACTGAGGTGAGAAATTTATTGGGCAATTCTGGACTGCCTTATTTGACATATTGGGATCGAAATTCAAGTTCTCTATAACAAATTATCCTCAAATAGATGGTCAAACGGGGAGTGTGTCCATACCTGCGCATCTCTCCCTTTCACTCGGGGGGCGGGGGTAGGAGAGAAAAGGTCTCGCGCCCTCTTCCTATAGGAGCTTTTCGACTGTCGTCGATGTGGGGTGATTTAAAAAGATAGAGTCACTAACCTATTTTTCACAAAATTGGCAAAAGAACATGTTGACTTCTTAAGAGAGAGGAATCAAAGACAAACTGATGCTTAGAAAGCCAATAGTTCAGAGGTTCAAGGGCCAAGTTACAGAATGTGAAGTTGTTAGGCACCCATCCCTCCCTTTCTGTCTCTCATGGGATTATGTTACTATTTTTCTTAATTTATCCATGAAGTGTGTGTGCGTCTATATATAAATGGAGATAGGAATTGCCCAACTCATATCATAGAAAATATAGAGTGAGGTCATCCATAGGAATGTTCTCAAAATAATATATAGAAAATACGATGTATGCATTTATTAAGATGTTGATCGTTATGATGAAACGATAATATATGTTAGTTAAAATTCCAAGTATGAATCATAAATACGATATGTATATATACATATGAGTAATGTATATACAAAAAGAGTGAAAATAAAAAAATAATAAATTGAGAAATTAGACTCGAGTCTCGGGCTTTAGCCTAAGACGCCAAAGTAGCCTATAAAAGCATCAAAGTACACGTACTTCGCATGCGGCATAAGGGAGGAGTTTATCCCATAGATTCGAAAGGGAATTTATTATATGTGTGCGTGTAGAAAATGTATTTTAGTTTTGAGAAATTGTGGTGGATAATCCCGTAGGAATTTATATGTGTAACCCTCTTTTTCTTTTTTCTTTTTTTTTCTTTTTTTTTAAAAAAAAATAAGGTATGTTCAATATAATTAATAAAAGATGAAGTATTAATGTGTATGAGCTAAAGTAAAAAATAGATTAAGAATTTATGTAACTAATGCAAAAGTAAAGAATCTAAAGAGAGAGAAGTATTTTTGGACCTTGTTTGGAGAATTGAGGCTTGATTTTGAACCTTGATGAGCTCCTTTTAATGTTGTGATGAATGTTGATTGACAGAGAATGAGATTTTGCTAAATTGGTATGAAGAGGATGGGAATGAAAGATGGAAAGGAATTTCACACAAGGAAAATTCGTTGATTGCAAGAGAATGTTGCTGAGATCACTGATATTGATGGATCTAAGGTGTACCTTGAGGGTGAGCTCATGCCATTTATTTATTGGATAAGAGGGTGCCGATCGGCATATCCCTATCCCTTCCAATCGATAGCTAACCCTAGACACACTACCGATAGGCAAGGAAATGGACTTTTCAATGGGTAGTCTTGTGAAGATTTTTTCGAAAAATGATCGTAGAATGAAATTCATAGATCTAAATTATGCACGGGGCATGCCGTTTCAAAGTTAATTCAGATGCCTTCAAGTGTCCTTTCTCCTGCTCCCGGGTCTAGGAGTTGACTTTGGGTCAAACAGGGCTCGAAAGCGCTCGTCGATCCTTTGGATTGGAGATTATGGGATGATAATGGATCGTTCGTCCAAACCGTAAGTCAGAATCGCACACGGGGTGAATTGTTGGAAATTTTGTATAAGTTACTTCGACATTCCAAAGAGCTTTGCTCGATTCAAAAACTTGACTTTGGTCAACCGGGGCTCGAAAGTAGTAAGTGACCTTTTAAAGTAAAATAGGTGGTTCATCCTTACCATAATGCTAATTCGTGAATGGGGCAGATCATTGGAAAGGGTATTTCATGCCCTTAAAAGATTCATTAAGCTTTCTCTCTGACGATAGAGTTGACAGGAGTCAAACAGGGATCGAGATCTCCTAATGGCTTACATATCAGTCCTTAGAGTATAACCTAGGGTTTGTAGTGAAATGGGGAGGTGCTTGAGACCTAAGGAAAGACTTAGGGGGTCCTAGAATATGGTGTCTATAGAGACCCTCGACAGGTGAGATTGGAATAAGTGAAAGCCTTCGAATAGACACCACATGATATTTTAGGAAATATGTCGATTTTGCGAATCTAAGGGATGAAGATGATCGATTAAGATGGGCAAGGACATTTTTAAGGACTTAAGGTGATGCTGGAGCGAGCCAAGGTCGATTCTTATAACCTAGCGTAGGGAACGCCCAAGTTTGAGGATCGAGGTAAATTTTGAGGACCTTAAGCAAGGGTGACCAATTCATAAACCCGAGGCCAATTCTGAGGACTTAAAGTCGGAGCCACCAATTTTGAGGGTTGAGGTCAAGTCTGAGAACCTTAAGTGGGGATTCATCAATTTTGAGGGCCAAAGCCAATTATGGGGGCTTTAGTGAGAGTAACCAATTCTAAGGATCGAAGTCACTTCTGAGGACCTTAAGTGTGTGGGGGGGGGGGGGGGACCAATTCTGAGGGTCGAGGTCAATTCTCGAGGGCTTAAGTGGTAGCGGCCACTTCTAAAGATCGAGGTCAATTCTCGAGGGCTTAAGTAGTAGCGGATAATTCTAAGGGTCGAGGTCAATTCTGAAGACCTTAAGTGGGGAGTGACCAATTCTGAGGGTCGAGATTCATTCTGAGGACCTGAAGTGGGGAGTGACCAATTCTGAGGGCTGAGGTCAATTCTGAGGACCTTAAGTAGAAGCGACCAATTCTGAGGGTCAAAGACAATTCTAAGGGTTGAGGTCAATTCTGAGGACCTCAAGTGAGGCGACCAATACTGAGGTTCAAGGTCAATTCTGAGGACCTTAAGTAGAAATGACTAATTCCGAGGGTCGAAGACAATTCAGAGGACTTTATGATGGAGATCGACCAATTCTGAGGATTGAGGCCAATTATAAGGTCTTGGAGCGACCAATTCTTAGGGTTGAGGTCAATTCTGAGGACCTCAACTAGAGAGCAACCAATTCTGAGGACCTTAAGAAGGAGTGACTAATTATGAGGGTCGAGGTCAATTCTGAGGACCTTAACTAGGAGCAACCAATTCTGAGGGCCGAGGTTAATTCTCAGGACCTTCAGTGTGCAGCTACCAATTCTGAGGACCGAGGTCAATTATCAGGACCTTAAGTAGAGGGAACCAATTCTGAGGCTCGAGGACCTCAAGTAAGATGTGGGGTATATTTTCCTAGGAAAATTTTAGGGACTCCTGTGGGGAAAAGATACTAATTTGAGGATTAAATGTAGACTTGTCGAGGAATTTTTAGATTTCTGTTGTGTCCCTTAGAGACATTGCTGGAGAGATATCTGCTTGGATTTGAGAATTCCACTGGGGAAATAATTATAGGATTCCATTAATTAATTTATGGGTTTTGAGCTAGGTGAAAAATGTGGTGTTAATTCAGTTGGGGATTTTGAGAACATGAGAAATGATTTTCTTTGTTAAAAAGTTCTAAAATTCATTTGGTAATTTTAGGAAAATATTGTGGAATTTTCAGGAGTTTTTGGGATTTTTTGTACAAAGTTTCAGGGAGGTGCCGACCGACGAGGTGCAGAGGGTGCCAAATGGCAGTGGCATGGTCTTTTGGACTACCTCGAGCAAGTGAAGGGACAGTTCCAATCGGTATGTAGCTGGGGTATTTCGTTCGACATGACTCTTAGCCTCCTATAAAAAGGGGCGAAATTTCTTCATTTTTCACAGCTTTCAGATCTTCTATCTTCTGCCCTGCTTTTCTGTGAAATGTTCTTGCATTATTTTCTTTTCCAAGGCTACGAAATGGTAGATTTTTTAAGCAGTGTTGTCCATTTGGTGTGGTTGAGTATAAATGATTGGGTGTATTTAGAGTGGCGGGCCAGGGTTCCCTTAGTGATGGGCAATGAGAATGCCTTTACTCATTTGAGACGCTTGCCGATGAACGGACTCTTTTACATGAGCTTTCGCACCATCAATTGTCTAGGATGGTGAACCCTAGTGGTTATGTAAGTGTTAGTGACCTTTGGTATTTTCTTTTATTTTTCTAAATTTTGCTAAGGGTTTTTCCTTTTGCTTTGAAAGATTGATATATCTATGTTGAACTTGCGTTCCCGGGTGACGATGGGGTTCAGGGACGTCTGGGTCAGGTCTTGAGCGACCTGATGAGCAACCGGGTAAGTTATTTTTTCATCTTGAGACCATTTTTATTTAATGACTCTTTTCCAGATATTGATTTTCCAATGGGGATCTTACAGGTGACCTTTTATCCCTGGGGGATGGCCATCCAGAACACAGGGGTGACTTGGGGGAATGCGCAGCTGCGTCGGCTGCTAGCGCAAGAATTTAACTATTGCTGGTATTTGAAGGAGAGAGTAGTTTGATCAGTAGTGGATGACAAAGTGATGGTGCTTCGTACGAGTCCCCCAAGGTACATGAGGCGAGAGCGAAAGATACTGGAGGAGGCGAGGGTGGCGGCGATGATCGGAGAGCCTACTCTTCATATACCGATGCGGTGGTGACCTATGATTATCTGAATTTTGTGTCAAGTTGGTTAATGTCTCCTAACATATATGATGTTATGAATCTCCCCCATGCAGTCTCTAATAGGGTCACGAGTCGACCAGTGGGGTCTGCCCATAGTGCGAGTGGTGTTTCGACAAAAGCGGCGGCGATGTCAGAAGTTTTGTTTCTATGGCTGGATTCTCCTTCCTATAATAACAGACGACTTAAGGTAGGATCGGTGCATATGTTGAATCACCCCAATGCGATAGACCTAGAGGTTCTAGGGATGACGGAGGATGTCCTTCAGTCGGAGGTATATCCTTTTATTTTTTTGACTTTTGTTTGTCTAATTTCTTTCTTTGCCTTAGACAAACTGATTTAGTTTTTTTCTATTTTTCTTGCACTATGTCTGGGTGTCGACTAGCTGGATGAATGACATCCGAGATTGGGTGGCTATCACGATGGATCATATCCGGGATTCGATCTCCGTTCCTTCCTGTTTGGTGCCATCTGCTTTGTCTGAGGAGGGGCTTGGATCGGGTATCGGGGGTTCCTCAGCTCATCTTCGAGGAAAGCACGTATGCCGCAGGGATGGGGGGTCATAGAGAGAGAGAGATAAATGAAGGTTAAAGAGAGTGTGGGATCGATCTAAGTCCCATTATTTTTTTTCCTATTTTTCTACAAAACAAATATGTATATATATATATATATATATATATATATTAGAATGGGGTTTTATTTATTTATTTATCTTTGCTTAGATGACTTAATCTACATGCATTCTTTTCTTTGCTACTGAGACTGTAAAAAGGATTAGTTAGACTTAAAATGAAATTTATTTTAATAAAAGGATAACATTTGAGGAACTAGACTGATTTGAAAAATAAAAATAATTTTCATTGAGTTTTTTTATTTTGACAAATAAAGAAAAATGGAAATTTCCTTATAGAGCAACTGGAATATTGACTGGAACATGCTCATGGCAGCGGTACAATTCTGGTACCCCGAGGATCATGTCTTTCACTTTGGCTTGGATGAAGTCTACCTAACTTACGAGGAGTTCTCTGTTGTGTTGAGGGTAAATCATAGTGTTAAGGTGGCCATGCCTGAATTATCTCAATCTCCTCGAGAGCTGTTAGCAGGACTTCTCCATATTTCACCCTTAGTGGCTCAGTTATTGGTTATGGTAGGAATGATCTCTCTACAAACTGTACTATTTTCTGTGCGTCTACAGGATGTTGGTGATACGATCTATACTGGAGCCGTCACCCTTGGCTTAACTTCAAAATTACTATTCATGACTGGGGATCGGCTGGTGGATCCTCAACTTACTGCAATCACTGTGTGGATGTCATATCTCCATAACCCTACATTGGTAATATTCGTAAAGACCCTAAATGGTCTAGATGCTTAGCGGGAAGACCATTCTGACTTTCTAAGGGGTAGCCCCGTTATGTTGTTCATGTGGCTATTGGAGAGATTTTATTTAGTGGTCCCTCCTAAATATACCTTGGCAGCTGTGCCGAATTTCATTACTTGCTACTTCATCAGTTTCTACCCAAATATAAAAAACTGGGAGAACTATCTTGTAGAGCAAAGGGCTCAATGCCCGCGCTGGTCGGTATCCTAGTGGGGGGGAGTTGCATCTCATTCTAGAACTGGGGAAGTACCAGTATGTTCGGTTGGTTGACCTCCGACAGACCTCTTTCTACTTTCCTTGTAGGCTCCTGCGTTAATTTAAATGGGAATAGATCATGCCTTCCCTTGTTCTGGACTTCTTTCTTAAGGAAGATTTGGCAGAAGGCATGCGCATATGGTTGGGATATTTGTGGGAGAATCGTCGACCATCGACCTATCCTTCCCAATCTGTTGGGAGGGTTTGGCATATTTTTTGAGACTATATAAAATAGTTGCGACTAAGGGTAGTGGCTAAGATGTTGACCGAGGAGGGAGGTGTTATGGTTTTACCTAGGCTGGTCCGGGCTTACCGTTTCATGGAGAGCCTTAGGTATCCTGTCCTAACAGGGGAAGTTTGGGGAGCCCAAGATGAAGATAATGATGGAGGTGGTTCTTCTGGATGCTGCAGGTAGGATCCTCTGGAGAGTTTTATTCGTGAAGCTTTTGTGTTTTGGTTATTTTGGGATGGTTGTTTAGGAGTAGTTTTTTATTTTTAGGTTAATAAGGTTGGCATGGGAAGTAGTTTGACTCCCTATGTTGATATTTCGTGTAATCGTACCGGATCTTTTCATCAATTGAACATAAAAGATTTTAATTATATTATTATACCTCTCGATGAGTTTTGCATTTGAATTATCTATACTAATTGCTAAGGCATACATAATCCTTTCGTTCATGTAAATGATATAATGAAGTGTCGTTCTCGAGGATAAGAAAAGAATAGCGTTTTGTGAAAAAGAAGGGAACTGTGCTCATGTAAAGCATATAAGCTTCCTACGTACCTCAGGGGGTTTTGAAAATTTTCTGAGTTTCATTTTTGAAGGTAAAAAGGTTTATAGAGGATCAAGCCCCACGTAGTTCTGAGTACAAGGAAATAATTTTTTTTAAACAATAGAAGGGAGATGAGAAGAGTGATAGTTTGCCAAGATTTTGGACTAAGGGTAGAATTTCTTGAGATGGGCCAAGTTAACTAGACGGACCATCTTTTCCCCATCGAGGTCGGTAAGCATAGCGGCACCACCAGATAAGATCTTCTGCACAATGTAGGGGCCATTCCAATTAGGATTGAGTTTCCCTCTAGGGTTTAAATGGGTTCTACGATTTCTTTAAGGGCTAAATCCCCTTCTCAGACACCCCGATCCTTGACTCTTTTGTTAAATGATCGTGTTATTTGGCGATGTTACCCTTGTATAGATATAGACCTTTCAACCTCAAGTCATCCAAGAACAATAATTTTTCAAGACGACTTTGAGGTTAATCTTTTTTGCTGACTTTGCTTTCAAGCATGACACGTGATGAAGGTATTTTTATCTCAACGGGTAGGAATGCTTCCATGTTGCATACCAAAGATTAATGGGTAGCCCCAGTAGATGCTCAAACTGAAGTGCAGTATCCCCAAAAAGCATAAGGGATCCGATCGTCCTAATCTCGATAACTTTTATTCGTCTTGTTGATAATTGATTTGAGGTTCTTATGAGTGGCTTCGACTTCACTGTTGTTTCAGGTTGGCAGGGTGAAGATTTGTGTCTCTAAATCCTATACTCATCGACCAATTCTAGGACTTCTTCTTCTTCGAAATACAATCTGTTGTCAACGATATTTTTTCGGATGAACTTGGCTACCTTTTTGGCATTCATCACTGCATATGACTCGGCTTCGACCCATTTGGTGAAGTAATCATTGGCAACGAAGATAAATTCATGTCCGTTGGAGGCCTTGGGTGTAACTTTTCCTATGATATTAATATCCCATGTGGAGAATGTCCAGGGAGAGGTTATGTTGTATAATTCTCGCGAAGGCAAGTGCTTGAGATTGGAAAATTATTGGCATTTAAGGCATCTTCGAACATAGGTGGTGCAATCCTGAACCATAGTGGTCTAATAGTAACCTCGTCGGAGGATTTTCTTGGTGAGATATGGGCATTCATGTGGGGTCCTCACTCCCCATTATGGATTTTCTGCATCATCGCTTCAATATCAGCCCCTACGATGCAATGTAAATGGGTTCTATCGACGTTTCTCTTGAACAGTGCTTTATCTCAGATAATGTATTCGACAACCAATTTGTAGAGGGTTAATAGGTATTTCTTTTTAGAGTCTTGGGGATACCTACCGTGCTTGAGGAGGTGCCAAATATCATAGTACTAATAATCGACTATATCAGGACCTTCTTCTTTTATGAGCTCAATGTGATAGAAGTGGGTTTTTTTAACTTGGTCTTGGACTAGTAAGGGGGCCATTGTTATTCCTTCGAGCATGTTGATATTGGAGGCTATGGTAGCAAGGGCATCGTCTAAACTGTTCCTTGCTCGGGGTAGGTAGTGGAAGGTAATATCTTGGAATTAGGATGCCATCTCTTCTAGGTGGTAATGGAAGGGTAAGAGTTTCTTGTCTTTGAATTTCCATCTTCTGTGGACTTGGTCGATGATGAGGAATGAATTCCCATAGACATTTAGGCAGCGAATTACTTTCTTAAGAGCGACTATGAGGCCTACAATGCATGCGTTATATTCGATCATGTTGTTGGTGCAGGGAATATCTAGATTGATGGCAATGGAAGTGTCAAAGTCATAAGGGGTGATTAGGAGTATCCCAAAGTTGTATCCTTTTTTATTAGCAGTGTCGTCAAAGAACATTTTTCATCGGAGGTCTTCTTAGGAAGTACAAAGGATATCTTCATCAGAAAATTTAGAGATCCAAACATCGGCTTCTTCCATAGGGTGGTTAGCGAGGTAGTCAGAGATGGATCTCCCTTTCATGGCTTTCTGTGAGACATACACAATATCAAACTCGGCTAACAACATTAACTATCAGGCCATTTGGCTAGAGAAGATAGGTTTCTCGAGTAGGTATTTTATAGGATCCATTCGGGACACAAGTTTGACGGGAAAAGTGAGCATGTAGTGTTGTAATTATTGGGTAACCTAGACAAGGGCGATATATTCCCTCTCTAAGCCAGTGTAGTTAACTTTGTATCCATCCGATTTATAACTGGCGTAGTATATAGACCTCCCTTTACGGATTTCTTTAAGGTATTGGGCCAATAAAGCCCCAATTACGGTGTCTGTTATGTCCAGGTATAGGAGTAGGGGTAGACCAGGTTATGGTGGCATGAGTACTATAGGTCAGATTAAATATTTCTTTATTCGATTAAAGACCTCCTGATAAGCTTTATTTTAAACCTTAATTGAATCCTTCCAGAGGAGTTTGAAGATGGGTTCACAAATATAAGTTAATTGGATGATGAATTAATTGATATACTATAATTTTCCTATGAATCCCTGGACTTCCTTATCCGTTATGGGTGGTGGTATTTCGAGTATGGCTTTTAGTTTGGCATGATCTGCTTCAATACTTTTTTTTCTAACCATGAATCCCAGGATCTTTCCTTTGGTAACACCAAAAATAATTTCTGTGGGTGAAGTCGCATCTAGTATTGTCGTAGCCTCTAAAATAACTTTCGAATAGCGATAGCATGACCTTACCAAGTTTTAGACTTGATGATCATATCGTCCATATAGACCTCAACTTCTTTGTGTATCAAATCATGCAAGATAGTCATGGAAGCCCTCTAGTAGGTAGCCCCTGCATTTTTCAGGCCAAACAACATGATGAGTTGATGAATGCAGTTTTCTCTTGATGATTCGGGTACATCTTGATCTGTCTGTATCCGACAAAATTCTCAACTAATGAAGCGTAACTAACTGTATTATCTACAATCATGTCGATATTGGGTAGCGGATAATCATCCTTTGGAGAGGCCTTATTCAAATCTCGATAATCAACGCACATGCAAACCATTCCTCCTGATTTTGACATGGGTATAATGTTGGATAACCATGTGGGATATTCAATCACTCGGATGAAGCCTACGTTCAATTTTTTTTACCATTTCTTTCTTAACCTTGAGTGACCATTCAGTGCGAAGCTTTCCCAGTTTTTATTGGACATGTTTGCATTTTCGAAGAGCCAAAATCTCGTGCTGAGCAAATTTCGAGATCAATGCCTGGTATGTCATTGTAGGTCTATGCGAAGACATCCATCAATTCCTTTAATAGTTCCTCGAGTTTTGCGTGCTCTTTCTCATCAAGGGTGGACCCTATCCTAATCTCACATAGTTAGTTACTAGAATCAAAGTTAATAACAACAGTTTCATCTACATTAATTTGAATGGGTTATGTTATTTGTTATTAAGCTTATTAACATCAGTTAAGAGTTGTTCATTTATAAAATCATCATCATCAAGAGTTTGATTAAAATCAAAACAATTAATGTAAGGCACAATAAGGTACTTAAAATCTTCATTTATTTCATTTTTGGGAAATATAGCATTGAGAACCTCATCAAAGGAGGTCTCGATTACATTATGATCAGAATAGGGAGTTTCAATAAAAAGAAGTGGAAATAGGATAAACATCAGAGTTGGGTTGTATTTTAGCGGGTGGAACTAGGAGAGCATGCCAATTAAGGAGAGGTACAATAACATCTTTGATGAGGCAGGATGTATCCGATGATGTAGATCTTGAATAGACCATGCAGAGTGTCTGCCCCAGTATTAACAAGTTGAATGAATCCTCGAAGTCACTTCCCTCGGAATCTCCAGTAGCGATTATAGCCTTCTTAATGAGTGATTGCACGTGATGCTGAGAGCCTTCGGCCCATGAGTAACTTTATTGGAAGAAGATCTCCATTATTGGCTTCATTTTGTTGTCCACATGAACATACCATGGTTCGAAAAAGCCACAAAAGGGGAAATATTCACCCGCTTTGATGAATTTTCCATTCAACTAATTCTCAGAGATAATCTTGGTACTTTCTAGCCTTCTTTTCAACTAAGTTTGGTGGAGCATCTCAAGTTTCTCTACTGATGGTTGATAACCTAGGCCACAAGGAGGAAAGGATTTCTTCAACACTGTAGGCTCTAGTACCCTATTCTCTTCATCCTAACCCCAGTTTGAGTACGAAGTGCACATTTTTGAACATCTGTATTACATTGACGTTACTGTGAGGGTGGTATTCTAAACAGACTCGGTCTTTGAAATCATCCCCACCTAGGAATGGAAGTGGTTCGATGCAAAAACCAGATATAACCATATCATTTGTCTCATGTTGTATCTCTAGTACTGGATTATTGGTTCTTGCATTCCCAGTATTATCATCATCGCCCAAGATAGTGATGACCTTCCCTTTAACAAAGAATTTCATTTTCTGATGGAGAGAGGACAACATGCCCTTGATAGTATAGAGCCATGGTCATCCGATAAACAAATTGAAACAAGTTGGGATGTTGATGACCATGAATTTAATAACGGGATTTATGGTCCCAACCCCTATTGTGAGCTTTATGGATCCCATTACTTCCTGACAAGTATTATCATAAGCACGCACCATTGCAGAGGTTGGAACAAGGTCGCTTATTTTTAATCTCATGCAATTGAGTGTTCTCGACTGTCAAACATTAAAAGATGATTCATTATTGACAAGAAAAAGTGGGACGATCTTTCCCATGACTTCGATAGAAATATTGAGAGCATAGTTGTGATTTGGTCCAAACCTAAGGATTTTTTCTCCGGAGAAGGAGATAATTCTAGTAAAGGTTAGAGATCCGATTAGATTCACTCCTTCTTATGGTGTGGTGGAAGGAGGGATTGTGGGCCTAATAAGTAGTTTAATCAAGGCATTTCGGTGCAGTTAAATGACATGAAGAGTCCCCGCAAAGTGATGTTAGATTGGGTTTTTTTAACTGATCAAGGATCTTGCTTTCCTCGAGGGTCACTTCCTGTATAGGAAGTTTCTCAACACCTTTTTCCTTGTCGATCGCTGATGATTACGAGTTCAAAACCTAGTAATTCATCCATGATCTATTCATATGGTTCAAAAAATAAGGGAAAATAGAAACCTCATTTCCTCATCTATCTCGGGTTGTTCATCCACCTTATTAATCTCTCCTAGTAGATCCTTAAATAATATTATTCCACATATACAGAATACTGGGCTAGTCCTGTCTGGACTTTGCTCTTCATCTAAATTATTGAATTCGTCTCCTCATCCACTAGCAACAACATCATCTTTCCATGAAAATTCATTGCACTTCATAACCTCAACGACCTCTTCATATAGATCCCCCCATTCAACTGGGAGATGTAGATACGAAGGGACCAGGTACCCTTGTAGTTTCAAAGCATCAAATATCTCGAACATCTTGTAAATTTTTTTGGTCTGCCGAAATAAGTCTGTCATGATATGAATGACATCATCTAAGTTGACTTCATCATTAAATAGCACCTAATTATCTCACTCTTGAGCCCATTTTCGAGCATCTAAAAAAAGTGTACTGAAACTCTAGCAGTCAATGGTTATCTTGAAGGGCAATTTCATCCCAAGGTCTAGAAGCTGGTTTAATACTGTTAATAATTCCATGTCTTTCCCTTCGGAACGGGTACACATAGCAATGCATGCTCTAGTAAAGAGTGAAAAATGTTGATCGAAAAAATAAGTAGGATATAGGAGAAAATATGGATAAATTTAGAGGGGTTTAGGGGAATATATGGGTATGATGGGTGATTTACTAGGCACAATCTGGGTAAATGCATCAAATTCTAGGTCTTTTCCTAGAAATATAATATTTGCATGATTTGGGAGTGGATTATAGGTAGTGTTTCATTTAGGATTGGTTGGTGGGCGATGATACACGGTTAATCAGACCTTGGATTATGTTTTGAGGGTGGAAACACTGATCAGTTGTGTAGCTGACATTTTGATGGAAATCATAATGGGCATCTGGTTTTAAATTTTTGGGAAACGGGTTCGGTAATAGACGAGGATCCAATGGCTAAATAAGATTTCGACTCAAATGGGCTTAGTAAACTTTAAAGATGGGAGCTTGAAACTTGGTATATTCTTTTTTGATGGGTTTGGGCGTCTTTCTGGTGTCCAAGAAATGGCAGGATGAGAGATTTTATTGATAATTAAAACTACGGTATTGACAGGCTTCTCGTACTTTCTAGGGGTGAACTGTTTGGATACTTTCTTAGGCTCAACTTCTGTCTTAGTAAGACTTTTTTCAATCTCCACTCTTGCTTCTCTAAGGGCTAAAAAATGGTGGTAGAACTGTCCTCCCATTGTTGCTCGGACATAGGATAAGAAGTTCTTCTTCATAATACCGACTTGTTCTTCTTCGGATGGCTGATTGGTCATGGTGGCAGCTTTCTATCTCCACCTTAATATGAAGTTACTGATAGATTCCCCGAGATTTTATTTTAGAAATTTTGAATCACAGTGGTAACCTCCAACTCTTCGTTATACTTGTATTGTGACATGAATTCATGGGAAACATCCTCCCAACTAAGAATTACGGACTCCTCGAGAGATAAGAACAAGTGAAGAGTGTTGTCCTTCTAAGTTTGTTGAAATATTTGGGCCATTATTTCCTCGGAGGCACCTAAGAGAGTCATGGCTCGGTTGTAATTTCGAAGGTGAACAAATGGGGGTACACTACCCACGAACTTCTCAATGTTGGGCATCTTGAACTTTTTTGATAGCCTTAATTTACAATAAGGAGACATATGGTTGTAATCCATGTAATTCCCAGAGATTTATACTTGGTCAAACTTCTTGGTCAACAACTTAAGGTCCTCCTTGACCTTGTTCAAATATTCTTCCTTCGAAAAAATGGCCATGGGTAGGTTGGACCCTAGATGAGCAAATTTTGGCGGAAGAAGTTGAGCTAGAAGTGATCCATTGGAAGGAGCGGCACGTGGAGCATGATGATACTCCTCAGAGACCCAAATAGGCTCAGGTGCGAGCGAACCCATAACGTGAGGTAAGAGGACCTCGAGTTCTTAGGGAATAGGGACCCAATTTTGCTACATCTCATGAACCACGGTTTGAAGGTTGTCAATCTTAGCAATGAGGTTAGCAAATATAGTCATCGAATCTGGCTGCACATTCGGTACTTGATCAACGTTCTCTATGGAAAGCAGGTCAAGGTGGATTCCAAACTTGAAGGAAATAGCAAGGGAACTGACGGAGTCACAAGGCAGTTCGACCAAAGACCGAAGCCAATAGGGAGCCAGGCCAAAGATCGGGTATGCGATCAACCTGAAAAGGAGAAATGATTCGAATTTATTTTTGAAAAAGGATAAGAAAAATCTTTTATTATAGGAGGAAAATGTTTTTAATATTTTTGGAAAAGAGGAGGACAAAATATTTTTGGATATTTCGATAAAAGAGGGGAAAATGTTTTTGTAATTTATGATAAAAGGAAGGAAAATGCCTTTGGTAAAAAATGTTTTTAACACTTTTGGCAAGCAAAGAGGAAAAATAAGAGAAGGGTATCAACATGATTATTATTATTATTATTATTATTATTATTATTATTATTATTATTATTATTATTATTATTACTATTACTAGTACTATTCTTCTTTTATTATTTTGAAAAATATGTAACACACGGTTGGACTTGTTGCCAGGCTCATGGACAGGGTCCCGTTTTAAAAAAAAGACGAGATTGGGCAAAAATTTGGATGGCATGTCGATCCATAATTTCGGCAGAGTTTCGGGTAGTAATCGGTAAACTAAATATGAATGCCCTAGGTTTGACGCCTATATGAGGGTATGCAGTTTTTGGGTTAATTGGAAGGGTTCCCCCATTTGGTATGACTTCTATGATACGCATCTTTCTTTTGAGGGCAATCGGTACGTGTGGACAAACCATTTGATATACTTGAGTGTACGCGAATTGCCTCACTATATACCTCGTGGGGACAGTACGCGTGAGAACGAATTCGATATACTCGACGTATGAAAACGAGTTCCCTGCGATATACCTCCCGTCATGAATTCGGTCAAGTGGTATGATGCGGGGATAACCGTTCGATATACGTCAAAGGAACTTGGCCAATGCAATATGAGTGTCAAATTACTTAGGCTAACTGCTAGCTGCCGAACCAACGCCCATCACAAAGTGACCCCCTAATTACGGGATAAAATTTAGTCAATAGCCATGATCTTTGGTAACTTAGTGTGCAATATGCATGATTCTTTATAAGTATATTATGGAGATGGTATTGTATTTAGCATAATGAGTACTATACTAATAGGGAAGAATGTACAAGTTTAAAAAAAATTAAATCTATCATGGTGAATGAAGATTATACGGAGCATGGGTATGTGAGAAAGAGTGATGTGTGAATATTTACAAGTGAATGTGTGGTAGTGAACCTAAGCATGGATTAAATACAAGTGGTGTGTGTAACATGTGGATATAAGTGATCCTACGTGTAAGTAGTGTGAAGTGTACATGGCAAGTATCTATAAGTGTGTGAGTGAGGAGTGTTATAAGCATGAGGTAGATATGTAGAAGAGATAATAGAGGAGAAAAAGGAACATATAAGTAGGTGCATACGCACACAACTAGAAAATGATAACACCCATGCAAACAATGTGTAGCCCTCTTAGATAGATTCCCCAGCAAAGTCGCCATTGTGGTCATTGCTATTCGTTATCTCACTTTCCCGAGAAGAGGGGGGAGGGGAAGTCTCGCGCCCTCTTCCTCTAGGAGAGCTTAGGCCGTCGTCGTTGTGGGGTCATGTCAATAGATGGGGTTGCCACCCTTTTTTGCGCAAAACTGGCAAAAGAACATGTCACCGCATCGAGAGAGAAACAACAAAGACAAACTGATTCTTACGAAACCAATAATTCAGAGGTTTGAGGGCTAAGTTACGCAATAGAAAGGTGTTAGGTACCTATCCAACCCTTTTGGTATCTCATGGGCTTGTGTTACTATTTTTCTTAAATTCTCCTTGAAGTGTGTGTGCGTGTATATATAAATAGAGATTGGAATTTCCCAACTCATATCATGGAAAAGATAGAGTGAGGTCATCCATATGAATATTTCCAAAATAATATCTATAAAATACGATGTGTGTGTTTATCGAGATGTTAATCGTTACGATGAAACGATAATATATGTTAGATAAAATTCCAATTATGAATCATTAATACGGTATATACATATGAGTAATGTATAGATAAAAAGAATACAAATGCGAAAATGGAAAATCGAAAAATTGAGAAAATGAGAAAATAGACTCGAGTCTCGAGCTTTAGCCCAAGACGCCTACGTAGCCCATAAAGGAATCAAAGTCCACGTAGTGCATCATAAGGGTGGGATTTATCCCATAGATTCGAACTAGAATTTATTATATGTGTATGTGTAGAAAATGTATTTTTAGTTTTGAGAAATTGTGGTGAATAATCCCTTAGGAATTTGTAAGTCTAACCCTCTTTTTCTTTGTTTTGTGTTTTTAATAGAAAATAAGGTATGTGAAATATAATTAATAAAGATGAAGTATTAATGTGTATGTGCTAAAGTAAAATCTAGATTGAGAATTTATGTAACTAATGTAAAAGTAAATAATTTAAAGAGAAGGAAGGATTTTGGACCTTCTTTGGAGGATTGAGGCTTGATCTTCATCCTTGATGAGCTCCCTTCAATGTTGAGATGAATGTTGGAAGAGAGATAATGGGAATTTACTAAATTGGTTTTGAAGAGGATGGCTATGAAAGATGGAAAGGAATTTCACACAAGGAAGATTCGCTGATTGCAAGAGAATGTTGCTGAGATCATTGATATTGATGGATCTAAGGTGTGCCTTGAGAGTGAGCTCATGCCCTCTATTTATAGGGCAAGGGGTGATGATCGGAATAACCCTGGCTCTGCTAATCAACAGGTAACCCTAGACACACTATTGATAGGTAGGGAAATAGACCTTCCAATCGGTAATCTTGTGTAGATTTTTCTTAAAAATGATTGTAGAATGAAATTTGTAGATCCAAATAGCGCATGAGGCATACCGTTAAAAATTTAACTCAAATACCTTTAAGTTTCGTTTGCCCCTCTCCCGCTTTCGGGAGTTAACTTTAGGTCAAATGGGGCTCAGAAGCGCTCGTCGGTCCTTCGGACGAAAGATCGTTGGGCGGTAATGGATTGTTCGTCCAAACCGTAATTCAGAATCATATATGGGGTGGACCATTGGAAATTTTATGTTAGGTACTTCTAAATTCCAAAGAGCTTCGCTTGGTTCGAAAATTTAACTCTGGTCAACCAGGGCCCGGAAGCACCTAGTGACCTTTCAGAGTAAAACGGGTCATTCGTTCGTAAAGTAAGGTTGATTCATACATGGGGTAGATCGTTGGAAAGGGTAATCAGTGAAATTAAAAGATTCATTCAGTCTCGTTCGATCTGAAGAGTTGACCTTGGTCAAACGGAGCCCGAAAGTTCCCAGTGGCCTCCGAATCAATTTTTGGAGGAAAATGGATCATTCGTCCGAACAGTTATGCCGTTTCACACATAGGGTGGAACTTTAGAAAGGGGTTTTAGTTCCCTTTGAATATCTAAAGAGCTTTCTCTCTGGTGATGAAGTTGATTGGGGTTAAATTGTGGCCCGGGAGAGTCCGGTGGCCTTTAGATTGATTTTTGGTTGTAAAATGGTCTGTTAGTCCAAACCGTTATGCTGATTCATGTTCATAGAAAATTGTTGGAAAGGTATTTTAGAGCCCTTCGAATAGTCATTGATATTTCACTCTAACGATAGAGTTAACCGGCATCAAACGGATCTAGGGAGCACTATATAGCCTCTAGATCGATACTCGGAGTATGACCTAGGGTTTGTAGTGAAATAGGGAGGTGCTAGGGACCTAAGGAGAGACTTAGGTGGTCCTAGAATATGGTGTCTACAGGAAGGATAAATGCATTGTTACAGAAGTACTTGCGTCATTATATAACAGACAACTAACAAAATTGTGTCGAGTTACATGATGTGGCACAATTCTTCTATACGCTTCATCAATGTTCATCAATGGGTTGAGTCTGATCGAGCTTGCAACTAGGAGGAAATCTATCATTTAGTATGAAGTGTCAAAATGGAAATCCCGGGGGCATTTGCCAACAGCCTATTTCTATGCATGTGGGCGACAAAAGGGGGCTGAAGAGGCAAAGGATGTTTTAGACAAGTCAATAAGGAGAATGAATAAGTAAGCAGACGAAAGGAGGAGACATATAGAATTTGATGTTAGGGATATGGTAATATTTAAGATTACTCCATAAGTTTTGAAGAAAGCAAGCCGAAAAATAGCACACATGGATAATTCAGTAGTATGCTAGTCTTTTGAAAATTATAAGTTGAATAGGAAGGTTGGCATATCTTCTTGAGTTGTCGTCTAGATTCAAGTTACACCATATTTTTCATGTAAGCGTTTTGAAGTGTTTTAATGAAGAAAATCATATCCTAGCCGTGTAAGTCAGGTTAGGGCTTATTATATGGTTAGGTAACAATAGTTATAGGTAGCCAAAAGAATCCTAGACCACCGAACTGAATGGGAGAGCACAAATAATGTAAGAATTGTCTATTTTGTGAAGTATAAAGGGAAGGCAGACGAGGAAGTGAAGTGGGATAAAGGTACACATCTTTGGTAGTTTGATTACTTAATTCGTCGATATTTGGACTTACTCTCGATGGAGATGTCGTCAATTCGAGTAAGGGATGGTTTGGCACACCATAACTTAACTTAAGTTATGGGTGTGACAACACGTAAGTCTTAGTTTCTCTTTGGCTAAGGCATACAGCTAGAAGAAAGTAATTTATACAATTCGAAGTTATTGTGAGTATATGGCCATCCTCGTTACTTATGGCAGTTTATGTCTATTTCTACCACTCATGATTTTTCTTTAAGACGTATTATATGGGAGGGCGTCCTCCTGAGGCGGAACTGGTTTTTTTATTAGTGTTTCTAGTCTTTTGGAGACTTCATGGGAATATATAGGATATCAAAATACTAAACATGGGGTTGGTAGTGCATGATTTTAGGGCGTGGGCAAATTTTGTTTTTTGGGTCAACCATGTTTTGCATCGTGGGTTGCATGTGCGGGCTAAGATTATTTTAAGGTGACATTGTCTTAAAAAATGGGAATGGTTGCTAGCTTTCTTCAAAAACTGGTTTGGCTTGTCTAATAAAGTTTTTGGGTAGTTTTCATGCGAGTTACTAGGCAGTTTCGAAGTAAAAACATGAATACACCAACTGGGCATATGAAGATCACATGTAACAACCTTTGTCACCTATTGGGAAGCTATTGCAGCAGTTATTAAAGGAAATTTCGTGGAAAAATATTTCATTCGTGTTATTAAGACACTTCCACTAGCAATTGGGGTTGTCAACTGCATTGTAGCCTTTTATTTCTTGCATTTCTCGGTAGAGAATGTCTGGACATTTTTTAAAGTTCCTTGTATTTATTTTAGTAATAAAATATAAGGCTGGGGTTGTTTTCCCCGTAAATATTTCCTTGCTTAAATATAATTCACGTCTGTGTTTCTTCTTTGGAATTGTTGGTTTACTCGGTGTAAACAATTCACAGATTTGAAAAATTCGGAATTGAAAAATTTTGCTTGTGACAATTGCCATGGTTTATATCTTAAACTAAGTCTTGAAGAATGGATGTATGAGAAAGATCACTGAACCACTATAAATCTCTATTTTATATCCATATGAATTTTACGTCTAACACTTATCTATGTGTGCACGTGTGTATTTAATGGATTAATTTAAAATTTTCATCAGCCATATTCACCCCTTTAGTGTTAATTTGTGACTAATAATATATTCAAATAAATATCCATCAAATGGAATCAAAGTTGATGTCAATCATTAAAATAATACAAGAATTAAAATTGAAAATTTTTGGGATGAAATTTTTCGGTAAAGAGATAAGTTTGAGGAACGAGAGATTTGAAAACCAAGAGCTTGGGCTGGACTTTTAGGTTGTTGAATTTATTTTAATAGTCTTTAACCCAATATCTTTAAATCCATAACCACTATTAAATCCATTTCAGAAAATATCACCATCAACGATTGTGATGTAAGACCATATGATTTAGTGATGAGCATCTATGGTATTTATTTAGGTAATGTATAACTAGGGTGGGAGAATGATTTTTGAAAGGGGATAGTAATTAGGTATAAATACGCTTCTTGTATTAGATTATCAATTTTTAAGGATTGATTTTGACTTTTGTCGAATTCTATAGATGGAAATTCTTTATTGTATCAATGTGTTTTAATTATTTCATTTATGACAATTATTTAGAGCACTAAAGTTCCGTTAAGATATTCTAAAAACAATAATTATTTTAAATTTTGCATCATCTAAATTTCTTGAATTTTTTATATGATTATAGTATAATTTTCTTTTATATATCGTGTTGCTATTCTAAACATTGGTTGGATGATGATGGTGATGATCATAATGATGATGATGGGGGAAGGAAGATGAACTAGAATTAATCAAAGACTTGTGATTAATAAAAGATCGATCAAAATTGGTAAATTTCCAATAGTTGAGTTACATCTAAAAGTATGGAAGTGTGAAACATTACAATCGAGATTGCTATTGAAATAACTATATAGAGATGGAGTATCAATAAATATCAACTTAAGAACCACTTCATGCGAATCATTTTTTATATAATGTAAAAAAATATATTGAGTTGATTTTTTCTAACGGGTATTTAAATATATCAGGACATCCCCAATAAAAAAATCCGCTCACAATGATTTTTTGGCTATATAAATAAATATGTCAGTTTATAAAAAGTTAAAAAATTATCATACTTCAATGTTTTTTTAAATAGGAAAAACATCATTTTGAACTAATGTATTTCGCGAGTCCCTTAAAATATTTAAGTTCCACACAAAAAAATCAAACTTAAAATAATTTTTCTTTTTATTTTAAAAAAGTTGTTCAACATGGAGCGATTCTTAAGTTTATATATATATAATGGTAGTTATGCATATAGTTATTCAAAGGGTTTCTGATGTTGACAATCTAAATTAGGCCCGGTATCAACATGAAACAAGTTGGTATATCTCTGAAAATAGCCTATTCGATCATTAACCCTTTCATCTTGGGTATTCCACACTCAAGATTGCCATTTATGATGTTAGTAGTTAACCCAAAACCAACCGTGCGATTTGCAGCCAAATCTGCAGCAGTGGGGACATATTGTCTTACCATCACTTTGTGACAAGAGAGATTTGGTTGTTGATTAGTCATCCAATACCAAAGGGCTGTTTTGAAGGCTATTAAGGAGTTATTGGATACTATTTCTAGATTCCTCAGACCATCAAACCCCAAGGCTTTTTCGGCTGGACCGTAGTTGTAATTCCTGGATACACGCATATATATTATATATCTACAATTCTAGGCCGATTCAGAAATGCGACACAAATTACGGACGCGTTGCACCAATTCGACGCGTCAGTGTGTCACATAAAATGTGTCACATTTGTGAATTAGCATGGAAAGAATCGTTACTTATACATTTATAAATACATCTTATATGTAACATTAACATATATACTATTTAAAACCATTTCTTCAATTTTTGGTAATTGTAGGGAAAAAATGGGGTAGAGTTTATTTTCTCGCCTTTAGGTTAATCTCCATAAAATAGTAAATTATTAAGCTTTTTAACACACCGAGTGAAAATATTTATGTAATATGCATTTTACTTACTAAAAATCGAATATTTTTATGACATTTAATGGAAATGATCTCCACGGTGAGATATTTTCTCCTCGAGATTTTATAAATAAAAGATCATTCATTTACCCTCAAATTGAGATATGTACTTTAGTCGTGTTAAATGAGATCTTTTTATAGCATTTGATTCTCTTTCTATATGTGTGTGTGTACATACGAAAATGCTCATGTATGGACTTCCCGCACTCTCCTGATCTCCTAAAATCTCTCCCTCATTCATCTCCCTATTTGTGGATAGAAAATGGAGTTGCACACAAAAAAAAAGAGTTGTACCAATATAAACGAAAAAAGTTGCCCACAAGAGCATTATTGTTTGTGTTTGTGCGTGTTTATATGTATCCAAGACGAGTTCCAAAGTTTTGGGGTGGCGTGACACTGTACTTATATAATAGGGTCATCTAGTTAGAAAAATTGCAGAAAAATCTATTAAAACATTATGATGCCTTAGACAAAAGCATCATATTTCTCACGTAGTATCTAAATAAAAAGAATAAGAGATTTAAGATGTCATTATGACAATTTTGAACACTTTTATAAGTAGATTTTATAAAACACTCTCATATGTTTTAGCCATCTCTAAACATCTTTTTTTTCAGCTTTTGCCGAATTCGTTAAAAAAAGAAAAAAACAAACAAACTTTTTAAGCCCCTTAAATATTATAAAATACATCCAGCACAATGTCTCTCGTCTCCCCTTAAGGCCGACCCTGTACGTAAGCGCATCCAAAATATATATAATAAAGTAAATAATAACCATACCATGATAATTAAATCGGTCCTCTTCCATTGTAAGACACATTAGGATAACAAGGCCATTGAGTATTTGTAGAGTCATAATAATCACTTTGAGGACTAACTTCCTCTTTAAAACACAACCCCCGAGAATAAGGTCCATCAGGTGCAGTAGCCCACCCCCCAGTTGTCTCATGAGAAATTTGAGCTAAAAATGCTGCAATTTCACGTTTTCTTGTAACAATAGTCCCAGTGTTACCAAATCTTGGAAAACATTTGGTTGCTCTTATGAAAGATGAATAATTGTAGAAGTTTTTAGCTGGCCATGCATTGTTGTCTTTGTGGAGAAAAATTGTATCAAAGAGATCTTGGCTAATGAGATTAGATATTGAGGGTGAAAATCTGTGTCCTTGAGATGGTGGTATAATTGAAATGAGATAACAAAATAAGATGGTTAAGGTGATTCCATGAAGTGAAGAGGAATAAGGAGAGGTTTCCATTTTTAAGGACACTGTTGATGTAAAAAGTTAGATTACTCTAATTATTTAATCACAGATAAATAAATGAGACAAAAGATTTTAAAGTGGTTCAGCCTTATATGAATGGCCTACGTCCACTGTTATGTTATTGCTGAGTGTTGGGAATTCTCGATTACAAGTGCTATCAAGAAATTCTCTTCCCCTTGAATGAGGATGATACAAGGTATTTATAGCCCTTAGGCTGTCCATGAAAGGGTGATACATTCAATGATATACATATGAAAGGGTAATACACTTAATTCCCTTTAAGCGTGTGCGTCAAATGATAAGCATTCAATGCATAGTTGAACTGTTGATTATCTGGCAATAAATGCTATGGCCGAGGTGCATCTGCTGTGGCCGAGATGCAGCTCGGACCGCCTTAGTTGTTCGTCGTTCGGGAGTTCCTCGGAGTGTCAGAGTTCCTCGGAGTACGCTTGTTGCTCGGAGTGAGTATGTTGGTCGGGGGAATGATCTTCCTCGTTGCTATTGTGCCACGTAGATTGACACGTGTCTTCTTATTATTTATCCACATCAGCATACTAATTTTGGTATCAACAGACACTAAAAAGGTTAGCTTCACATTTGTAGAAGACCCATCTCACAATCTTTGTCTATATATAACAATTGAGAGTGTATTCAAGAGTTGACTTCATTTTGGATTGTAAAATAATTAAAAATTGGAAATTAGGAATTTACTATCTCCAGACAAGAATGCAAATATTAAAAAATAAGGTCCAACCATATTTACTTCATTTTTAATGTGGTCCCTTTGTGGTACTGTGTAGGTGACTTTATGTTATGTGTACTTATTTTTTTTAATGTACACATATTAGATTTGTGTATACATTAACAAATACCGTATGCACTAACGGTGAGGGATCTTAGGGTGTGTTTGTTTAAAAAAGATGGAAAAGGAAAAAAATTCAAGCCAAATTTATTTAAATAAATTTTTCCATGAAAATGTTGCCAAGTTAAAATTTTTTATTTCATGTGTTCGATTGTAGCTGGCCTAAAAAATGGAAAATAATGAGTTTATTTAGGCATAAACAATAAAACTTTGCGCTGGAGGTAAGAAAATAAAAATTGTAAAGGGAAAATTTTTATGCATTAAATTGGTGTAAAAAAATTTCAAGACAAACTTGTGCAATCGAACGCATCCAAAATTTAAAAAAAATATGGAATCATCAATATTTGTCATGACAAATAATACTTTTCGCACACCCTTATTCTTTAAAAAATATATTAGTGGACAAGAGGCAAAAAAATCTTGTTCCCCTAGGACTGGATTGGGAATGTCCCATAAAAAAGGGTTTAACATAACGATGGGTTGAACTTTGCTCATATTCTGGTCGGTTGGACGATCCTGCAAGTGTCGTCCATGAGTCGGATGATCCAATTAAGGGTTGATTATACTTTGACCCCTTGAACTTTGTCCATATTTTTACTTCGCCACCCGTACTTTCACTTTCTACACTAAACCCCCTAAACTTTTTAAAAAGAATCAAACTGCTCCAAACACTAGCTGTATTTTGTTTTCCCCAAAAATCTGGCCATTGGTGTGGCACACGAGGATATCTTTGTACGAACATAATACGATTAGGTTTGGGGGGTATTTTGAATCATTTTAAAAAGTTCAGGGAGTTAGTGTAGAAAATGAAAGTAGGTGTGGTGAAGTGAAATGAGGATAAAGTTCGAAGAATGAAAATGTAATTAACCCAAAAATTAATGAAAATGTAATTTAACCTCTTATCTTTTTTCACGATACATTTTTATCTAAAAAAGTGTCACATAAAAACAAAAATAATGTCATGAAAGGAAAAATAGTAACATGGGTGATGATACATTAAGCTTTTACAATCAAAATTATATACATCATACAGAACAGGAATCAATAGTTAATTTAACCTCCAAAAAACATTCAACCTCAGTAAAAATTTGAGTAACATAGTAGACATTTGGGTAAAATTTTGTTAATACTCTTTATACCCAATAATCTAAAAATAAAATAACCATTCTCATCACATTACTTAGACCAATGCATGATCATGCACTGTTGGTACATAGTGGAAGACCAATAAGTCCGCATAACCAAGTCAGAGTTCAATTATCCTATATGAATAGGATATTGTATGTATCTTAACTGAATCTATTTTCAAAGCAAATATAATAGAAAGCAGGCCCTTTTTTTCTTTTTTAACTAAGAAATTTGAATAAGAATATATTGGATGATTGAAGTTGACACTGACTAAGTCATGGATATCCAGTTGAGAGTAGATGCTAAAGAACATTCGCAAATGCCCCATTTTCAAAGTGGACATGTCGACACTAAGCATTTTTGTGGCCATAAGGATTACCTCTACAAGGGGATCACTTTTTTCTTGGACCTAATTTGGTCCATGTTTTGTGTGCAATAAACAAAGGCGGCCTAGACCTCAAGCATGTGTTTAACCCATTTAAATATGAATTATGTTACGGAGTAATATTACGGTGATTCATTTTCGTGATTTTTTTTTTATTATTTGACTGATGTGTTAAACATGCATTGACTGATTTTTATAATTCACATGGATCTATTTGAAACACCACTCAATATGTGTCTGACACATCAGCAGGGTTATAAAAAAGGATCATAAAAAAACTCTCCCTCGTATTACTCTAACGTGTACATCCAACTAGTATCGAAATTTTACGTAATTTTCTTTACATGTGTTGTAATGTGAGTCTCACCATGATACTACAACTTTCGGTAAATTTTCGGTACTAGTTGTAGATAAGTGTATCACTACTCTTTAAATATATTTTTTCCAAACCCCATAGTCAGTAATTTATTTTACTCTAATCCACAAATAGATGTTTTGATCACTAAGATCACTTTTCGTTAAGGTATACCGGATTTCAACAATATATACAATAAATTTTCTAAAGTACGAATGAATTTTTCTTGGATAATATTGCAATTTGTATGTGAAATTTTATAATATATACGCGAATTTGTATTATAGAGGTGTTAAGTAATTGTTTACCCTAACTTATAAAGTATATACATTGAGAGGTCTAGGACATTAATGTCCACAAGATATATTAGTGGACGAGAGCTAAAAAAAATATTGACAAATGATTAAAATAGAAAACTCACTTAAATATAAGAGGCGGGTGTTAAAAAAGGACGTAAAAAATTCTCACAAATACTATAGTTTTGTCTTGTAAACGTATGTTAAATGATATTTATGCATAGGGTATTGTGAGAAATTTTTGGGGTCATATGCAATGGACAATTTTTTGAAAAAGTATTGTTAAACTTATTTAAAAGACTTCATTTACAATGTTTGTAGGATTTATAATGTGCTTAGTGTTAATGAGATGATATCTAAATAGTTTAATAAACGTAAAAAAAAAGTCTCGAACATCAAAACTATGGAGATTCAAGGAAAGGGTGAAAAGGTTGATCAGCCTTATCCCCAGCCAAAAAAAGGGGCAACAAAGACTAACGAAATGCAGAAACAAAGGCGTCCACCACTGAAAAGGTGTATCAAGGGATTATCAACATCTTCAAGGATCCCATTCATAAAATCCTTCTCAAATAAAAAATAATTTGTTCTTCAAGAAGCCTCTCAGGTAGGGGTGGCAATTCGGGCGAACGGGTCATATTTCGGCCGACACGACACGACAAAGTTTTTTTTTGGAACACGACACGACATTAATTCGTGTTTTTTTTAGTTAACACGAATACGAACCGAATAAAAAATAACACGGCATGACATGACACGAATACCAGAATTTCTTAAATTTAACGCCTAAAAACACGATAACACGACATGACTTATAATTAAGACACGAATACGACATGACAAGACTTCGTGTAAAAAAAACACGACACGAACACGAAATATCGTGTTAATTTTAGGTCATTTTTTCGTATCGTTTCTAAAATTGTCACCCCTACTGCCAACGATAGTGGGAGATGTTAACTAGATATACATGAATCTCCGTTGCACCTATCACAAGGATCGAGATCACAAGGCAGAGATCATTGCAAAATGTTAGAGCATAATTTCAAGAGTCTAGTCAAGATTGGTCTTCTAAAGGAGTATATAGATATTGAGAAGATAAAGATCATAGTCGAGTTAATTACACGCAGATGAAACGTAAGGAATATCTTCAATAATTTTTCCTTATTTGCCTCTTTCTTTTTCGTTTTGTACCTGTATACGGGTTCGCTCCCTTAGCGATTGGTGTTAATGATCATTTATCTATTAAAAAAAATAATATCTTCAACAATCAAGATGATGATTTCCATTCATGGAAATATTAAGCCCTCCCAGAGTACAAGGAAGAAGATAGTGTTTTGGAGGCCTTCCAGATCGAAGTCTCCAAGTCCATTTTTAGCAAAATTAAGCACAATATACCAATATATACCAAGTGATCATGTTCTCTGATAAACATCTTGTTGGGGTCAATGTTCCTTATAGGGACATCTTGGTTTTGAAAAAGAAGATCAATTGCTCAACAAAGAGGAAGAAGAAAATTAATCAGCCATTATGAAAATAAATTTTCTTCTTCATTTTTGTTATCGATTAACCGAGAAAATTTGATTAAGGAAAAAGAAGATAAATATAAATATGAGCTTGCTATCTTTTTCTAAAAGTTTTTTATGTTCCTAGAGAGGAATAACTAAAAACTATAGCTTCTCCCTTGATAAAAAAGGGGCATATACCAAATAGCCCCTCGATTTTTTTTAATACGTGTTTAGTCCAAATCTTTTTATTTTATACCAAAAATTCCTTGACCTATAAAGATAAGAGAATAAGGGACTTTTTAGTACAAAATAAAAATCTTAGACTAAATGTGTATTAAAAAATATTTGAGGGAGTTTTTGGTATTTGATCCTAAAAAAAATTCTTCAAATATTTAAGAAGTTAGTTTGTGAAGACAAGAAAATGAGGGTTACGTAGATTTTGAAATAAGTTTAATTATTTTAAAAGCTACACATTAAGCTAAGGCATGAAAACCCATGCTCCCACCATGATTTTGGATAGAGGGAGAGTGAGCTATTATTTCATGCACATGTTTTTTTTAAAGTAAATTTCAATAAACAAAAATAATACGACATTACTCATGGAAAACACAAATACAATTTGAGGTTTTGAAAATATTTCTATAGAAGAATAAGGATCAATCAACTGAACTGAACAGCTCTAATATTTGTATTTCACACAGTTTATGTACACATGGGATGTCAATATATATATATCAGCTAGAGAAGGATAGAATAAAAAAGGAGTGATAACCACTAGGTGGTTCCGATATGAGAGGATTTTCCATTTGACTTGTTGCTGCCCTAGAGTGTAGGAACAAACTTTGAAGAAGTTTTATCATCAGGTGAATCACATGCGTTAATACTCCCCCTCAAGCGAAGGGTGAAGTGAGGAACAACACCAAGCTTGAACCGTAAAGAAGTAAAATGTGGCTGAAGCAAGGGTTTGGTAAAAATATCGGTTGTCTAAGCATTAGATGGAACAAAGTGTGTAATGAGAGAACCACGAGCAACATGTTCAAGAACAAAATGATAGTCTAATTCCACGTGCTTAGTTTTGGCATACATGACATGATTGATTGATAGGTACAATGCACTGAGATTGTTATAATAAAGTACTGGAGCTTGTCGGACACGAAAACCAATATCATGGAGTAAATGAGTGACCCATATGAGTTCAGTAGTTATAGAAGCCAAAGAACGATATTTTGCCTCACAGCTGGACCGAGAAACAGTAGGCTGCCGTTTGGAAGACCGGGAGATACAATTTTCACCAAGATATAAACAAAAGCCGGAGGTGGAACGACGAGTATATGGACAACCCGCCCAATCGGCATCGGAGAAGGCATAAAGATTATGAGATGACTGAGAGACAAAGAGAAGACCAAAGTGAGCGGTGCCTTGAAGATACTGGATCAGCCGTTTAACAGCAATATAGTGATGAATTTGGGGAGCATACATATGTTGACAAAGAGAGTTGAGAATATAGGTAATGTGGGGCCGGGTTAAGGTTAGGTATTGAAGGGCACCGAGAATAGACCGAAAGGTCTTGGGATTAAGGTCAAAGGAATAGGATGATGAAGTGGTTGTAGAGGGTTTGGTAGCCATAGGAGTAGCAGCTGGATTTACACGAGATATATGAGTGAGGTCAAGGAGTTTTCGGGTGTAAGATTCTTGATGGAGAAGAAGGCCATGGGGAAAATAAGTGATGGAGATGCGAAGAAAATAACGAAGGGTGCCCATATCTTTAAGATAAAATTCAGTGAATAATGAGATATGAGAGTTGTGATCATGGATTGACTGCTACTGGTAAGAATGATATCATCGACATAAACCAGGAGAAGAATGATGGCATGCTTCACGACAGGACTAAATGTATCGAGAAAATCAAGACCCTCAATTTGGTGGAATCCCTTGGCAACCAATCGAGCTTTGTGCTTGTCTAAAGAACCATCGTCATGAAGTTTTATGCGAAAGACCCATTTGGATCCATTGATGTGCATGTGAGGTAGCTTAGGGACTAGTGTCCTGGTGTGGTTTTTGTGGAGGGCGTCCATTTTATCTCTTATGGCGGCAATCCAATGAGGATGTTTGATCGCTTGAGAAAGGGTGGTGGGATCAGTAGTGGAGGGTAGAGTAGTGGAAAGAAGAAAGGGGTGAGTGGTTTTGGACCTGGTACACATAGGATGAGTATTGAGGAGAGGTTGGGCTGTTTTAGAATTGGAGGGTGAGAGAGGAAGATTAATGAAAAGGGGAATGCCATTTGGATTTAAAATGGGTGGAAGGAGAGTTGATGAAGCGGAAGTGGGACTAGGGGAAGCTGCTGTTGGAGAAGGTGATAGAGTGGGTAATAAGAAATTAGAGCGATAGGTCGGAGAGGAAGGAGTGGAGGGATGGGCTTGGTCAACAGGTAGGAGAGGACCAGAGGGTGCTGGGAAAGAGTGTGCAGTCAAAATATTCGTTGGGACAGTAGGAGCAGGTTCGGGTACAAGAAATGGAGTTGTTTACATAGTGGGTTCAGGTACAGAGAGTGATGGAAGTGGGGTAGGGAAACTATGGTTTGATAGTGAGCCAGGAGGAGGTATAGGGGTGGGGTTGGCAGATGGTGATGTCAAGTGAAAAGGGGTGGGAGAGGCAGGTACATTATGGTCAGTTGTAGTTATCCAGGTTGCAGTTAAAGGGTTGGTTACTGGCATGGCTGAAGTATATGTAGGAGGAGAGGTAGTGTCAGGTTTAATATGAAGAAATTCTTCATAGGTGGCCAAATGAGGGGGATAATGGAGTTCAACCATCTGTGGCTTAACATATGGTAGCAATCCTTCATCAAACACAACATGGTGAGATATATAAATTCTTCTGGTTAGAGGATCAAGGCATCTATAGCCTTTGTGGAGTGGACTGTTACCAATAAAGATACAAGGCACTGTTTTGGGTTGAAATTTGGTTTGACTTTTTCCCTTGATATGAGGATAACATCTGCATCCAAAAACTTTGAAGGAAGAGTAATTGGGATTAGTATTATATAGTTTGAAAAAAGGAGAGTTCATGGTGAGTTTCTTCATGGGCATCCTGTTAATAAGAAAGACTGCTGTCATAAAGGCTTCAACCCAAAGAAAGAGAGGCAATTTTGCATGCAACATCATAGTTAATCCTGTTTCGACAATATACCTATACTTTCGTTCTGCAACCCCATTTTGCTCAGGTGTGTTGGGATAAGATATGTATATTATTGTACCGTGTTGATCCAAAAATTTAATGAACTCAGTTTTGGCAAATCCACCTCCTCCATCACATTGAAAGATTTTTATTATGTTGGAGAATTGTGTTTGAATCATGCGAGCAAACGTTAAATAAATGTCATAGAAGTCAGACTTATGTTTTAAAGGGTAAAACTAGGTGAATCTTATGTGATCATCCACAAATATAACATAGTATCGAAAGTGTTGAGAAGATAAGGGGTGTCGGACCCCATAGATCAGAGTGAATTTTATCAAAAGCAAAGCTGGAAACATTCTCATTTAATTGAAAGGGGAGTTTACAATTCTTTCCCAATTGACAGCTTTCACAAAATGATTTTTTTTATTCCAGTGACTAACACTAAGACAATTGCTACTACTTAAAGTTTTTAAGATTCGAGAATTGGGATGCCCGAGCCTTTGATGCTAAATATAGTCTGGTGTTTTGCCTGTCTGTAATGCTGTAAAAGCCTTTAGTCCATCCTTTTCAAATGCATATAAGCCTTTTTTCTTACTCCCTTTGGCCAACAACTTCTGTGTGTTATGTCCTTAACCACAAATTCATTGTTAGTGAAAATTAAGTCACATTCATTTTCCATTGTAAGTTTGCTAACGGAGATAAGATTTTTTTGCAAGTCATGTACAACTAAGATATGTTTTAATTTTAAAGCAGGATCAATGTGTTTGTCTCCAACATGAGTAATATTAAGCTTTGTGCCATTGCCGACCATTATGGTATCAAGACCAGAATAAGGTTGCAAGTTAGTTGAAGTACCTGGGTTGTGAGTCATATGGGCAGTTGCACCTGAGTCAACATAGAATGAATTGTCCATACCATTGTACATAGTGGCACTGTGAGCCTCATTAGGACTTGGAGCTGCATTATTTGAAGTGTTGGCCAGATAGGAAAAATCCCACCTGTAAAAACAAGTGAGGGATGTATGTTTAGCTCCTCCACATATCTGACAGGAGGTGGGGCTGTCGTCCTTGAACTCACTAACATGATTTGGGTGCTGGGCAGTGTCAATATTAGTTGAGCGTTGTCCTTGAGACATTCTTGGGTACCTCGTGTTGTTGTGATGAGTGCTTGGACGAAATCCTCTCCCCTGGAGCTGAATTGAGATGTCTGATTGGAATGGCCGTGATGCGAATTGAGCATACCGTGTTGTTAGTAACCTCTTCCACGGTTATGAGGGTTGAATCTTCCTCTATTTGAGTGAGGTGGCCTCTAGGCAACAAAAGCCATACCTTAATCAGGTAATTCAGTAGGTTTAGAGGATGCTTTGTGTGGTTATTCCCGCATATCAAAACTGCGTAGGGCAGATATTAGCTGAGCCATAGTGGGGTAAGGAGGTTTTCCAAACATTATTGTACGAAAGGTTTGATATTTCTCACCCAAACCTTTAGCAAATGCAATGACTTTGTTGTCTTCATCCATGGGCTTACTGATTGCAGACAGATCGTCACACAGACCCTTAAAATTCTTGATATACTCATATAGAGTTTTGACTACAATAGATGAATTTTGGATTGCATCTTTGAGTGCAAATTCTCTATCTTTAGTTGCTTGAAGATAATGTTCTTCTAATCAAGTCCAAACTTCTTTGGCAGTCTTGCATCCCAAAATAAGATACATAGATTCTTCAGTGACAATGGCAGAAATCCAGTTGCGTAGAAGAATGTCTTTATCTTCCCATTGTTCGAGTGCCTTTGCATCCTCATCCTTCTTTCCATTGGGGTTTGGTGGGTCTTGTGATATGAGATGGGTAATCTTCATTGACTGAAGTAGCTGAAATATCTGAGTTCTCCAAACAAGGTAGTTGGAGGGTTTTAACTTGATGGAGCAAATGGCTATAAGCTGATGAAGTGAGTATATTGAGAGGTTAAGTCCAGTTGAAGAGGAAGTGTCGGTGTTAGCCATTTTAGGCTCTGATACCAGATATAAGAATAAGGATCAATCAACTGAACTGAAAAGCTCTAATATTTGTATTTCACACAGTTTATGTACACATGGGATGTTAATATATATACATCAGCTAGAGAAGGATAGAATAAAAAAGGAGTGATAACCACTAGGTGGTTCCGATATAAGAGAATTTGTCATTTGACTTGATGCTACCCTGGAGTGTAGGAACAGACTTTGAAGAAGTCTTATCATCAAGTGAATCACATGCGTTAATAATTTCATTATCTTCATTTTATAACCAATAAAATATTATGTCCTATTGATTATTTTACTTTCATCCTAAATGTGATGACAATGCCGAAAAGTTCAGAATCAAGATCATGAACATTGGAGAAGCTTTTTGGTATAACAAAGAACAATTGAATGGATATAAGAATGTGTTTTGAAAATTGGAATGAGATAATCGAACAAAGAAAGGACATATGAATATACTATACACGTATAAATTCCCCTTTGTGTGTTCGGTGATTAAAACACACAAAGAAATATAATAATAAAAAAATCTATCATCTACTAACCCAACTAAAGGCTCACTAGATAGATTACATTTACATGAAATAAAACTACATAATATGCTCTTCATATTTCCACGAAGTGCTTAAATCCATTTTCCTACACATTATCTAACTCATCAAAATATTAGTGTGTATATGCATATATTGCAGAGACATGTCTTTAATCGTAATCACCGTGTGATCATAAATATTCTCCCTAAGTTAGGTAAGTCTCTTATATAATCTATTACCCTTAGTACAAACTTATCCCCCTTTCTTATGGTTTGTTGTAGCAAATGTTCTGGTTTTTTTATGCAAACACCTTTTTGAAATTACATTTTCATATGCAAAAATGCTAATATATTTCATATACCAAAATACTATGAAATTTTATGAAGGAAAACACAAATAAACTTATGTTTTTGAAAAATATTTCATTATTATAATTTCATAACAAAAAAAATGCTACGTCCTCTGGGTCATTTTACCTATATCCTAAATGTGATAATGTCATGATGAGAAAGACAAAGGTCATTGAAAACGTATTGCAATCCAATTCTATATAAAATTGTGTATCTAAATTATCGAAACATTTCTTGATTCTCATGTAGGTATCATAGGTAAGAGACCTTATCCTATTATGTTTCCTAAAATATATTTTGTCATCATCAACTTAGTTCATCTACAAGATTTTGAACCAACTAAAACTTTGATATCCTTTTGGTTAAGTATTTGTGACATCTGAGCATTGCACGTCCTAGTTTTGATTAAATAATTAGTTTGAACTTTGACTACATTGAGAAATATTTTTAAACATGTTTAGTTTTTTTTAATCTTCTAGGCTTTAGTGATTAAATCATTGCAAAGTTGAAAATTAGACTCACTATGAACAAGCATGCTCACGACATTGATTTCCAACCGTGAACATGGTTTCAATGAAAATGGGAAAAATCCTAATGGCATAATAATAGCCAATAAGATTTGTACCATGCGCATGAATATATTTCGTCATCGTGCCCATGGTTTTCCAATTTTTAGAAGTTGCCTATAAATATCTTTTTGGCACTAATTCTTTTTTAAAAAAATTGCAGAGTTAAACGTTTGGGATATCATTATAACTCGTTTTTAGTGGTATTTCAAATACGCTCTTATAGTTAATCTTACCGATACATCATAAATATTATATATTATCGCATGTTAATATGCGTATTTAAGCTTATATATTGTATAACTTTTTTTCTTTATATATATTTGTGGTGACAATTATTATGCAACACAAATAAATATGAAAGAGATAACAACCAAGAAAGGGTAAATAAAATGCCAATCACACAACAACGGAGGTACGTGGTTCAGCAAAGAAGTGCCTACGTCCACGGTGGTTTAGTCACTGTTATTTCTCTATATTCTGAGGAATAAGTACAGAGAATGCAACTTGTCCTTTGCCCCGGACTTAGGGTTTAATTTATACATGTGTGTGTTGGTGTAGTGGGGGTGATGGGTTCCTCTTTATTAGCCATCTCCCTTACATGGGATCATATTCCCCCACAACTTCTCTTCATGGGATCGTGGAGTAAATGGATGAGTACCAGAGGTGACGGGCATGGGCTTTGGGCCGCTGAAGAGGGGCTACTCGTCCAGGCTTTATGGTGATAAAATCGGGGTACCCACAATTGCCCCTAAATTGGTTGGGCCGTTCTCGCGGGTCTGATGAATTTAAATGATCAGCAATGATGGTTGATCTCTTTGAAAACTGTGAAGTTACTTTGGTGGCACCCGCTTCGCTGTCCGTGCGTTATGATTAGTTTTGAAGGCTTGTTGGAATAAGACACATTTTCTCTTCGTCGTTCCAGCTTTTCCATCAATCTTCTATCTTCTGAGAACTCTTAAGTTTTGTACCTTCTGTTTTCGGTCTCCACTCTCGTCGCTTCTTCGCCTTTTGATCTGATCTTCTGTCCTGTAAGTCTTTCGTGCCCTTTTTCTTGATTTTATAGTTTTTCCTGTATTTTTCCAATGGGGAAGATTGGAAATAGGTCGGTAACTGAGTTTAGAAAATTCTACGGTATTCCTGAGTGGGTAGAGGTTGAGTGTTGTGCCTCGCCGCCTAGGAACGTTAGGGATATAGAGGATGCACATTGGATTCATGTCCTGTTGCTCTCCCAGGGGGGTCTTACCTTTCCCCCTAATGGTTTGTTTCTGCACTTTTTTAGTTATTTTGGTATTGTGCCTGCACAATGTTCACCCAATGTATGGAAAATAGTGAACGGTGTGCACAGGATAAATCAGTTGTACGGCACGAGGTTAGGGCTTGCCGAGGTCTGTTTTTGTTATTCTTTTTCTCGAACGAGTTCAGGTGTCTTGTACCTTAAGGCTAGGAGCCCTGATAGGGTATTGGTAGAAAATTTACCTGATTTCCATAAGGACTACTGGCAAGAAGGTTTTCTCGTTAGGAACTGGCAATACTCCCCTCAATTTGAAGGGTCGAGGTCTGAGAGGTTCACTATTCCCTTTTATGGGGAAGAATATATAGGTAGATGTTGTATTGTTGTTTCAACCTTTGCTGACTTTGTGATTTTTCTAACTCCTCCTTGCTTCCTCTTTTTCAGCGAAGATAAAGAACTTGGAGCCAGCTTTCAGCGAGGTTCGTATCTCGGAACTGGTGAAAGCTTGGAACATCAGGGAACCTTTGGGTGACGGCGAGCATCCTAGGTCTGCTGCTTTTCTGCTTGAATACGAGAACACAGGCTCCAGCTTCATAGCCCGACCTGTGGAAAGTGTTCCGGACTTTGACTCTTCCGAAGAGATTTCAGCTGAGCCCATCCAATCGGACGAGGAGGAGAGCAGCTCGGAGAGCGAGCCTGCAGGTGTTGTGAGTAACTTGGGTGGAGGCAGTGCTGATAGTAGCAGTTCATCGAGTACTACCAGCAGTCCAGGTGAAGAAATGCCTCCCAGGAAGAATCTAATCCGGGATGATGATGATGATGACGATGTGCTTCTTGCACAGAGGTCCAAAAAATCGAAGACTGTCTCCGGGGCCATAGCTACTGGTTCTCGGCCTCCCTCTCAAGAGCAAGAGAAGAAGAAGAGAGAGGAGGAGCAGGCGAGGGAGAGGGAGAAGAAAAAGGAGGAGGAGAGGAAGAAGGTAGAAAAGAGAGAAAGAGGAGGGAGAAAGAGAAGGAGGAGGAGAGGAGGAAGATGGAACTGAGGACCAAGACTGGTCAAGCCTTGGTCCCAGTAACTGCTTTGCCTGAGGGGGCTTCGGTGGCCACCTCTCCTCAACTCGCCTCTGCACTGCTTGAGAGGGCAGTCCTCCCTGCAGATTGCGAGAGGGCGTCAGGGTCTGATCAACTGGCCTTGCAAGCTAGCCAGAGGCTTGCCTTGGTAAGGTTTCTTTTCTACTTCCCAACTTCTTCTAATCTGTTTTGATGGTTTCTTCTTTCTGATCTTTCCCTTGTTTTCTGCAGTTTGTGACTGACTTCGCTGTGCTCTATCGCTCTCGCGACGAGCTATTGAGAAGGAACAGCGAGCTGGAGCAGCAGAATTCTACTCTGGTGGCCAGGGGTTTTCAGCTGGAGGCCGATCTGAAGGCTGCTGATGCGGCTCGAGCTTCTTCTGCCTTGGCCCTTGCTAATTCTGCTCGCGAGAGAGATAATGCTGTCAGGGAGCTCGGCGAGCTGAGGAAGTCGTATGAACAGGTCTGCTCTAGCAAGCTGGACCTTGTGGAGAATAACAGGGTTCTCGCCGAGCAGCTGGAAGCGGAGAAAGCCCAGGCAGCCACTGTTAAAGAAGATTCATACAGTTCTGGCTGGGCTGCTGCGTATGAAGACGCCGAGGTTCAGATAGGCTATATCAGCTGTCTGAACTTCAAGAAGGGGTGGAACAAGGCCCTTGTGGCTGCTGGGGTGGATGTTGCGTCCCCGCTTTTTAATGAACATGATCCAGGGCCCAAGCCAGTTGTCGAGGAGGAGCCAGCCCCAACTGCTGAAGGGGTCAATCCCGCTTCTCAGGCGACTCTTGCTGATGCTTCCGTGGTCGAAGGGGCAGTGCACACCTCTGCAGAGGGTGACGCCCCTGCTGATGCTGATAAGGACAAGGGTCCGTCCACCGAGGTTGCTAAGTGATAGGGTTTCTTTGTAATTTTTTCCTTTTTTGTTCTGATGTAACCTCGCTCATTATCAATAAAAAGGCTTCGTTTTTGTTTATGCTATTTCTTTTTGTTCTTTTCCTTTCTTTTTTACTTGTAGTTGGTTGACGCTGATGAATATATCCCTGTCACTTCACATCTGGGTAGGACTCTCGGTCGAAATGCGAGTCCTGCTGTTCGCCAGGCCTTCGCTAGACTCTGCCGGTTTGCTAAGTTAAGTAACAAAAAATACAAGGATCAGTCTGAGCTGGTGGCCAAATTGAAGGACAGGCTCCAGGAAATGGAAGAGATCGGAGCTTCAGTGCAAGAAGAAGTTAGCGAGCTGAGAGCCAAGTTACTGGAGGCCACCGAGATCAATCAAGTCATGGAGTTTCTTCAGCGGGAGAATGACGACCTGAGGCGGGAAGTCTCGAGGCTTAAGGAGCATTCGCCGAGCACCGCTCCGGCAGTCCTACAAGGTTCTTCCTCGTCGCGAGCTACTCGACCTCCCCTCCCGCGTGCTGGTAGGAGTACACGGGGCAGGAGTAGGGAAGTTGAGGAGCAGCGTGAGAGGGAAATAGAGGAGCTGCGCGGTGATGTCCGGCGAGCTTACGTAACTGCTGCTGGGCTCCAGAGGGACGTCACCCGACTGCGGCATCTATTCAAGAAGGGCCCTCGCCAAGTGTGGACTGATGGCTATAATCAGGGCTGGTTCGATGCTCCCACGAGATTATCAGAGTTCGAGGAGCTTTCCTTCATCAGGGGGTGGTTGAGTGCTCTCAGAGAGCTACAGGTCCCAAGGAATTCGATATTGTGGTATCGGCATGAGATGTCTCCGTCTACTCTGATGCCCAATCCATTCAGGCGAGATGACCGATGGATTCCTATCGATGCTATTCCTCGGCGGCTACTGGAGTTGGACACAGATGAAGTTGTTGAGGAACTCGATCCTGCCCCTGATGACGGGAGGAGAGCTAAGGTTGCTGACTACCTTGCTCGGAGGCTTCCCCCTTCTTGATAGTTTGTTTTTTAATAATTGTAAATGCTTTGGGCGAACCTTTGCCGACTAAACATGTACTATTATTGTTTGTAAATATAAAAGATTAATGGAAAGTTTGAGTTTTGGGCGATTTTGCCGACTAAACGTGTTTATCCAATCTCTGTTATATTTTTGCAGCTTCACAATCTTTATCTTGTCATGTGAGTGTCCGCCCAGTCCAGTATTAAGAATACCATTGTGCTCTCTCTTTACCTTTTAGGTCGTGTCGTCACACTCCCTTAGGTCTAAGAGGGGCAATTGGCGAGGACACACCTATTTTTGGATGTCTTCATCCAGTTAGGATTTTGTTTAACCCAAAATAGGTTTTATGCCTAAGAATATTCTGTAGGGCTTCATGTATTGCCATGGGCAATGCTAAGAGGTATGTCGTGCTTCGTGACGATGACCTGAGGAGGGGTGTTCCCCTGCTATGTCAACTATGATACCTGTGATTTGAAAAGGATGTGCAATAAGGTATAACTGTTACTTTTTTAGAGAGTAATTAACTGAGAGATTCTTATTGGTGAATAGAGAAATAAACTGTCTTTCCCCAAAATGAGTACAATAAAAGATCTAGCAATAGAACTCCTAAAAGTAGAATTTCTTGAGATTAGCTGCGTTCCATGCTCGTGGTATCTCTCTGCCCTCCATCGTTTTCAAATGATAGGCACCTTGGAGATCGTCTCTAATTATCTCATAAGGTCCTTCCCAGTTTGGGCCCAGTTTACCATCTGATGGCTTCACTGTGTTACCCAGGACCTTTCTTAGGACATAGTCTCCAACTTCGAACTTCCTCGGATTGACCTTTTTGCTGTAGTGCTTCGCGAGCTGTTGCTGATAACTCGCTAGTTTTACTAGGGCAAGTTCCCTGCGCTCGTCGGCCAAGTCGAGTTCAGCGAGCAAAGCCTGATCGTTCTCATTTTGCTCGACAAGGTCGGATCTCATTGTAGGCAATCCTGCTTCTAATGGGATGACCGCTTCCATACCATATGCTAGTGAGAATGGCGTCTGACCTGTGGCTCGTCTGGGAGTCGTTCTGTATGCCCATAGGACATGTGGTAGCTCGGTAGTCCATGCGCCTTTTGCTCGCTCTAACCGCTTTTTTAATCCAGCGATCACTGTTTTGTTGGATGCCTCAGCTTGTCCGTTGCTCTGAGGATAAGCTACCGAGATGAAGTGATGCCTGATCCCGTGTTGGTCGCAGAAGTCCTGAAAGGGGCCACTTTCGAACTGTGTCCCATTGTCAGTGATGATGGTTCTGGGAATCCCGAATCGAGTGATTATATTTTTCCATATGAATTTCATCATGTCAGCATCTCGGATGTTCGCCAGAGGTTCTGCCTCGATCCACTTGGTAAAGTAATCGGTGGCGACCAACAGGTATTTGCGATTGCCGGTAGCGGTGGGTAGTGGTCCCACGATGTCCATTCCCCACTGGGCAAAAGGCCAGGGGCTGGTCAGGGATTTTAATTCGCTGGCAGGCTGGTGGACCATGGGGGCGTGAAGCTGGCATTTTAGGCATCTGCGGACATATACTGCGGAGTCCCTTTGCATATACGGCCACCAGTAACCTTCCTTTATTACTCAGAAGGCTAGAGATCTTCCTCCGACGTGACTTCCGCAGATTCCTTCGTGAAGTTCGTGAAGCACTGTCTCGACCTCGCCTGGGTGGACGCATCTAAGGTAAGGGCCAGAGAAAGATCTTTTATACAAGTCGCCTCCCGTGGATAAGTGAAAGTGAGCAGCTTTGACTCTTATCTGGTGGGCGGTCCTTTTATCTTCTGGGAGCGTTCCGTTCTTCAAATAGCCTCTTAAGGGATCCATCCAGCTAGGGGCTGGTTCCAATTGGAGTATTTGTTTCGCTTTTGTTAGCTCGCAGTTGGGGTGAATGCTCGGGTAGCTAAGGAAATCGATAGGGATTATCCTTTTAAGGCTGGAATCAACTGCCGAGCTTAGGGCTGCCAAAGCGTTAGCGTGGCTGTTCTGCCCCCTGGGGAACTGCTGGATGTTGATTTCTTCAAAGTTTGTCATCAAGTTTCTTACCAACGAGAGGTAGGCTGCCATCCTCTCGTCCTTCGCGTTGTAGTCTCCACTTATCTGATTGGAAACTAGTTGCGAGTCTCCGAATACCTGTAAATGCTTTGCTCCTAGAGTTTGCGCCCTTTGGAGACCTGCAATTAAGGCTTCGTATTCTGCTTCGTTGTTGGAGGCTGCAAATCCCAGCCTAATTCCTTGCTCGAGGACTGCATTTTCTGGAGTGATGAGAACAATTCCTACTCCTGCCCCCTTTGAGTTGGAGGCTCCATCAACGAATAGCTTCCATCTTCCCCCTGTAGCCTGGCTATTTTATTCTGTTGACTTAGGCTGGTCGAAGGGTTCTTCGCCTGTGAATTCAGCTATGAAGTCAGCGAGGATTTGACCCTTGATAGCTGTCCTTGGTTGAAATTGGATGTCAAACCGGCCGAGCTTGACTGACCACTTAGACAGTCTGCCCGACAAATCCGCCTTGCTTAGGACAGCCTTGAGGGGGTGTGATGTAAGGACAACGATCATATGAGCTTCGAAGTAATGCTTCAGTTTCCTCGAGGACATTACTAGGGCGAATGCGAGCTTTTCCAATGGCAGGTAGCGCTGCTCGGCGTCTAGTAAGGTTTTGCTCGCGTAATAGACTGGATGTTGGATCCCTGCGACTTCACACATTAGCGCTGAGCTGATAGTATGGCTGGATACAGAGAGGTAGAGGTACAAGGGGTCCATTTGCTGTGGTATGACAAGCAGGGGTGGGGAGCTTAGGTAGGATTTGAGTTCGCCTAATGCTTGCGAGCAACCTGGGGTCCATTCTACCGTTTTGCTGCCTTTTAAGAGCTAGAAGAAGGGCTTGCATCTCTCGGAGGATTTAGAAATGAAACGGTTTAGAGCAGCGAGCATTCCAGTGAGCTTATGTACATCGTGGATTGTGCGAGGAGGTTGCACCCGTTTAATTGCATCAATCTGGTCCGGATTTGCCTCTATGCCACGTTTGCTGACCAAATACCCAAGGAACTTTCCTGACTGGACACCGAAGGAACACTTGCTCGCGTTGAGTTTCATTCGGTATTTCCTGAGGATTTCGAAGGTACTTGCCAGGTCCGAAAGCTGGTTTTCTTTCTCCTTGCTCTTGACAAGCATGTCGTCGATGTAGACCTCCATCGTGTCTCCCATCTGATTCTTGAACATTTTGGTAACCAGCCGCTGATAAGTTGCCCCTGCATTTTTTAGCCCAAAAGGCATTACCTTGTAACAGTATAAACCAACCGTCGTGATAAACGTCGTTTTATCCTGATCTGGTGCATACAATGGAATCTGGTGATAGCCTGAGTATGCGTCCAGGAAACTCATTCGCTCGTGAGCTGCAGTGGCGCCTACTAGTTGGTCTATTTTTAGAAGAGGGAAGCTATCCTTGGGGCAGGCTTTGTTGAGGTCAGTGAAGTCTATGCAAACTCTCCACTTACCGTTGCTTTTTGGAACTACCACTGGGTTGGATAACCATTTGGGGAATTGCACTTCCCATATGGATCCTGCATCCAGCAGTTTTTTGACTTCTAGTTCTATTGCCTTGGCTTTCTCGGGAGCGGTTCGTCGTGCCTTCTGTGCTATCGGCTTGAATGTGGGATTGACGTGCAACCGATGGCAGACCATATTGGGATCGATTCCTGGCAGCTCATAGGGTTCCCAAGCGAAAACATCTATATTGCTTTTGAGTAGGGTTAACAAATTCTTTTGCTCTTCGTCAGTGAGTGAGGTTCCGATCAGGAAGACTCTGCTGTTGTCGCCTTCTCTAGCAATTACTTCTACCAGGTCCTCTACAACCCGCTCGTAGGGGAGGAGCCTGGTCTCTTCCACTCTGGGCCTTCCATATTTTAATTGCTATTTGGAAGGGATTGCACCTTCCTCCACTTTCTTGCTGGTTCGAACGTCTTTTTTCTCTGGCTTCGGTCGGATGGCCGCTATGAAGCACTTTCTCGCCATCGCCTGGTCGCCATGTATCTCCATCACTCCCCGCTCGGTGATATATTTGAGTTTCTGGTGGTAGGTCGAGGAGACTGCCTTCATTGCATGAAGCCACCCCCTGCCGAGGATGGCTTGATACGGTGAATCGATGTCGACCACCAAGAATTCGATCATTTTCGAAACACTCCCAACGAGCACTGGTAGTACTATCTTGCCCAAAGGCATGGTCATTTTTCCAGCGAAGCCGACTAGAGGGACAGTGGTTCCCTTCAGGTCGGCGATGTCCAACTTCAATTTTCTGAACAGGTCGATGTACATTACTTCGGATGAGCTTCAGTGATCGACGAGCAGCCTGTCGATATCAAAGTTGGCTATCCTGAGTGTAATGACTAAGGCATCGTGATGTGGGGTCCTCACTCCCACAAGATCTTCATCCGTGAAGACAATATGCTTGTTGTAGTTCATGTCCTCTGCTCGGCGGCGTTTTCTTCCCTGTGATTTCGCTAGATCAATTTGAAAAGCTTGCATTACTGCTGTCAGCTTCTTTACCTCCATCCGAGCTGAGTTTCCCTGGATTTGCTTAACATCGGATACTCCATGGATTACTGCGAATTCGTGTCCGGTGTCGTCTTCTAATACGTTGTCGGGTTTTGCCTCCTTGTGGACAGTCACTCTCTCTGCCTTCCTTTCCACAAAGTCATTCAAATGTCCGGATTGGGCCAACTCCTCGAGGTGGGACTTAAGAGCCTTGCAGTGCTCGGTCTTATGTCCTCCCTCTTTGTGGAAGGTGCATCTCAGCGCACTGTTTCTTTTCGATGGGTCTCCTCCCATTTTCCGGGGCCATTTGATGAACGGCTCATCCTTGATCTTAGCGAGAATTTTGTAAATTGGTTCTTTGAAGACGGTGTTGACTGCCTGGAACGACTTTGCAACGTCAGGGCTCCCTCCGTTCTTGGGACCATTCTTGCTCCCATTCTTTCCTCCTTTTTTCTGGTTATCAACTTTCTCACTTCCCTTCGTGGCGAGCTTGACTCGACCGTTTTCACCTACGTTAAGGCGGGTGACATCTTCCACCTTTGCGTATTTCTCAATCTGGGCCATCAGGTCATCAATGGTGGTTGCTTCCTTCTTTGTCAAGGACTGGTAGAGGTGGGAAGAGCTAGGTAGCCCAATTTTGAATGAAGCCACTGCCACCTCTTCTGCGCAGTCTTCGACTTCGTTGAATAACTCCCAGTACCTTTTCGCGTAGTCTCGAAGTGTCTCCTGAGGAGTTTTCTTCATCGTCAATAGAGCATCCATCCTTTTGGGATGGGAGCTGCTGGTGATGAACCTGGCCGTAAAGAGCTCGGCCAGGGATTTGAAGTTTCTGATGGATCGGTGAGGGAGTTTCTCGAACCATTTCTGGGCCACGTCATGAAGGCTTGAGGGGAAAATACGGCACATCAACGCATCTCGGTGATTCCAGAGGGTCATAGCCTGCCGGTACTGCCTGACATGATCAATGGGATCAGTCTTCCCGTCATAAATCTTGAACCTTGGAATAGCAAACTTTTTGGGAGCTTCTTCTTCTTCAATTTCCCTTGTGAAGGGCGATTTCATCTAGGTCTTGAGGGCTCTCCTGGCGAGTTCTCTGGTTGACCTGGTGCCGCGGTGAGCTGGATGTTGGTCCATTTCTCTGCGGACTAGGTTCTGTATGTTGTCGTTGCTGCGAGCAGGGCTCTGATAGCGGCGAGCTTTTCTTAGTTGCTCGTGGAGGTCGTCGTCTGAGTCGCCATCTTCGAACCCTTGATGTTGCCGCCTAGGGCTCCTTCCTCGGCTACGAGATTTGCTCGCCTGAGGGCTAGGAGTGCGATAGGGGCGTCTCCTGGTATCAGGACGTAGTTCTTTTTCCAGTTTTTCCAGTTTTCTTTTCAGGCGAGCATTCTCAGCCTCATACCTGCGAGAAGACTTCCTCTGCTCGTGGAGCCTTGCTTCGTATGCATCGATCAATCTGGATATCTGAGTGGACCTCGCTGGTCCTTGACTTTCTTCTGAGGCTGGCCTTTCTAAGCGAGCCCCTTGATCGGAACGTCGGACTCTAGACCTAATCCTGCGAGGAGCGGGTGGCTCCTGAATGTCTCCTGCTTGAGGAGCGTTGCTGCTGTGACCAGACATCTTAGATTTTTTCTCGGTGTGGGCTCTTCTCAAGGAAAGATAAACGCTTCCCACAGACGGCGCCAATTGTGGTGACAATTATTATGCAACACAAATAAATATGAAAGAGATAACAACCAAGAAAGGATAAATAAAAGGCCAATCACACAACAACGGAGGTACGTGGTTCAGCAAAGAAGTGCCTACGTCCACGGTGGTTTAGTCAGTGTTATTTCTCTATATTCTGAGGAATAAGTATAGAGAATGCAACTTGTCCTTTGCCCCGGACTTAGGGTTTAATTTATACATGTGTGTGTTGGTGTAGTGGGGGTGATGGGTTCCTCTTTATTAGCCATCTCCCTTACATGGGATCATGTTCGCCCACAACTTCTCTTCATGGGATCGTGGAGTAAATGGATGAGTACCAGAGGTGACGGGCCTGGGCTTTGGGCCGCTGAGAGGGGCTACTCGTCCAGGCCTTATGGTGATAAAATCGGGGTACCCACAATATTCTTTGCAAGATTTATTTGGATTTTGTAGGTATTGAAATGATTAACGGTGCAATTGGTGCTTTTTGGAAAAGTTTCAACGCAATACGCAACTTCAAAGGCATTTTAGTCATGCAGCATACGAGATTCATGCTCTAACTCTTCACAAAAGTTGTATCTCTACGGGTTACCTTTGCGTAGCTACTAACGGTGTATCAAACTGATTCCTAATGGTCGAGTTATGACAATTTTTTGAGGAGCATTTTCTTGGTTTACGATGTAAACGCTTGGGCTTGAAACAAAGTATTGATCAATATATGATTCCAATTTTATCATGGAATGAATTAATTAGGCTTCTGTTCGATTGATCGATCGATGGTCTGAGATTTTGTGTAGATTTTTATTTTATTATTCCTTTGCCTTAGATTTTTGCCACTTTCTATAAATAGCAATTGGATTGGTTTTTGGTAGATATCTTGGATTTCTCTTAGTTTTCATATGGTATTTAGGGTTTGGAGTGGGATTTTGGGAGGTTATCCTCCTCCCATCATGGTTTGCCATTTTTAGCCATTGTATTTACTAGTCATCTTCTTCTTTAATTAATTCAAGCTTTCTTATTGTTATTTATTCTTTAATAATTAAATTATTGCTTTGATTACTTAGTTCTTTATTAATTTCTTTCATCAAATACATGTTATTTATTATGCTTTGTAGGTAATTTATATTAGGTTGAGATTGTTGAAATCACATGGATTAATTAGTTATTTTGTTATGATCTAATGCTTTAGGATAGTTTTACTGGGTTAATTGTTCTTAGTATTGTGCCTAAGAGATTTAATGGTGTATATCATGTATGCATCATATATATGAGCTTTTTCATGTGTAATTTCGGGAATATTGATTGACGTCAAACTTAAATTAAGCTTTTATGAGAATTTAGAGGGTGACAACTCTAGGTTTTATTAATTGTCCAAATGACTAGATACATACTTAATCTATGTAATACTTAGGATTTATGAGTGAATTTATTTTCAAACCGAAAAAGCTTATATTCAACTTCAATAAACATCAAAATCATATCCAGATTTATGTTTGAAATTAGATCTAATCGGATTGAGCAATTCATTAGAGGAATTGACTCACTGTCTTAAATTATCAAAGTAGAATGGGCTTTCGCTCATTCTTGGTGTAGTTCTAGGATTTATTCTCGTTCAGAAGGGGAAATTTCAAATGTGCATTGGATACTACATACGAATGATCAAATGAGTAGTACTTTCATTTATTTTGTAAAATTTCTTTTCAAATTTAATAAGAAATATGCTTGCACTTCAGAGTAGTACTTTCAATTTTGAGGATGCAATTACAACTCGAATGCATTGAATACTTGTTTGATTTTGTTAATACTCAAGAGTGCAATAGGATTTTAAATTTTGAAATCTCTAAGGAATATTAGGATATCCTTAAAGTGACTCATTATGGTACTTCTATGGTTAATAGAGAAAAGTTTTAAAATCCTGTGACTACTTTTGAGATAATGATAATAAAGGAACAAAAGAATTGTAATGAGTATTATACTATATTAATGAAAGTAATCATTGCCTCATATAATCTCAAAGATAGAATTCCATAGGATAGGGTTGTTAAGAACAATTTTAGATGGATTATCAGTTTAATATGAAGATGGACATCCTTAATGAGATTTTGTATACAGATATTAAGAAGTTAAAGGATCTAGTCGGCTCATTTCATAAATGCTATCAAGAAAATTCTCAATTTGTGAAATCACTGATGAGCACCCAAAAGTGTTATTTTTATCCCTCAAATAGACTCAATTGAATTATTAGTTCTCATTAATATTGGCCATTTTTGTTTATTTCTTTATCTTATTTCGATTTAAAAATTCATAATTCAAGTCAATTGTGGCAAAAATGTGGGTAAAAGCGCTAAAATCAGATTTTCTTTGACCCGAGACAACCAACTACCCATTAAACCTCGTCCCAAACCTTGTCCCTAGCTTTCCCTAACCACTCATGTAATATGTATATGCATTTCATTATTGGTATATATATATATATATATATATATATATATATATATATATATATATATATATATATATGATTGTATTTGTTGTTACTATTATTATTATTAGTAGTAGTAGTATATATTCGTTTATGTTTACAATTATAAGTGTGTCATTTTTATTTTATTAGTTTGTATATTACTTTATTTTTCTATTTTTATGTTCAATAATAATGATTTGAGTCTCACTAAAATATCCCAAGTCATTTCCCATCTGAGTTAAGATAGCATTAAAATGTTGTACCTTTTTACGTTGATAATGACACGGTACAATATTTTAAGGGTATGTCAATTTATTTGGAGGTAATTTGGGGGTTGTAATGGGGACTCATAACATTACTATTGAGTGTTATATATATATATATATATATATATATATAGGGTGTGGATGTGGGTGTATGTGTTCTCATTCTGTATTATTATTTTTATGCCTTTTATGGTATTTTTATTATATTTTATATGTAATAATACCAAAATGAGAGGCTAAATACCTCATTCAATGGGTAAGATGAAACCCTTAGTTTAAATATTTTTTTCTCAGTTTATTTATTTATTACTCCCCTTTGAATATTTATATTAAAATTTTACATTTCATATTTATGCCGAGAGAGAGATTGAATTATTTTTTTAGAGAAAATAGTAAATACGAATTAAAATATTCGTTTATTAACTAAACTAGATATAGGAAATTTTTAAATAATCTCGTTGTTTGAATATGTCAAATTCAAAACTTAGTTTTTAATGTTTTAAAATTCTTTTAGTGATTTTTTCTTTGCGGGTGATTTATTAGAGTGTATTTAAATATAATTTTTACAGAGTTTACGAAAATTTAATATTGATCATCGAAAAATACAATTTAATTTCACATTTGCAATGGGAGTCGATTTATGGATTTTAGCACATCATTAATTAGGATAAATATCCCTTGGAAAATTACTTTAAAAAATATACTAGTCTTCATTTGTTCCTTTTCCATATTAAGAAGTTGGATTGATGCCCTTACTTGCCACTATACATGTATTTAGTGTATTTTGTAGGTTCAAGGGACTTTGATTGAGAAATAACTAAGCTATAAGGAAAACATGCAAAAAACCGTTCATCAAATGTCGTCGTTGTGTTGGAATATGTGCCCCCAATTTTAAGTATTCTTTTAAAATTAAAATATAATTTTCTTTTAAGTGTGGAACAAAGATGGTTACTGTTGATGTAAAAAATTAGATTATCTCTAATTAATCAATCACAGATAAAAACAAACAAGATAAAAGATTTTTAAAGTGGTTCAACCTTAAAGGAATGACCTGCGTCCACTGTTTTGTTATTGCTGACTGTTTGGGAATTCTCGATTACAGGTTTTACCAAGAAATTCTGAGTCCCCTTACAATGAGTATGATACAATGTATTTATAGCCCTCAGGTTGTAAATGTGAAAGGGTAATACATAGCTGTCCAATAGGCGTATACATCTGTATGATAATAATGAACATTTAATGCGCAGTCGATTTGTTGATTATCCGGACATTAATGCTCTGTACGAGATGCAGCTCGGACCGCCTAAGTAGCTCGATATTCATGAGTTTCTCGGTACAGTAAAGTTACTTGGAGAGAACCTGTTGCTCGGAGTGTCCGAGTTGGTCGGGAAGGTTGAGTTCCTCGAAGTCAAGGTGTTGTTCATAAATGTTTGTAAGTGCTATGTAGATTGAAACGTGTCCCAATTAACTGATCCACGTCAGCAGACTAAATTTGGTATAAACAGAAGCCCCCAATGTTTCACAGTTCGAGGTTGAGGAGTGTGGAACATTCTTCTCGAAATATGGCGGGATTAAATAGTTATCCTGAATTTTAGGAGTGTTTTCCTTGTATTTAATTTTCCTTTCGAATTCATAGAATCAGACTTTTTGAATTTTTCCCATTGCTTTGGTCTCCGTACCTTTTTTGTCCTTTTAGCCACCAGTAGCACAAACGTCTTTCTTTGTAATCATTATTTTTACCCCTTCCCAAGGTAAGGTATTTAAGCGTTGTAGAAAATCCTATCGTCTCTTACTTTTTCAAATCTGTATCTTTCATCTCTCCATTTCTTCTCCATTTTGTGCGTTCATTCCTTCCATCGTTCGTTATCAACTGATCTACCCTTCTTCTGTAAGATCTTCTTCATTCTCTTTTATTTTCTTTGCTCATCATGGTTTACCTTATTGAGTCACTTGATAAATTTCATTCTGATTTTTCTATTCCTTCCTGGGTCATTTTGGAAGAACTTTCTGGTCCTTCTGATTATTTATGTTTGGCTGAGGGACATTGGTTCCCTAGTCTCTTTGTAGCCGAATGTGACTTTTATTTTCCTCCAAATCCCTTGTATTTGGAATTCTATCAATATTTTGATGTGGTACCTGCAAAAATAGCCCCCTAATACATGGAGAATAGTTAATGGAGTCCATAGGTTAAATCATATTCCTGGAACCCGTTTAGGAATTCCAGAGATTATGTTTTGCTATAGATGGGTTGTCAGTGATAGTACTTTTTATTTGAAAACTAGGTTTTTAAATAGGGCTTTAGTTGTCAGTCTACCAGATGCCAACAGGGATTACTTCGAGCATGGGGTTGTTATGAAAAATTGGCAACATGCTCCATTAACTGAAAATGACGTATATCAGGGTCCTAGATGCCCTCCCTATGGCAATGGGATAGGTTGTTTTTATTTTATTTAGTTTTTGAAATCATGTTTTCTATATATTCGATAAAATGCGCCACTGATATTTTGATTTTTACTTATTTACAGTTGACAGTAAAATAATGTCTCCAAAGGAGACATAAGTTAATTTAAAGCATCTGAAACTTATCTGGGGTTTGCATCAAACTATCGCTGACGAACATATCAGATCATCCTCGTACTTGTTGCAGTACAAGAGTTACACCTCATCTTTCACTGCTCGTCTAATGATAAGTAACATAGAACCAGCACCGGTTTCTGAAGGTTCTTCACCTGAATCGCATATTCCTCTCAGTGACGGAATAAAGAGAAGAAGAGCTCCTGCCCTCTTTGATAAGTCTGCCTCTATTACTGGAGAGGCAAAGAAAAGTAAGCAGGATGTCCCAGAAGAAGGGACAAGATAAATTGATGCACCTCCTCCAGATGCTACTAAGAAGGTTATCGAGAAGCCCCCTATGGCTCCAAGCAAGATTGCAGCTGTTTCCCCTCCAAGAGAGGTTATAGTTATATCACTGACCAAGACGACATCCTTGGTCGAGAATGTTCCTGATCCCACGAGGAAGTTGAAGAAAATCTCCTTGGACAATTTGGCTGAATCCATCTCTTACCCTCTAACTACTGGAAGTCGTGTTCCCACTTTTGTTACTCCGAGCTCTGCAATGAGCTCGGTGAATTCTTGGATTATCCCCGAGATCCAAGGTGTTGAAGAAAATCTTTCTCAGGAGAGGGTTACTACCTTGGCAGCTCAACATATTGCCTCTGTAAGTATTACTATTTTAAACTTTTATTTTTCAATGTTATGTCCTTGCACTAACTTACAATTATTTTCTTTTTCCAGCTGGTAACTTGTTTCAACACCATTCTGAAAAAGGATGAAGCTATTAAAGCTTTGAGATCCTCATCAGGTGTGGAGGAGGCTCTTGTAGGTCTGTCACAGTCCTTAAAGGATTCTCGTCAGAAGTATGACGAAGACAAAGCTGCTTGGGGGAAGCAACTAAAAGCCACCGAGCAAGAGAGAGATAAAGCTGTTGAAGTCTCCAAGGTTTTGGAGGAGAAGATAAAAGACTTGGAAAGTAAGACTAAAGAGCTCGAGGGGAAGATTCAAAATGCTTGAGAGCTTAAGACCAAATTCAAAGCTGCTGAAGAGGAGTTAGGCAAACTCCGTGAAGCAGATCACCAGAGGGAAGAGGCAGGAAGGAAATTAAAAGCTGCCGAGGAACTCATGACTGAGAGGGTTTCCTCAGAGAAGGCGAAGAGGAAACTTGCTGTTAAGAAGTCCTTCAGTACTGGCTGGGACAAGGGTTGGAATAAGGGTTTGGCTGCCATGATCTCACAAATGGAGTATGGCAGCCTTAAATATTTCAGGGATGGTTGGGTGGCTGCTCTGAGAGAGATGAATGTCGATGAGAATTCAGACCTATTTCAGCGACACATTCCTCAAGTGCAACAAGAGGCTTCCCCACGTGATACAAGCCACTTATAAGAGTGTTGTAAGTGACGCTGTTGGGATTTAATCCTCTATTAAACATTTCATGAAAAAATCTTTGGGCATTAGCCATCCTTCGCTCCCTAAAATATCCATTAAGCAATATGTTATAGCTACGATAATCAGGTTTAACACCCTTAGCAACCATCAAAATAAATACCTTGTTTTCTTCTTGCAATCTTCTTTGCAAAAAATATCCATCCATTAATGCACTGTAAGTGACTATATAAGGATCTACACCTCTTTGTATTATCCATTTGATTAAATCTAATGCTTCTTCAACCATGCCTTCTTTATAAAGTGCATCTACCAATATATTAAAAGTCCATATATTAAGATTTATTTTCAGTTCAGTATCTCTTTCAGCAATTTTATAATTTCTTCCCACTGTCCTGAACTACAATGACCGTGGATCAATGAAGTGTGTGTGATGACATTTAGCATAACCCCTTTATGGATCACTCTTGAAAATAGGTATAAGGCCTCATCCACTAGTTTGTCCTTACAAAGACTATCAATAATTGTGATATACACCACAAGTTTAGCCCCCAATATTTCTTTGTTCCGTCTTCATAATCAATCAAATAGCCACACTAGTATTTCCCATTTTATATAAGCCATTTATAATGGTCCCACAAGTCATAACACTGGGTTGGAAGCCTTTCTCGTCCATTACATTAAATAAGTGTACAACATCACCCATTATATCCTCATCAATCAAGCCCCTAATCAAAGTGGTAAGTGTGATACAATCATGGTATTATCCATAAGTAGAAGTACATAATAACATGTACTTTCCGTTGCCACATTACATTAAACAAGTGCAAGTAAGGCATTGCTAATCTCATAAGGATTCCCATTACCAAATTCACAACATCCTGAATGATAATCAATAGATTCCCTAACAAATTAGAGCAATCCACCTCAATAATATTATCCATAAGTAGAAGTACGTCAACCTAATATACAAGCCCCTGTACAGATCTTAAAACGCATACGCATTATAGTTAAGGAATTAACAATTGAGATTTTATCCTAAGGGTCAAATCCTTGGTAGTTCAATGACATGATTTCGACCTCTAAGATACAACAAATACGATGAATAGTGACTTCCCCTGATACTAATTAAGAGAGTTTTAGCTCCAAAAGTCCAAAGGCAAGCCTTAAGGACAAGTTATTTTGCGCCTTTTTACACACAACGGAAAGAAGAAACTTGACCCATGTAGCCACCGACCCAAGAAATTGAGAAAACACCTTGTTGAATTGAGTTGATTTTCTACATAATATATATAAAAAAAATAGTGGTGGAATTTCCACCTTAAAGGGGGAGATCAGTTTTCGCTTACGACAACAATTTGTAAAACGACCTCTGTTTTGGGTTATATTTCGTTTCTTAAACACATTGTCATTCTTGTCAAACAAATAAATGCATATTACCCCAAATAAATACATATTGTGAAAAAAATAAATGTATGCAGAACTTTATGGAATCAACTGGTGTCGCATACAATTGCAAGGAGAATTTGACATGAAACATTTCAATTCCCTACCACGAGCTCTTTTCATCTTTAACCGTTAAAAATTTTATGCGGGTAGGCATTTAATTGTATATGTTTCGTGAACATAACTAATCTCTCTTTGACTACAACATTAGTCATAACTTGTGAAGGTATTATTGCGTATAACGTTTTGGACCCTTTTTTGTAAGTAATGTTTTTTTTTAATTCTCCATTATGTTTCAATGAAAACACATAATATTATTTGGTTTTCCTTTTCTGCGTAACATGTGTTGCATCCACATTGCACACGGTGACACAAATCCTTAGATTCAAGGCCTTCAAACAAAATATTAAAAAAACGAGATTGTGCAAGACCATTTCTTCCCTCCATAGTCCATATATATTATTCTACTCTGAAAATCATCTTCTTGTCCTTGATAACATCTCTTTCAACCCGCAAAAAAAATTCTTCAACAAGTTGTTTAGTCCATTCATACAATATTAGACTAGACATTAGAAATTTACAAATTAAAAAAATCTATTGTTAATAACTAACAACAACCCCTATTTAAGCCAATGATCTCTACTACATTAGTATATAAGTAATATAACCCTTTAGCATTCCCTTAACCTTTCATTTCTGGCCCTTCTTCAAAAGCTTAATTTTTTCCAACTTGTGTTTGGAACAAATGATGCATCAATGGTGAACACGGTTGAACCTCGACTTCAAATCCTTTTTTGTAGTTAACCAAGGCTAGGGGACTAGTTTCGGTTATTGAATCCACTGTTCATCCATAGTATTTTGGTCCCTACCCCCGGTTTTGGGGTTTAGTAGGGGTCGAAATCATGAAACGAGAGAGTCGATTGGTCGATGTTGCATTTTTAAGGGAGTAATCCCTATATGAGAATTAAGCTGGTGAGATGTGGGTTACCCCCTGAGGGCTTTTATCATGGTAGGGACGTCGTTCTGGCAGTCCCATTGGTTGTGTTCTTTTGTGCCTTTATTGCCTCTTTCGGCATTATAACGTCCACAATATCAAATGCCCCGATGATACTTGGGATAGACTTTTCTTAATTATGGGGCATTAGGTGATTAAAGACATCCCCTAAAGGTCTCACTCCTCTTCCCTAGACTTGTGTGTGAATCCATGGGTCATCTCAATTCACCCGGTGGACAATATGTGCCACACACATGCATTTACTTTGACAAAACAAACATATGATTTTTCTAACAAAACAAACATATACGATGATATAATGCACATATATATACATATGATTTTTCAATGTTTAGTGAACATTTGATGACGTTGGCAAGTCTTAAACAAACTTATCTATCCCAAATAAAAATATCTTCCAAAGTACCCGATCAAGAAATCTAGTGTTATAAAAAATTATAGATGTAAGAATATAAAACACACTTCCGTGCATATAAAGATGCCTATATTTGCAAAATATTTAGTTGTAACAAGTCTTCATACAGAGCATATTCTTTTTAGAGCATATTCTTTTTTAGCAGTTATCTTGATTGTGATAAAGCAACACTTCATTAATTTTGAAGATCTAAATGCAACTCTCCTCTAGTACTCAAAATTTCATTGATAATTTGAAATTCCTCTAATAAAAACAAAAGATAAAAAAATTGATATGTGTCACATAATAAGGGAACTCTCGTGACATCGCATTAAAGGGAAAACATACGTCTTTTGGTAGATGAATAATGAGATTCAGATATACGATAAATAACAGTTCAAAAATTAGTGAATTCTCATAATGTTTTAAAATAATCAAGGTTCTAAAATTCGTGGGGCATGACCGAGGCGTGAAGGCCGAGCCTTAAGCCTTAGAAGCCTAGGCGGGGCCTTAGGCATAAAAAAGCGTTTTTGCCTTTTTAAATATATTTTAACATTTTTAACTATAACAAGGCCATTAAAAATACTAAAATGGTATCTACCTTAAAATATGTTTGAGTATATGCAAATTAAAATAATATTTTTTTAAATACTAAGAAAAAAACAAAAAGACAAATAAAAAATGCGCATTTTTTTGGACAAGAGGTAGAGAGGTTTGGGATAGTATTTGTCTGTTGATTATTTTGGATGAGATATTGGTCCAATTTTTTTAAAAAAGTCTTTAAAATGCGATATCGATTCACTAAAGCGTTTTTCTTTTAAAACAAAAGGTGCGCCTTAAGACTTTTACCAAGAATAATGCGTAAAAGGCTTAAGAAGGGGCATTTCTCCCAAGCCTCAAGCCTAGGCGCTGTAATACCCCGTATTTTTATGGCTTCTAAAATTAGGGATTTATTAAATTTAATTGAGATAAATAAATTTAATTTTAACCCGGAAAGTTGTTTTAAATATTTACTAGCGTGACGAGAGTTAGTAATTATTGAAAATTTGTTATTTGTTGAATGTTACTGGATGAGTAGATTAATATATGAGGTTTATTTTTATAAAATTGTCACGTGTGAATAAAATGACAATTATGGAAATTTAAGTCGGGATGCGCCTGTGTCGTGTCGGGACTAAATATTGATTAATAAAAGTGAATAAATTATAAGTTTCTCGTATAGTCATTTTGAGTGCGCCAACGCGTCTGGAAGGGTAGAGATAGTCAGAAAAGTGTACCCGGGGGTTTAGTTTGGGTCTCGAGGCGTTTTTAGGCTTAATTAGTACCCCCGGAGGGCATTTTGGACATTTTACATTTTTGAGTAATTAAACCCACGAAAATTCAAGGGGTATATAAGATGTCTAAGGTTGTCTTCTAGTTTAGAACAACCAAATACAAGTGACGGCCATAGGAGAGGAAAGGAGAGAGCTCCCGAAGCAATCCAAGGCCCAAAATCCATCCGTTTGCACCGCCACCACCACCAACGCGTAGATCGCGCGACGGGGAACGCAACCACACCAAAATCATCCGCAAATCAGAACACCGAAAATCCCAGGCAAGTGTTTATCTTGCTTATTTCGTTGATGCATCACTCATGTTAGTCTAGGAATGATTAGGGTGAGTTTTATGGAAGAAAACCTAAAATTGGAGATAGGAAATCGCATATAGTGATGAATTGATTGTTATTCTGGAAACTCCTTAACATGTAGAGGATTAAACCAAGAAATTTTGATGTTTTAGAAGAAGAAAATTCTGGAAAAGATTGATTGGAACCATGTTAAAGAGATTTCTAGGGTTCTTGAGATTTACCTTAATTTTGGCCTGTTAATCCATGTTTAGTGACGGAAATTTACATGTTTTAAGTAGGAAATACATAATATGATGATATAATGTTAGTAGTACAAATTCTTGTACGATTGGGAATGAAAAATATGGAATTGATTGAGGTTAGAGGATGAAACCCGTAACTATAAAACTGCAGAAATCGCATACCTGCTTGATCGATCGATCGAGCCAAGAGCTTCGATCGATCGAAGGTTTGATCGATCGAGCCCCATACCTCGATCTATCGACCCCTCCTGGAAAACTCATATTTTCCCTTCTTAAAATTCTAGAATTCCATTTAATGAGAAATAATTCTTGGACACCATTATTAAAATGTTTTGGGAGATAAGATGACCAGTAGGATTTATTAATGAATTAAGAGACCTTTAATGTAAGGCGAAACCCATATTTTTGGAGTGTTTATACCTAAGGAACGATGGAATTTTGTATTAAAGGGAGAGACTACGTAAAATGATTACGATGGAAAATAGATGAATACCTACTGAATTTTATACTTGGGAGGATAGAGTCCACGAGTGTTACGTAGTAAGTTGAATTAATCCCTCGAATTAAAGTTAGAGACGAACAGTTATGCGTGATAACAAATGATGGGAAAATAAGGATCAATGTCGTGATTATGGGATTAGAGACGTACCTAAATTAATATGATAAAAGTAGTATATTTATATGACTGTGTGTATGCATATATTATATATGTGTGAAAATCATGCCCACGCTACTTGCTATCCCTGAGGTTATCGCACTGGGACAGTCTTATCTCGATGGGACCTTTATGGGGGATATTGACTTGTACCCTAGAAGATAGATATCCTTGGTACAGGCTATCGAATTGATAGTTTAGACGGTCCTAAGAGACGCGGTCATGTGCCATCCTCTTAGAGACTTGGAATCTATGCTTCGCCTCAATATTGTTTGTGTATGTGTTAATACAGTTCGAGAGTGATTCCGAATTTGTATTTCCCTTAGTACGAGTGATACGGGGATTGGATAGTAGAGTATGCCCGCACCATAGTTTTTATGTGGGGTACTGTTACAATATATATATTATATGAGTATTTAATATATATATATGAAATTCTAAAAATTTGGAACTGCCTACTGTGATATGGTAAGTAGGACGTGTTTGATGATTCAAAATGGAAATGCTTGTTTTGAGAAAGTATAATATGACACTGGGAATCTTTATTAATAAATAAGGAAAATGAAAGCTTTGTTACTATATGAAATCTTCCTTTTAAACGACCATATTGTTCGGATTTAAATCTTACGAGTAATCTAAGGTAAGTTAAATCATTGGGAAGTTTAGTGCGGTAGAAGATAGATAATCAGTTGAGAAGGTTAGTACGATAGGCGTGAACATTAGAAGAGAGGTGAGAATTTCTCAAGAGAGTGCTGCACTAATATGTTGTTGCATTGGCCTGTAAACAATTTAAATACTTGCTAAATGAATTTTTAAATCATATACACTATCGGGCTCTGACCCGTTTCTATTTCTCTTTCTCTCATGTATATATATATTACAGGTATCCAGCAACAGGGGCGTCTTGCATAGGATCCTTTGGAAGGAACGTGCTACGGCTTAGGTGGGAGTTGCAGGCCACTTGCTTAGACGACTTCATTTACTTGATTCCACTTCTAGCATTCTCAGTTATTGGGGCATGTGTCGTCCTTTTCCATTATTTAGTTGTTTATTTGGACATTGTGATTCAGATATTTCTAGTATTGTCATTTTTGGATGTATTACTGTTTGGTTGTTTTACTTTGTTGAATGTTTAAATTATTTGGATTATATGTTCCAGGATTATTGTGGTGTGATTCGTTAAATATTAAATGGTTGTAAATAATTAAATCTTTGTTTTCAAAAATAAAATTTGGAAACTAATGTTTAAAAATGGTTTTGACACTTAGCTTAATTAGTTAGGGTGTTTAAATTTGGAAAAGTTATTTTTTTTCGACAGTGATGCTAAGAATGAACCAACTGTTCACCTTGATTTTAATTTAATAAAGGAGTGATCGTCCGGTATTTAATTAGGCGGGGTGTCACAGGTGGTATCAGAGCATCAGGTTCTAGTGTCCTTTAGGATCTGTGCGGCTTACTTTGTTTTCAGCGTTTCTTTGCTTGATATAGAGCCCTATGTTTAGGATTGTCGATTTCTTTGACGAGATTTCGTTCTCCTGCTATAATGTGTATACATTAGTGGATTCAAATTTCGTTCAGATGTGTGCGTGTGCCGAGCGATGACGGATGTCAGAAGAGGACTGTTAAGCGTACCTCGGGAGGCCGGGCTCAGTTGAGGTGGAAAAATATATTCGAGGATGATGACCTTAGTCGAGGTCACCTCAATTATGGCACGGGAAGCCAAACTAGAAAGGTGACTAAGGCGCAGCAATGGTTTCCAAGTGCTGCTATGATCGAATGAGGTGCGAGAGTAAACTTACCCAACGTGTTACAAAAACGTGTAGGGAATTGTCAGTGAGAATTCTAGAAATGCGGGAATTGTATGTGTTTACCAAAGGAGGTAAAGTATCCAAAGGTTTAGATATAAGACGGAGTGTGTCTAACTGAAAGTGAAAATTTAGAGAAAATTTTTCTTAGCTTTCAGGATGAAGTTATAATGGTGGGAGTCAACCACTATTTAGAAGTGGAATGCTATGCCTATAGGAGAAACTTAGGTACAGTGTTGACCGTATGTTCCTTCCTCAACTGTTCAGGATTAGAAGCGAACGTGGTTCTGAACTCATCGTGGGAGGGCATGACAGGGGTCCATTTGTGAATATGAATATTAACCGTTAGCGAATTTGGTATAGAAAAATGTAGATACAAGTGGAGGAAATGACGCCAAGTGGGAGATCGACTCGTAATAATAGTTGATAACACTCAAAGAGGAAATTGTGATGGACGATCGATTTAGAGGTTGACAATGTCGTAGTTTGTCAATATAGATGATAACGCTTCTTTATGGGGGAAGCTAAAAGAATCAAAGAATTTAGTCGATGATAAGACTGAATACAATGGTGATGGTATAGCACCACAAAGGGATGTGAATACACATAAGGGAACCCATTTAAATGATTCGTATAGTTGAATTCTTACCAAGTGATGGTAAATCCAGTAAGAACTATTATAGTCAGTGACATGTTCTTTAGGGCCTAAAAGACTAAGGGTATAATCGGGGTAGCTAATAGGAATCGAGTCTACTAAAGTCCGAGAGAAGGACAATCCTAACCTGGTTAGTAGGACAGGTGATAAGTGGATTATGTGTTGAGGTATTTTGTGCGGAGTGAGATCGCTCGGATAATATGCTCCGAAGTGAGAAAAAGGACAAGAATGTGGTGCCTAGTGAAGAACGATGATTAAAGTAGTTTTGTTTTGGTTTGGGAAGACGTGTTACGTCCAAAAACCGTTTGTAATGTCAAGATGATTGTCAAGGTGGAAGTATAAGTTGTACCTCAGAGGATGCGGCGTGTTTGAGTGACACGAGCGAGTCACCATATTTTATTCATTGCTAGATTAGCATGTGAGACGAGTTTAATGGATATAATTATAAATGTTATTATTATGTGGATATTTTTCCCTAGTGTAGCGGAATTTTTCTTTAGTGCTATCCGCGGAGGATGAATGTGTATATTAACAGTGTTAAGTATTTTATTGAGGTTACTCGTCGTAGTGATGCGATATACGAGTATGGTATTATCTTTAATAAAACGTTATACAAATGGTTAGTACGATAGTGGGAATTTATGGCAAGGCTATCGGAATAGTTGCATTAGTGCAGCATGTTTTGTTTTAGCGAGGCTTTACCCGTAAGAAGGTTGGACTCGCACTTATATTATCTATCTTAGAGACTTCGGAGGAGATAGTGGGCTCGAGATATTCGACACCAATGTATGTATAGACTTTGTCAGTATGATTCAGTATGTATCAGGATTTACCGTTGAGCGAAAAGAGTTGACTCAGTATTATGTTTAGCACTCCGGACTTAGTGATAGGAAGAGTGCAGTGTTATATTTATCCTTTAGAGATGTGGGAGTTAAGAGTTATACCCCTATTATTAGGGAAGGAAATTTTGAGAATTTCGATCGTATGTATTCGAGGTTTACAGAATGTAATTACTATCAACCAATATGGGACGATAGTGAAATTGATGAAACGTTCTTTATTAAGCATAATTACGGGAGGAATTGTAACTTTTCCATCAAGAGACGGAATAAAGGGGTACATGCTATGGATGGAGAACCTAAAGGATTTCAATAACCGACAATGCTAGGTATTAGTGTATCGAGGGGGGGTTCCTTGTTTGGATTTCGCTTTTCGAGACATCCCACGCATGAAACTTAGCGTAAGGTTGGAGATAGGGAGACGTTTGGTCACTATTCCATGAGTTCGATACCCTGATCGAAATGGGATCAAGTAATTGTGTATGTAAGTTGGAAGTTGAATTTTGTTTTAAAGCCACTGGAGCCGGATTGTGTGGTAAGAAAGCATTGAAAGTTATCCCCACGAGTTGAAGGGTGGAACGATGATAAGGAGGATTTAAAAATTTTGATTCCTAGGGTGATTGAGAGTACCCAAATGTCGTAATCGCGTTCAGAACACGAGGTGAATAAAGAGTTGGAATGATTTTAACATGGATTATATGGAAAGAACTTTATTGTACAAAAGAGATGACCTGTAAATTATTTTGATGAATAGAGCGTTAGTGATTTATTTTGGTTGATATACATATTTGGGAAAATTGTTGAATTTATCTGAAGAAGGTTGAGGTTTGTTATTCCGCTTTTATTGACATGGAATTTGAATGCCCTATTCCTTCTATTTCGTTGAATTTAGTTAGCTCTACAGATGGGTAGAACGCCGTTCGCTCTCCTAGGGCGATCGGGGTGTTGCAAAATGTGGGTATCTTGGTCAACTGCAGTTAAGATCATTCGAGTCGAAGGAACGTAGTTATAGACGTGTGAAATATATGTTTGTGGGACTCGTATAACGAAGTGGAAATGATAGAGTGGATAAAGCCTCACATGAGGAGCGATAATCCATACATAAGTGTGCAATTAGAATAATTTGATTGGAAGTCTGTGGGAAGCCATTTAAGAAGGGGAATTCCTTAAATGGAGCATAATTTAATTATTATGAAGAACACTCGGAGTGGAGTTGTTAGTAGTCAAATGTGAGAACGACTCGCACATACAACGAGTGATGATGTTAGTATGGTATAAGAGATCCAGAAGTGCGCTTCGTGGAGAGAAGAGCACGAGTGGAACTTTCGGCATTCACCAAGGAAGGAAGGGGAGTATTACGTGTCACCAAATGTGTGACATTTCAAGGGAAAAATTGATGTTTAGCAGGACGTAGGGATAGTCTCTACATGCACCGCCCATAGGTAAGGTTTGGTTGAAAGAGGAGAATCAACCAAAGAATTTTGTGTTTATCAACAATTCTTGAAATCTAAAGAGGTCGATAAAGTCAATACAGTACTTAGATGGGTTTCATCCTCAAAGTAAGACCAAGGGTTCATCTCGAACATGTGAGTTAAGTCACCGAGAAGGAAGTGATTGATATTCCTTTGGGCTGGTTTACAATATTAACTAGTATGCCTAGACTTCCTTTGAAAGGAAGGATCGCGCCAGTGCATGGTCCGGCGCAGTTTAAACATCTAAATCAGGATGAGATTTGTGAATCCCACATTTGATATGGTATCTCAGGAACCAGCGGAGATAAGGTTTCGTTTTGAGTGGGATGTATCACCCTTAGCCAGGGAATAGGCGCACGATGATTAAAGATTAGTGGAGTCACGTGAAGGAGATTTTGGAATCTTGGTACGATGATTTCAGGAATGCTCTGTAGAAGCACTCATACCTGTTTGTCGCGTACGAGGTGCTTATTAAGGTTTTGGTATGGAAGAACCTCGACTATTATCCTTCCACATGTTTAGAGGTGCGTAGATAATCAGAAATTTTGGATCGGTCAAGAAAACATCAGATAATTATGGTGGAATTCCACGACTGTTTTAAGCGCGCAAAAATGATCAAATGTTCGTATGATTTTCCCAGAATGGGAGTTTTGTATATGAATAAATTTGAGTAGTTGTCATGTAGTGAGGTGCGGCCTCATAACAATAGTGAGATAATGGGAAAAAAATTATAACGTATAGGCGTGACCTATTCGAATGTTGTCGGTTGTGAGCGCAATGTGAAGTGTCTCCAGTGAGAATGTAAAACAGGGTTGCTGTGAGGAAAGGGCTATAGTGATTGAGCACCTTACGATGTAAATAGTTTGGGTACGAAAAAGGATATCCAGAATTATGCTCCCTGATAGGCCTTATTTTCCGAATTTCGGGACGAAATTCCGTTATTAGGGGGGAAGTATGTAATACCCCGTATTTTTATGGCTTTTAAAATTAGGGATTTATTAAATTTAATTGAGATAAATAAATTTAATTTTAATCCGAAAAGTTGTTTTAAATATTTACTAGCGTGACGAGAGTTAGTAATTATTGGAAATTTGTTATTTGTTGAATGTTACTGGATGAGTATAGTAATATATGAGATTTATTTTTATAAAATTGTCAGGTGTGAATAAAATGGCAATTATGGGAATTTATGTCGGGACGCGCCTGTGTCGTGTCGGGACTAAATGTTGATTAATAAAAGTGAATATATTATAAGTTTCTCGTATGGTAGTTTTGAGTGTGCCAATGCGCCCGGAAGGGTCGAGATAGTCAGAAAAGTGTACTCGGGGGTTTAGTTTGGGTCTCGGGGCAATTTTAGGCTTAATTAGTACTCCGGGAGGGCATTTTTGACATTTTATATTTGAGTAGTTAAACCAACGAAAATTCAAGGGGTATATCAGATGTCTAAGGGTGTCTTCTAGGGTTAGAACAACCAAAGACAAGTGAGGGCCATAGGAGAGGAAAGGAGAGAGCTCCCGAAGCAATCCAATGCCCAAAATCCATCTGTTTGCACCGCCACCACCACCAATGCGTAGATCGCGCGACGGGGAACGCAAACACACCAAAATCATCCGCAAATCAGAACACCGAAAATCCCAGGCAAGTGTTTATCTTGCTTATTTCGTTGATGCATCACTCATGTTAGTCTAGGAATGATTAGGGTGAGTTTTATGGAAGAAAACCTAAAATTGGAGATAGGAAATCGCATATAGTGATGAATTGATTGTTATTCTGGAAACTCCTTAACATGTAGAGGATTAAAATATGAAATTTTGATGTTTTAGAAGAAGAAAATTCTGGAAAAGATTGATTGGAACCATATTAAAGAGATTTCTAGGGTTCTTGAGATTTACATGAATTTTGGCCTGTTAATCCATGTTTAGTGACGAAAATTTACATGTTTTAAGTAGGAAATACATAATATGATGATATAATGTTAGTAGTACAAATTCTTGGACGATTGGAAATGAAAAATATGGAATTGATTGAGGTTAGAGGATGAAACCCGTAACTGCAAAACTGCAGAAATCACATACCATCTTGATCGATCGATCGAGCCCCAGACCTCGATCGATCGACCCCTCATGGCAGACTCATATTTTCCCTTCTTAAAATTGTAGAATTCCATTTAATGAGAAATAATTCTTGGACACCATTATTAAAATGTTTTGGGAGATAAGATGACCAGTAGGATTTATTAATGAATTAAGAGACCTTTAATGTAAGGCGAAACCCATATTTTTGGAGTGTTTATACCTAAGGAATGATGGAATTTTGTATTAAAGGGAGAGACTACGTAAAATGGTTACGATGGAAAATAGATAAATACCTACTAAACTTTATACTTGGGAGGATAGAGTCCACGAGTGTTACGTAGTAGGTTGAATTAATCCCTCGAATAAAAGTTAGAGACGAACAGTTATGCGTGATAAAAAATGATGGGAAAATAAGGATCAATGTCGTGATTATGGGATTAGAGACGTACCTAAATTAATATGATAAAAGTAGTATATTTGTATGATTGTGTGTATGCATATATTATATACGTGTGAAAATCATGCCCACGCTACTTGCTATCCCTGAGGTTATCGCGCTGGGACAGTCTTATCTCGATGGGACCTTCATGGGGGATATTGACTTGTACCCTAGAAGATAGATATCCTTGGTACAGGCTATCGAATTGATAGTTCAGACGGTCCTAAGAGATGCTGGCATGTGCCATCCTCTTAGAGACTTGGAATCTACGCTTCGCCTTTATATTGTTTGTGTTTGTGTTAATACAGTTCGAGAGTGATTCCGAATTTTTATTTCCCTTAGTATGAGTGATACGGGGATTGGATAGTAGAGTATGCCCGCACCATAGTTTTTATGTGGGGTGCTGTTACAATATATATATTATACGAGTATTTATTATATATATGAAATTCTGAAAATTTGGAACTGACTACTGTGATATGGTAAGTAGGACATGTTTGATGATTCAAAATGGAAATGCTTGTTTTGAGAAAGTATAATATGACACTAGGAATCTTTATTAATAAATAAGGAAAATGAAAGCTTTGTTACTATATGAAATCTTCCTTTTAAACGGCCATATTGTTCGGATTTAAATCTTATGAGTAATCTAAGGTAAGTTAAATCATTGTGAAGTTTAGTGCGGTAGAAGATAGATAATCCGTTGGGAAGGTTATTACGATAGGCGTGCACATTAGAAGAGAGGTGATAATTTCTCAAGGGAGTGTCGCACTAATATGTTGTTGCATTGGCCTGTAAACAATTTAAATACTTGCTAAACGAATTTTTAAATCATATACACTATCGGGCTCTGACCCATTTCTATTTTTCTTTCTCTCTTGTATATATATATATATAGAGAGAGAGAGAGGCAGGCTCCTATGCACACTAAGTTTGCACACTAAGTTTGCACATTACCTTTTAAAAGTGTGCAAACTTAGTGCTGGCGCACACCAATTTTTTTATATGATATTATAACATTTCAACGGACTCACATAAAAAAAAATTAGCTCAAAAAAACTTTTTTTGCTATTTTTAAAAAATCGGTCAAACTTTTGCAGTTTTTAAAGGGCTTAAAAACTACGAAAGTTTGACCGATTTTTTAAAAATAGCAAAAAAAGTTTTTTTGAGCTGATTTTTTTATATGGGTTCCTTGAAATGTTTAAATATCACACAAAAAAAATCAACTCAAAAATATTTTTTTTACTATATATAAAAGGTAATGTGAAAACTTAGTGTGCACAGGAGCCTACCTCTCTCTCTCTCTCTCTCTCTCTCTCTCTCTCTCTCTCTCTATATATATATATATATATATATATATATATATATATATATATATATATATATATATATATATATATATATTACAGGTGCCCAGCCACGGGGGCGTCTTGCATAGGATCCTTTGGAAGGAACGTGCTACAGCTTAGGTGGGAGTTGCAGGTCACTTGCTTAGACGACTTCATTTACTTGATTCCACTTCTAGCATTCTCAGTTATTGGGGCATGTGTTGACCTTTTCCATTATTTAGTTGTTTATTTGGACATTGTGATTCAGATATTTCTAGTATTGTCATTTTGGGATGTATTACTGTTTGGATGTTTTACTTTAAGTTTTAATGTTGGGGTTTAGTTGTTAAATGTTTAAATTATTTGGATTATACGTTCCAGGATTATTGTGGTGTGATTCGTTAAATATTAAATGGTTGTAAATAATTAAATCTTTGTTTTCAAAAATAAAATTTGGAAAGTAATGTTTAAAACTGGTTTTGACACATAGCTTAATTAGTTAGGGTGTTTAAATTTAGAAAAGTTATTTTTTTCGACAGTGATGGTAAGAATGAACCAACTGTTCACCTTGATTTTAATTTAATAAAGGAGTGACCGCCCGGTATTTAATTACGCAGGGTGTCACAGGCGCGCCTTTTAGAACACTGACAAAAATACAAAATCATTAAAACATGTAATATAAGCATAATGTCATAAATCAAAATTGGTTATTTCGCATATTGGTATTCTGTAACGATGCGATGTGTACTTTCAGGTAAGTTTTTAAGGGGAAGTTCATTAATGAGTGCTTATAAGAATTCTATAAAGGTATAACTTCTTCTCAATTTATCACATAATCATTTGAACTTTCATCAATTATAAGTAATCCATTCCCCCCCTGAGTATAGCTGGTGGCCATTTTTTTACAAATAGTATCATAAATCAATGCTTATGAGAATTATATAATGGTAAAGCATCTGAAATTCCCTCAACTCAAATGTGGTGGCCCACTAATAACCATTCAAGAACTATTTTAACTCAAGAATTTCTAAGATTAAACTAGTAAGTAAAAAAGCTTAATAGATGCGACTTTTTTAAGCAAAAGGCTCAAATGAGCCTCTAAATATATTAATCAAATTGAAAATACATGGTAAGAATAAGAAGAACAAATAAAAGAAGCCGGTGCATATTATCAGTAGGCATAGGACGATCCCAACTAGGTTGGCACCATCCAAAACCTCTATCATATAAGCACCCTAGCAGCCTCACAACCAATGGCTCATAAAAGAAAATCCATATGACCCATGATTTTATTACTCTGTCAAGGATAAATGAAAAAAAAAACTCATCTGGAAGTACATATAAATATTCTTCTCAGATGAATATTGGAGGAATTTTATTGAAGTCCCTTTGCACCATCTCTACATTATTGGGAGGAATTTAATCCCGCTAGGCTCTAGAGCCATACTATAATCCAAATTAGGTACTTCATGTATCTCAATTTTCATCGGTAAACACGAACCAAAGTACTTCCTCATCTTAATGAAGCAACTTACGTTCAAAAATCTTAATTCTTTAGCATGCCAGAAGGTCAAAAATTCGACCTCACATTCAAAACTGGAGAGATATTATATAACTCTATGAAGAATTTTTAAAATTGATTCGACTTAATTCACCATTGGTCAAAGCATCCATTAACAGAGAAGTTATCGATGCATCAGCAGAGAATCCTTTATTAACCATTTCATGAACAAGTTGCATTGCCCTCAATTTGTCGTCATTTCGAAGAAATCCTTGGATAATAACATGATAAGTGCAAGCATTTGATGATCTTCTCACACTGACTTTATAACAACTCTCAATGTTGTTTCACCTATAGGGCCTATAAAGTAGATATATTCCCTTTTTACTAAGAATTTCCATGACTTCATATGGTTTATTTGTATAAACCTTTATTTTTAAAGAGAGAAACATGTTGACTATTGTAATCCATTAACTCAAGTAAATCTAAGTTTAAAAAAAAGATAATTTGAGAATAATCTCTATTAATTCATATTTCATATGTATCAACTTAACACAAATCATTTGCTTATCTCAATTAAGCAGATTATCTTCCAAAATCATAACTCTTTATCATGCTGAAAGGTCAAAACTTCAATGATTCTACCTCACATTCAAAACCAAATGGAAGTTACACAACCTTATGAGGCATTTCCAAAATCGGTTGACCTAATTCATCATTACCTAGAGAATCCATCAACAAAGTGGCGGTAGATACATCAACAAAGAATCCTTTATTAACCATTTCACGAAGAAGTTGCACAACCCTCAATGTTTCATTATTTTGAAGAAATCCTTGGACAATAACATTATAAGTGCAACCATATGGTGTGGAACTGTTCCCTTTTATTATTACAAACAAATCATTTTCTTGACTTAGCAATCCTTCTCTGCATAATCCATTAATCAAGATATTATATGTACGGACATCAGGTTGTAAACATTTGCTAGGAAGACTATCAAAGAGTTCTCTAGCATCTTTAGGTTTCCCAACTCTACATATACTGTCAATGAGGGTGTTATAAGCTATAATATCAAGATGCAACCAACCATCTTCTATATCTTGAAATAAGGTAATCGCTATGAAAATGCATTAGTTTTTAAATAAACCGTCTAATAGAATAGAGTATGTCAAGAGATCTGGTTTTTGGCCATAAGATTGCATTTCATTTAAAAGATTCAGTTCAATAAGAGGCTTCCCCACGCAACACAAGCCACCGATAAGAGTGTTGTGAGTGACAGTGTTAGGATTTAATCATCTATTATACATTTCATAAAAAAATCTTTGGACATCATCTATCCTTCGCTCCCTACAATATCCATTAATCAATATGTTATAGCTATAATCATTGGGCTTAACACCCCTAGCAACCATCAAATCAAATACATTATTGGTTTCCTTTAATCTTCTTTGCAAATAATATCCATCCATCCAAGCATTGTATGTGACTACATTAGGATTAACACCTCTTTGAATCATCCTATTAATTAAATCCACCACTTCTTCAACCATGCCTTCTTTACAAAGTGCATCTACTAATATATTCAAAGTCCTTACATTCGGATTTATTTTTCGGTTCGACATCTTATTCATTAATTTTGTAACATCTTTCCACCGGCCTGCATTGCAAAGACCGTGGATCAATGAAGTGTATGTAATGACATTTGGCGTAACACCTTTACGGATCACTCTTGAAAAGAGGCCTAAAGCCTCATCGACTAGTTTGTCCTTACAAAGACCGTTAATAACTGTACTATACACCACAAGATCAGCCCCCAAATTTCTTTGTTCCATCTTCTTAAGCAATCCAATAGCCATGCTACTATTTCCCATTTTACATAAACCATTTATAATGGTCCCATAAGTTATGACATCGAGTTGAAGGCCTTTCTCCTCCATTACATTAAACAAGTGTACAGCCTCATCCATTATATCCTCAACAATCAAGCCCCTAATCAAAGTATTGAGCGCGATACAATCTGACTGCTAACCAAGTTTGAATATTCTGGTGAAAACAGAAAAGCCCAAATCCACCTTATTCAAATGGCAATAACAGTTAATCAAATCATTAAGGGTTCATTTGGTTCTCTATTCATAAAATTCGATTTAAACGTTATTTTGAAATATAGTTTTAAAATTTAGTTTTTTGTGTTTATAATTATTGGTGTGCATTTCGTAAACTTGTTTTGAAATACAGTTTTTTGAAAAGTTTACAAACATGTATATTTATATCATACATGTGTGTGTGTGTGTGTGTGTGTGTGTGTGTGTATTCCCCAACATACCTTATGGAAGTTTTATGTATGTTTATATACCAACATACCTCTCCCCAACATACCTTATGAAAGTCCCAACATACCTTATGAAAGTTTTGTGTATGTTTATATATATATAATGATATTGCACATATAATTCACTATAAAATTATATGCATACATGAATTGATAATATTTTTAATACATATGTACTATATGTATATTTTATATTATTCCATACATTAATAATGCATGTATAAAACTATATATAAGTATCATGTATTTATTGATAATATTATTTAACTTTAATTATTCATTCGAAACGTAATTTTGTGTACACATATATGTTTTTTATTTACAGGAATTACACACATATTAATATATTATGTATGTATATTACATATTAAGGTATAACTGCATTAAAATATTAAGAATGAATAATTCTGAGTTTAAAAATAAAAAACATGAGTTACAAAACACCCTAAACCTGTTTTATGAAAATCTTGATTATAACACAAAAAAATTATAATTCTGTGTTTAAAAACAGGTTGCCAAACAAAGATTTTTATCAGGATTGTATTTAAATACATAAAACAGAATTATAGTTGCAAACCAAACATGCCCTAAGACTACAAAGGTTGGCCTCAACTACTCCCAATGATTCGATTTGTTTCAAGAGAGAAATAATAGTGGTATAAGGTTTGATCCTGACAATGGCTCCAAGCAAGTGATTAAAATACACAACTGATGGAAAGGGTCGCATTTGGGTCACTCGATTAAACAAAGCTAGGGCATCTTGAAGGCTATTAAATCCAATTTTGCACTAATTTCTGACAAAATTGTTGAAGTGTGTCCGATTATTGAGAGCTTTCAGATTACGATGAGAAGGAGGTGAAGTTGTAGAATAATAAGAATGGAAATAAACCCTTAATTGAGAATGAGATGAGTTCTTAGTAGCGTTGAGAAAGAGTAGACCCACATATCTTAAGGTTAAGGTTTGGGAATCAATAATAGTTGATCTCTTCATCGTCATCACTACTACTTCGGCTTAGGACCTCTATAGGGATTGTGAAGTTGGGCGGATCTTCGGTGTTCTTTGCTTTTACTTGTTTTAAGTGTGAATCCGAAAGTAACAAATACTGTTTATATTTTTAAATGATTAAGGGACTAAAGATTAGTTTTTGCCTTTAAATGATTAAGAAGTAAATGATCGTCTGAAATCTGAATTTGAAGTTTGAATCAGTCTAAATACAGTTATTCAGAGGTCCATTCAAACATAAAAACAAACATATTTTTCAGGAATAATGATATGAATACAAAAAACTTCCCCAAAACCTCCCCAAATCTGATGTGAATTCCACATATTCTCCCACCTACCTTTTAAACATTGCCTTGTCGTATAGGATCCCGCCAGTACACAAAAAATTATGAATTTGGGTGGAGACTTTGTGGAGTTGTTTTGTACACGTAGCACTGCTCATTTTTCAGATTCATATTTGATTCAGACTTCAGATTCAGATGAAAAAACAAATGCAACCTTAATTAGATGATAATTATTACCCTCAACCTTATCACTATCCTTAAACTAGCATACAATCTGGACATTTAATTTTTTCATAAATAAAATTTATTTATTATTTTTAAATATTTTTATCATATAAAAACTATTTTTTATAAATAAACACTTTAAAACAATTATATATATATATATATATATTTTTAATTTAAAAATTTGTGTGTCATTTATAGATACAAACTTTAAAAAAATTTATAAATAAATCATTAAAAATATTTTTATAATCAAAAAGTTTTTTTTATATTAAAAAAATAAAAACTATTTTTTATAAATAAAAACTTCAAAAAAATTATGTATTTTATATAAAAACAAATTATGCATATTTTATTTGTTTTTAGTTTAAAAAACTTTATGTCATTTACAAATGAAAACATCAAGTTTTTTTTATAAATACAACATTATAAATGTTTTTATAACCAAAAACTTTTTTTATTTATATAAAAACAACTTTGTAATTTAAAAAACTTTTTTTTCACTTTTTTTTCTAGAAAAAGAACGTTATATAGATTTAGTAGTATTAGCAATATTGTGTAATGTGATTGGAGTGAAGATTGATGAAAAGGGATTAATTGAACTAGATTTTGTTGGCTCGAAAAAATTATTTAATGGAGTCTAAAATGGATCATCTTTTTAGTTTTCAAGATATTTTTTATTTATTCATTTTTTTGTTTCAAATAGATTTTTTATTTATCCATTTTTATGGTTTCAGAGAGCACAATGTTCAAGATGATTAAAAAAGTAAGTATTTATCAACATTTTTTCAATTAAAACAAGATGTATTATATTTAAAAATTTGTTTACTTTGTGTACCCATAGGGATGGCAACAAAGCGAGTTTGGGGTACGTTTTCTCGAAAATCCTAATTTGCCCCATTTAAAAAATGCTTAGCCTGCCCCGCCCCCATTCCATGACTGGTTTACTTCAAGGAGCCCCGAATTCATTTAAGCCTATTTTACATTAACCCGTACCCACCCGCCTTGCCCCATTTAAACCTCGAATGTCATAGTCCGCCCCGTTTATTTTGGAATACTATTAAAAATTATCATCTATAAATTTCAACATTAAAATGAAGCATCACCTATAAATTTCAACATTAATTTTTCATCATCACCTAAGTATTTAACATTACATCAAAATGTCTCTAAAAAATCAGCAATATCCAAAACAAAAAGTTACACAACATAAAAAAAGTTCAACAATCTCAAATACAAGTTCACACAACATAAAAAAAGACACAATGAAATTTAAAGTGACTCTCCATGAATTTCGACATCGTCCTCACATCATCAACTTGTCAAAACCTGAAAAAGTAAAAAAAATATCTCCAACGTACTAAAAAAATAATATCAATACATTATCAATACATCAAAATAGAATTTAATAATATTTGTAACATTTTAACTATTAAGAAGTTACCGTAAGCCTCCATTGGCTCGGACTCTTCTTCATAAATCATAGGCCTTGAGTCGTCGGTAGAATCTTCATCTACAAAATATAATATATATATATATATATATATATATATATATATATATATATATATATATATAAACAAATAAATTCCTTATTAGTTAAAGAACTAAGAATGATAAATAATTACCATGAATATTGTTAGTAAAAAAAATAAGTAGCTTGAATATTATTTCACAACCAATCCTGGGTACATATCAAAGCCTCTAAAGCACTGAGAATAAGTCGGTTACGATGAGCATTAACCATTCTAGCTCTTATGGTGTTTCAAGTCATCACATTTTTAAAAGGAGGTTGGAGACTACAAACAAACTTCTTAAATTTGACATGCTCAACAATACTTAGAGGATATTTGTGTAAAATAATTGCAATTGCAAGTTCTTTTCTAGATGGATCTTGATAAAATGTAAAATTACTGAATTGCACTTTCCTATCAGATTTTTACCATGAATTTGAAATTGATCACAAATATCGACATTTGATTTTACTATTGAGATTATGGAAAATGGAGCGGGAGGCTGATAAAAGAAGGAGATAGAGTGAAATGATTTTTTAGGTTTTTTTTATGTGTGTGTGTGTGTGTATATATATATATGGTCTACTTGTAATTAACATGCATATAAAGGGTATTTATGTATGCATAAGTTAAATGGAGCGTAGCGGGGCAATTTTATTTTAATTAACTCCTAACACGTCCAATTGAATAATCAGATTGTTTTAAACCCATCCCTGCTCCTATTTCATTAATCAGGTTTTAAAAACCTCTCCATTAGGATTGAGTTGGGGCTCATACGGGTCGGGTTAAATTTCCATCCCTATCTACCCATCTAATCCAGTGAATAACTTAGATTATATTTTTAAAATATTTACGTTTATGTTTATCGAAAGTGTTATTATAAATATATAGAGTAGGAGCCTATACCCTGAAATTTGATCCTGCAAGAATAGAGGTGTGAACTTCGAAATGGTGCAATTCAGAAAAATATTAACATTTTACGTATACGAGACCTGAACCTCAACTTTTTTCCCCTTAACTCAAAGCTTGGATCCCAAAATTTGGCCCCAAACTCGGAGCTTAGACACCGAGTATGTACTGCTACATCACTTTTATTTTTATCCACATTCGAGAATTGGATCACGAATATTTATTTGGAATTTATTTATTATTAATTGCGAGGTTAAAATAATAGATGAGAATAATTATTACTTCTATAAAATCATAATAATAAATGAACAATTTATGTGACTTTTAAACTTGCATGTTTTGTGACTTTGGAACCGTGTGTTATAAATTAATTAATTGGTGGAATTAGTTATATGGTAATTAATTATGTGCAGTTATACATAAAATAAATAAGCATGCATTTTATTTTACATTGGGAGGCATTATTGTTTGGACCAGGCTGAAGCCCTTATACTTTTGACTCATTTGAGTCTAGACTGTATAAGAGCTCATCTAGTTTGGAAATTATGACAAAATAGAGTCTATCCTAGAAACCAAAGAGCTTCAGAGATTGGGTTGCTTCTTCTTCTATCTATCATGTAATGATCCTAAGACTATAGCCATCACTCACACACTTAGAATTTGATTCTTGCATATCATATTACACCCCTATGTGTTTTAATGTTGTGAGTGTGTTTAAATCCCTCAATTTGATTTTTAATAATTTTTTGGGAATTTAAAACATATTTTAAACAAGGTTTTATTTAATTAAAATTTGATTTAAAAAGTCTTGGGGTTATTATATAAATATGGATTGTTGTGTTTATTGGCCTAAAGTTACTCTGGGTAGAAACCGAAAGCGCTAGAGACTTGAGGGTTGGCTTTGTAATTATTTTGGGACGCGCGTTTACCTTCGTTCACAGGCCAACACCTGCTGTCTTCTGATTGGACCAAACTGTGTTTCTTTACTGAGACAAACCATCGCATGCTTACAGCCCTTGGATCAACCCTTATCGATGGCCTGCATGTCGTCTGAGTGAATCCCAGTGTAAACCCTTTAGCCAATCGCAGTCTGTTTAATCCACCGCCTGTTGTGAGCCCTTGGATTGCAGTCAATGGAGCTTGACTCAATCTCAGCCATTGTTTTTGAACGAGGCTCTGGAATCTTCTCCTCTCCCTATTTAAAGACCCTTCATCTCAGCCTTCGAAAGCTTTTGCCATTTTGCAAAGTCTCAGAGAATAGAGAGAGAAAGAGAGAAGAGAGAGAAGAGAGAAGAGAGAAGTTAGAGAGAGAAACCAAACCCTAGTTAGAAACCCTAACTTCGTCCAAACACTTCTCAAGCCCAAACTACTTACCTCTCCAGAAAAACCACCATAACCAAAAACACCATCCTTAGTGTTTTCTTAGGTTTATGAGAGTTCTGGTTAAGAGATCTTGGGTTGCTGAAATCCTTGTGTTCATAAATCTTATTTCCAACTTAGACATAGACTCAGATCTTGTTTCTTTTTCAATAGAAATCATAGATCTGAAGTTTTTCATGTCACAGAACACTTAGCTGCATTTATTTCTCATCTTAAGAATTTCGTTGTTGATTGTTTTCTGTTAAAACATTTTTCTTCTTCAAAGATCAACAATAGATGTTTTTCTATTTCTGTTTTTACAAAACCTAACCTGACCTAGTGGGATTCGCACTTGGAGGGTTCTCAATCTTCATAATATTTTCAAAACTGATTGAGAAAGGTCTTGACCGATTTCTTAAGCAAGATCTCCGTGGAATCTGGGTTAGTTTGAAAGGTCGAAAAGGTTCTTGGTTTTGTAAGAAAGAAAAATAACAAATACACTGCATATAGACTTTATATGTGATTTGTTAGGATCGTCTGTAACTAATAAGTGTGTGTGTGTGTGCATGCATGTGTTTTAGAACACCATTCACAAACATCTTCACACTACAAACACTCAAAGTGTTGGCTATAAGATTTGGTGAACATAAGTCGACGTAAAGTGCTGAAACAAAGAAGAGTTGACAAACTGAGACAACTACATCAACAAACAAGATCTGCAGAAAAGTTAAGGACGCCAGAGGGTACAATCCTGAACTTGTATAGATTTGTTTTTGTGTGCATGTTAGTTAAATAGGTTGTAACTCATATATTTGTTTTAGTGATTGTTTTTGTTTTACTCCGTAGAGGGAGTCGTGGATGTTTCCTCAAGGTTGAGGTTTTACCACGTTAAAAATCTAAGTATCAATATTTCTACATCTTCTCATCCCCTTCTAATAGTGTGCTGAGTTTAAAACATTTTAAACTGTTTACTAAAACTTGTTATCAAATCTTGTCCATATCTCGTACATAATTTTGTTAACACATCTTGTGTTCAAATCGTTTTGATTTTAAGTAAAGAGTTTCTTCAACAAACTTTCGGAGTTGCTTAAATAGTTTATTTTCATAAACGGCTTTGGCAACGCTATTTCAATTGGTATCAGAGCTTTTGGTGAACATTTTTCAAAAAGATCCTGAGTTTCTGAAACTGTTTTCTCAAAATCATTATGGACGAGAAAAACGAAAGATATGGTAACTTGACCAGACCTCCAGTCTTTGATGGAACCAATTTCTCTTACTGGAAAGTAAGAATGATTGCTTTTATTCAAGGAACACTGGGAGATGATGTCTGGGATATCATTGAAAACGGATACTTTTATCCAACTAAACCAGCCACTGATGGAAGCAATGAAAGGATTAAGAAAATACTGAGTGAGTTTACTCAAGAAGAGAAATAGGTTTCTCGAAATAATAACAAAGGCAAGAACGCTATATTTATGTCTATTAACGAACATGAGTTCAAGAGAATCTCATCTTGTACCACTTCCAAGGAAGCATGGGATACCTTGATTACTGCACATGAAGGAGACTCTAAGGTAAAAGCTGCTAAGACTCAGATGCTAATCCAACAGTATAATACCTTAATCATGTCTGAATCTGAGTCTTTCGATGATTTCTATATGAACCTTACTGATATTGTCACTAAACTTCATGCCAATGGTATAACTTATGATAGACAAGAAATTGTCTCTAAAATTCTGAGATCATTACCACAGAAATTTGACAATAAAAGATATGCTATTGAGGAGATGTGTGATACAAATCTTACTCCTGAATTACTCAGTAGCAAATTAAGAACTGTGGAAATGGAATTAGAGTTTAAGAAACAATTGACCCACACTAATAGGAAACATACCAATTCCAATCTTAGCTTTACCTCTAAGATGATTAAGCCTGAGTTAAACACCTCTAGTAATGATTCTGATGAGGACTGTGACTTAGAAAGTCTAGATAATCAGATTGCCCTAATGACAAAACAATTTAAGAAAATTGTTAAATTTAGAAACAGTGTTGCAAATAGACAGGGCAAGTCTAATTATACCACTCCTTCAAATCACAAACCTCATGAGAAACCTCATGACAAACAGAACAAGGACAACACAAGACCTCACAGAGACCTCAAGAAGACTGAATGCTATAGATGTGGTAAACTAGGACACATTGCTCAAGACTGTAGAGTTAATTTAAATGCCCAAAACAAACACTCTAGAGCCAATATCTGCAAAACCTGGGATGACTCAAGTGATTCTGAAAATGAGGAACTTGAAACATCTGATGGTTTTGATCCTTGTTTAGCCTTCTTTGCCAAAATCATATACAATGATGATATGCCTATGCTTGATAGTGAGGATGAGTTTAGTAATTCTAGTTCTGTTGCTTTGAATCATACTTTAACTGGTTTAGATGCTTTACTTACTGAGAACATTAATACCTCCTCCTCGGGGTGTGTGAGTCAAAGGGAAATCGATACTGCTGATGTCAATGGGTGCGTGAGTTTAAGAAATGAAACCTTAGGGGTCACTTCACACACTTCACTTAGTGACTCGGATAATGATGATCTCCCAGACATACACACTCTATATACTAAAACTCTAAAGAAAAGCACTAGACTAGAAAAGATTGTTAAAGATCTTACCAAAAAGCTAGAGGATCTAAGCCAAATGGTAAAACTGAATGCTGAAGAGTATACTACACAATGCATGTCTCATGACAGTGAAGTTAAAGTGTTTGATGAAAAACTGAAAACTTTGACTGAAGCTAATGAAATTCTGGAGAAAAAATACAAAGGGACATTATTAGAATTGGAACAAACAAAAGAAAAGACAGCAACTGTTTTCAAAAAATTTACCAAATTTGAAAACAATTCTAAATGTTTTGAGGAATTCGTTGCTGAATCTAAAACCAATTCTGATGATAGAACTGGAATAGGGTTTTGCCCCAATTTGAAGACACAAACTAAACATGTTGAACCTATCAAGTTTGTGTCAGGAGGCAAAAGACCTATTGAAACATGTCCAGACTTTCATTCTCTAAAAACTAAGTTTGACCATCAAAACACTAACACTGAAGATGCAAGTTGCTCTAAGCATGAAAGTTTACCAAAGGGAAAATATGTTTGCCCCCCTATTAGGAAAAGTGAACCTACTTTCAAATCTGTGCTACCTAGGAATAACACTCAGTCTCAAAATTTCTCAAAACCTTTGTTTAGAGACTTTCCTAAGGAAAACCCTATTCTGAGCAATCTTTATTGCTCCTATTGTGATATATATGGTCACTCTTTCGATAATTGCTATGCTAGGAGACTGATTAAACCTATCTACAACACTCCTATGTATCATAACTTTAACTATTCTAGGAGGAGTCGTAACAATTATGTCCTTCCCAGGCCACCAGACAAAAACTCTAACTATAGGAATAGAAGGACTAAACCTAAAAGGACATTTACTAGAAGGATTACCAGAACCTTTTCTAAATCAAATGCTCAGGAATTCAAATTTATTCAAAATCATGCGCAAAATGTTTTTCAACAAAAATCTAATGCTCGCAAATTTTATCAAATAAGAGCAAACAAGCGCAAACTAAAAACCAGGGCAATTTGGGTTAGAAAAGATGATCTAGCACCGCAGATGAAGTGTAACATTGTTGTTTCTGCTCTAAAAGCTGAACTTACATCTTCTGGTTGGTACTTGGATTCTGGATGTTCCAAGCATATGACAGGTGATGATACAAAACTTTTAAATAAAACCCATTTTGATGGTGGAAAAGTTGTTTTTGGTGATGGTATATCATCCCAGATCATAGGCAAAGGAACCCTTAAAGAAAAAGGACTTCCTCTTCTTGAAAATGTTCTCTTAGTTAAAGGTCTTAAGGCTAATTTACTCAGCATTTCACAATTCTGTGACTCAAACTACACTGTTACCTTTTCAAAGAACAATTGCAAGATTTTAAATGAAAAGGGAGAATGCTTAATTACAGGATTCAGGACCCCTGACAATTGTTATACTGTCATGTCTAGTTCTGAAATCTGTAGTGTTGCCAGAATGGATGACAACGAGATATGGCATAACAGAATGGGTCACATTAATTATGAAAATTTGAGTAAATTGTCTTCTCAGCAGATAGTTAGAGGAATACCAAAAATTAAACCTATTCATAACATTGTCTGTGGTCCCTGTCAAGAAGGAAAAATTGTTAAAGCACCTCATAAAAGGGTTAAAGATATCCTTACCTCTAATCCCTTAAAACTCATCCATATGGACCTAATGGGTCCTTCTCAAACTGTTAGTCTTTGTGGACACAGTTATATTCTAGTTATGGTTGATGACTTCACCAGATTCACTTGGGTAGCTTTCTTAAAACAAAAATCCGATACCTTTCAAACTTTCTTAAAGATTCTCTTACGGATTGAGAATGAAAAAGACTCTCAAGTGAATAGAATCCGAAGTGATAGAGGTGGTGAATTCAAAGACACTGGTATTGTAGAATATTGTGACTATAATGGTTACAAACATGAGTTCAGTGCTCCTAAGACCCCTCAACAAAATGGTATAGCTGAGAGAAAGAATCGAACTCTTCAAGAGATGGCACGTGTCATGCTCCATGCTAAGAACTTACCTAAGTATTTTTGGGTAGAATCTATTCGTACAGCCTGCCATCTTATTAATAGGGTCTATCTTAGAAAGAATTCGAAACAAACCTCTTCTGAACTTTGGTACAATAAAAAGCCTAATCTTAAGTACCTTAGAACCTTTGGTAGTACATGCTATGTTTGCAAAGATAGGGAACACTTATCTAAATTTGAGAGAAGAGGAGATAAAGCCATATTCTTAGGTTATTCACCTAACAGTAGAGCTTATCGAGTGTATAATCTTCGCACTAAGACCTTAATGGAATCCATTAATGTAATTGTTAGTGACACTATTGTAGAAAGCAAGACTAGTGAATTACCTATAGAAGAAGAATCGTCAAATATTTTAGAAAATGACTCTTCTGAAATAGATAATTCATTACCTATTGAGTCACCTGAAGTACCTAACTGGGTTTCTAAAGATCATCCCATAAACAACATAGTTGGTAACCCTGGTGAACCAGTACGTACAAGATCCCAACTTAGAAATTATGCTCTCTATGCTTGCTTTGTTTCTCTCTTGGAACCAAAGAATGTAAATGAGGCATTGAATGACTCTCACTGGATTTCTTCTATGCAGAATGAACTTTTACAATTTGTCATTCATGATGTTTGGTTTCTTGTTCCACGTCCTGATCACAAAAAGGTTATTGGTACTCGTTGGATTTTTAAAAATAAAACAGATGAAAATGGGATGATAATTAGAAATAAAGCTAGACTAGTTGCTCAAGGTTACTCCCAAATAGAAGGACTTGATTTTAATGAGACGTTTGCTCCTGTTACTCGTTTAGAATCAGTTCGTCTGCTTCTTGCTATAGCTTGTCACATGCATTTTACATTATATCAAATGGATGTTAAATCTGCGTTCCTTAATGGAATACTTGCCGAGGAAACCTATGTAGAACAACCTAAAGGGTTCATTAACCCTAATTATCCTACTCATGTATTTCGGTTGAAAAAGGCTTTATATGGTCTTAAGCAAGCTCCTAGAGCTTGGTATGAGCGACTGTCCAGTTTTCTGCTGGACAAAGGTTTCAAAAGAGGTGGAAATGACCAAACCTTATTTGTCAAACAGTTTGGCAAACACATTACTATCGCTCAAGTCTATGTAGACGATATCATATTTGGATCCACTTCTACCTCAGAAGTAAAATCTTTTGCTGAAATTATGAGTAAGGAATTTCAGATGTCCCTTATGGGGGAGTTACAGTTCTTACTAGGTCTCCAAGTCAAACAACAACCAGATGGCTTGTTTCTTTCGCAGACTAAGTACGCATTAGAGATAGTTAAGAAATTTGGCCTCGAGAGTGCTAAGAGTGCTAAAACGCCTATGAGTACTACAGAGAAATTATCTAAAGATGAAAATGGAAAATCTGTAGACTCTACCTTATATCGTAGTATGATTGGCACATTACTCTATCTGACTGCCTCGCGTCCTGATATCATGTATGCTGTTTGTGTTTGTGCGCGTTATCAAAACAACCCCAAGGAGAGTCATTTAAACGCTGTTAAACGCATAATTAAATATGTTAAAGGCACTCTAAATTTAGGAATTTGGTACACGAATGACACACCTAGCACTATTATTAGGTACACTGATGCTGACTGGGCTGGGTGTACTGATGATAGTAAAAGCACTTCAGGCGCATGTTGTTATATTGGTAATAACTTGGTAGGATGGAGTAGTAAAAAACAGAACTGCACATCTCTCTCGACTGCTGAATCTGAATACATAGCCGCCGGTAGCTGTTGTGCCCAATTGTTATGGCTTAAACAAATGCTAAGTGATTATGGTATTCTAGAACCCACACTTCATCTCTATTGTGATAATCAAAGTGCGATTAACATTTCTAAGAACCCAGTTCAACACTCGCGAACTAAGCACATTAAAATAAGACATCATTTTATTCGTGAATTAGTTGAAACCAAGGAATTAGAAATCAATTATCTTTCTACTGATCTACAACTTGCAGATTTATTTACCAAACCTCTTGATTATAATAGATTCATTTCTTTACGTAAATCTATTGGTATGATTTGTGCTGAGTAAATACCTGTTATGTTTGCCAAGTTCCTTCCCTTTGTCCATTTGAGACAAAATGGGGGAGAAATTTGAGTCTACTGCATATACTAAAAAGCTTGATCTTAGTAATTTTTTGCAGGTATTCTTCTTGTACAGTCATTCTTCATTGTAATAATAGGATGTTAAACTGTATATAGTTGAGTTATGTAATTTTTGCTTTCTAGGATTTGGGTAGATAGAACCTTTATAGGTATAAGTTTTTTTTTGTTGTCGCCCTACGAGTTGAGATGACTCAAAGGAGATTTTGTCTCATATTTCCAAAGGGGGAGATTGAAGCCCTTATACTTTTGACTCATTTGAGTCTAGACTGTATAAGAGCTCATCTAGTTTGGAAATTATGACAAAATAGAGTCTATCCTAGAAACCAAAGAGCTTCAGAGATTGGGTTGCTTCTTCTTCTATCTATCATGTAATGATCCTCAGACTATAGCCATCACTCACACACTTAGAATTTGATTCTTGCATATCATATTGTACCCCTATGTGTTTTAATGTTGTGAGTGTGTTTAAATCCCTCAATTTGATTTTTAATAATTTTTTGGGAATTTAAAACATATTTTAAACAAGGTTTTATTTAATTAAAATTTGATTTAAAAAGTCTTGGGGTTATTATATAAATATGGATTGTTGTGTTTATTGGCCTAAAGTTACTCTGGGTAGAAACCGAAAGCGCTAGAGACTTGAGGGTTGGCTTTGTAATTATTTTGGGACGCGCGTTTACCTTCGTTCACAGGCCAACACCTGCTGTCTTCTGATTGGACCAAACTGTGTTTCTTTACTGAGACAAACCATCGCATGCTTACAGCCCTTGGATCAACCCTTATCGATGGCCTGCATGTCGTCTGAGTGAATCCCAGTGTAAACCCTTTAGCCAATCGCAGTCTGTTTAATCCACCGCCTGTTGTGAGCCCTTGGATTGCAGTCAATGGAGCTTGACTCAATCTCAGCCATTGTTTTTTAACGAGGCTCTGGAATCTTCTCCTCTCCCTATTTAAAGACCCTTCATCTCAGCCTTCGAAAGATTTTGCCATTTTGCAAAGTCTCAGAGAATAGAGAGAGAAAGAGAGAAGAGAGAGAAGAGAGAAGAGAGAAGTTAGAGAGAGAAACCAAACCCTAGTTAGAAACCCTAACTTCGTCCAAACACTTCTCAAGCCCAAACTACTTACCTCTCCAGAAAAACCACCATAACCAAAAACACCATCCTTAGTGTTTTCTTAGGTTTATGAGAGTTCTGGTTAAGAGATCTTGGGTTGCTGAAATCCTTGTGTTCATAAATCTTATTTCCAACTTAGACATAGACTCAGATCTTGTTTCTTTTTCAATAGAAATCATAGATCTGAAGTTTTTCATGTCACAGAACACTTAGCTGCATTTATTTCTCATCTTGAGAATTTCGTTGTTGATTGTTTTCTGTTAAAACATTTTTCTTCTTCAAAGATCAACAATAGATGTTTTTCTATTTCTGTTTTTACAAAACCTAACCTGACCTAGTGGGATTCGCACTTGGAGGGTTCTCAATCTTCATAATATTTTCAAAACTGATTGAGAAAGGTCTTGACCAATTTCTTAAGCAAGATCTCCGTGGAATCTGGGTTAGTTTGAAAGGTCGAAAAGGTTCTTGGTTTTGTAAGAAAGAAAAATAACAAATACACTGCATATAGACTTTATATGTGATTTGTTAGGATCGTCTGTAACTAATAAGTGTGTGTGTGTGCATGCATGTGTTTTAGAACACCATTCACAAACATCTTCACACTACAAACACTCAAAGTGTTGGCTATAAGATTTGGTGAACATAAGTCGACGTAAAGTGCTGAAACAAAGAAGAGTTGACAAACTGAGACAACTACATCAACAAACAAGATCTGCAGAAAAGTTAAGGACGCCAGAGGGTACAATCCTGAACTTGTATAGATTTGTTTTTGTGTGCATGTTAGTTAAATAGGTTGTAACTCATATATTTGTTTTAGTGATTGTTTTTGTTTTACTCCGTAGAGGGAGTTGTGGATGTTTCCTCAAGGTTGAGGTTTTACCACGTTAAAAATCTGAGTATCAATATTTCTACATCTTCTCATCCCCTTCTAATAGTGTGCTGAGTTTAAAACATTTTAAACTGTTTACTAAAACTTGTTATCAAATCTTGTCCATATCTCGTACATAATTTTGTTAACACATCTTGTGTTCAAATCGTTTTGATTTTAAGTAAAGAGTTTCTTCAACAAACTTTCGGAGTTGCTTAAATAGTTTATTTTCATAAACGGCTTTGGCAACGCTATTTCATCTATGGTGGTACAAAGGCCCAGTTATGTATTTTTAGTGCTTTGGACTGGCTCTCAAGGGTAGTATACCCTCATATTAAGTTTTGGGTTAGTCTAGATAGTATTTTGGGCTCATATCAGGAGTCAATATTAGGTCTTTTATGAACATGTGGGATTACGTGTATGTAAGTGATCTTAACCCTCATTAATCAAATAAATTAAACCTAAAACATAAACCCTGGCTGCATAAGAGTTTTTGGATAGCTTAAGTTGGTCTTTTGGAAGGAACTAAGAGATCACAAGAGTGAAGATCATAAAACCTTCATAGTCAGGTAAGAAATCTTTAGTTTTATCATAGTATACTTTGTAATTTATTTATTTCTTGATTGCTACTGAAATTGATTAGAATTACAAGCATGTTAAGATTATAATATGTTGGTTAATAATGTTTTATATTGGACATGCAAATTAAAGATGATGACTTGAAATACTCTATTAAATCATTTATAGTTAGAATTATTATTGAAACGTATGTAAATATGTGTGGAATATGATTTTCAAAATTAGAATCATGCGTAGGGATGATTTTTATACATTGATGATGACTTTGAGATGGAAGATAAATAATTAATGGTGAAACCCAGTCTGATAATTAAAATATATTGAAAGTTACAATTTTGATATATTGTTTTGTTTATCTTAGACACTATGATGTGAGGAATTAAATTAAAGACATTTAAAAGAGAATCAGATAGTGATTGGATTTAAATTAAAGGTTTTAGGAATTTTAATGGTGGACTAAGATTAGCAGTTTCATTATGGGTTGAAGACGATGAGAATCATAGTGTTTAGTTTAGCGTGGGAACCCCTGCCATAGGGAGGCTTAACCCCCACTATAGCTCCCCTAAGGCTTCTATAACAGAGGATTAAGGCAATGAATATGTTGCAGTTCGTATTTTTATGATTAGTATTAGTTATTTTTGTTTAGTTCAATTAGTGGGATCTTCTTCGGATGATTGAACTTGATTAAATTCATATCGATAGGAGTATATACATTTATATATATAAACAGGGATTGGGAAATCCTAAGAGGATACTTAATTAGTGATTTAGGGTTAGTAACCTACATTTATGTCATAATTAAATTTTGGGCACTCATACAGTAATTGGGTGTGTGGGATATATACGATATCCTATGTATATATTGTGTTGCATACAATTGTGTGTGGATGTCATGTTATTTTGTGTATCATGATATCGTGTACATCTTATAGTTTAGGTGACACGAATGTGGATTGTATTCAGTTGTACTCCTTATATATATATATATATATATATATATATATATTACGATGTAGTTGCAAGGTAATGATATAGGTTACTTGAGATTTTATTAAGTGAGATATATTAATATTGGTTACTTATGTTGAGGGGTGAGGTGTCTTTTTCATGTGAGTATCGATTGGTCGCCATGATCATGTAATTGAGTCGCATGTAATTAGTGTATCAATATAAGAATATAATTCCTGGGACTTTCGGGCTCTCGCCCAAATATTATCAAAAAAATGATTTATAAGCAGGAGAAATATGGCTGACCAGTCAGACTTGCTATCTTCGTTATCCATTTATTTTCATTCTAGATTAGGCTGTTCTTTCCATTAAGTTATTTAGGTATTTAGACTCATTTTATTTAAAGATTATTTATTTACCATATTGGTCCTAGTACTATTTTACTTAGTCTATTTTTGAGACTGAGAAAATATTTATTTATTTTATTATGGATACAGATAATTTTGGTTTATCTTCGTATTATATTTATTTTATCGCATTCCATGGTTGTTTTATATTCATTATAGTCTTTTATTATTATTATTATTATTATTATTATTATTATTATTATTATTATATTATTATTATTATTATTATTATTATTATTAGTAGTAGTAGTAGTAATAGTAGTAGTAGTAGTAGTAGTATGATGATGATGATGATTATGATGATGATGTCAGGAATTAAATAAATTGGTATAATTATATTATTTTTAGACTTCAAAATCTCCCAAAACACAATAAGAGGGATGTTAGAGAACATAAATTTCATGTAATCATTGTTAGTCTTGAAAGATCTGTGGGAACTAAATGTATTTTTCTCGAAAAGATTTTTTTTGGATGGCACTTCATCTTCCACGTTCTTTACATTTTACATTTTGGAAAATGTTTTTAATTGTAAAATTATTCCATCATCTCAAATTAGACTTTAAACTTTGGAGTCTTTTAGCAAAAATTTGAATAGGATTTATGAGGTATTCTAAGAAGAATGAATGACTGATTTAATATCTCTATGACTTCACCACATGTTTTGGAACTTGAAAGGCCTGGTACAATTATCCAAAATAGAATAAATGGAGAGGAGTAAAGGAGCATGATTAGAGTAGGTTTTATTGAAGCGACTAATAAATGTATAATGGAAATTAAACATTAACTTAATATTTTTTTGATAAGTGACATTCATTTCATATTAACTGAACATCTATCTAGTTAACCAGGTATAATTCAATCTTCAACTTTATTATTACACCGAGTAAATTTGGATCCAGAGAAGACAATATCAGAAATGCCGGAGGAAGATATAATGTCATGAAGTCTTGGACACAGTTGAAGTCTATATCATTATCACCAATTTTCTCTTGTGAAGCTGAAACAACAATAAAATTACCAATTCTCAAGTGTGGGGCATCAGTAAAAGAGATGTTAACTATCTAAAGATTACCATAGAGGGAGCCTTTTATTTTTAGTACATTTGGCATATACCAAAGTGAAAAAAATTGGATTATTCAAAACCTGGTCTTCAATATTGAATCACGAGGCTTGAACTTCATCACAAAGCACATAAGCATGCAAACTATATTTCCAGAAGAACCAGATCTTATTATATTTACTGAAACAGTGACCTTTAATTTCTTTAAGATTGTATTTAAGAATTTTTCTTGGTTAACTTTGGGGTCAATCATATCTAAAGCAGGGAGCTTATGAAGAGGTTTTTATTCTTCTTTTGGATGGATCATTAGCCAACCCTCTAACATTCCAGGATAAAAGACTAATAATTGGTGAATGGTTGGGTGGGATTTAAAGGCAACTTTGAAAGTAGATTTAGTGACTCTTTTGAAAATAGGAGATTGGGAACTTTGTGAGGTTTGGGGAGGACATTTCAAATATCTTTAGAAGGAACAAGTCGGTTTTGTAATACCACAAATTTTAAATGATAAAATTTGGGAATTTATTAATCGAGTTAATTATTAAGTAACAAATTTAATTAAATTAATAATGTTGGATTTACATAATTTTCAATGATTTAGTGTAAATTAATTGGTCAAATTTCCTTTTTATTTATTAAATTACATTGTGGGAATTAAGTTAGAATCTTAGGGGCAAAGGAGTCTTGTGGCATATCTCAGTGGTTAAGTTAGGGTTTATAAGAGACCACTTGTGAGTAATATAGTGTAAATATGCTCGGGTCTGAGAAGACAATATATATATATATATATATATATATATATATATATATATATATGTGTGTGTGTGGGGGGGGGGGTATTTAAACCCACAAAATTTTATTTTGTATTTCATCTCCCTCTCAAACAAAACCCTAAACCCTATTCTCTCCTCATACCTAACCTATGAAACTCTAAATTCGACTAAAACACATTTAAACCTCCATCTAAGGACATTAAGCTTTGAATTTGGGAATGATTCAACAGGCAAAGTTGTTGAGATTTTGGAGGAGAGAAAGGAACTCAAGTCAGATTTTAAAATTAGTGAAAGAAAATAATAATCTACTTTTTTCCTTTTGTGTTTAATGACGTAAGTGTTGCGTAAGTAATGCTTCTTATTAATTTAAAAAAAGAATAGAGTTTTAATTATGGCTAGATAAACCTAATTAAGTTTCCATTATTAGTAATGGATGTTGAAATTTGTGAAGCCTTTTTATAATGAGAAGGATTATGTAAATTAAATGGTGCAGTTGTTGCATATGTGAAAGATTATCATGTAGACTTATTCAGAGTTGATTAATGTGCCTTGTGGATATTGAGATTTGAAATATGAGTTATGAGCATCATTATCCCGTGAAAAGATTGAATATAAATTACCTGTGCTTATCTTGGGACACTTGAAAATTGTTGGAAAGTTACATTGACCCCGCTTAAATATGTATAATTTATTGGGCTACAATATTGAAATTTAAATCTTAGGAATTATTTTATTCTATGTGTGATTTGATGATAATAAATATAGAGTAAAAGAGAATATTATCCGAGAATATAACTAGATATGTGTTAATCGAGGGGAGTGTTGTTTAGCCCTATGTCATTGCTATTAAGAATTTGATTTTTGTTTGTGTTTTATTGATGTTTAGTTTATGTGTATTAGTTGTTGATTATATTGGTGCCATTGATTTGTGATGAGATTTTAGTTGTGCTATAGTTAGAAGAAAGGTGTTGTTTGGATAAATGTTGTATATACGAGTTGTGGATTTTTCAATTATTCTTATTTATCGATAAAACTTGGGTGATATGACAATAGTTGTCATTAATGATATTTTTTTATTATGTAAGAGTTATGATTATGTTGATGGATATAAGATCTTGATGAGAGGTGTTACACCCCCTATATTTTAGTACTCATGTTGATCAAGTATAATGATTAAAATAATATAGGATGTTTTTGTGTTTTTTCATTTGGCTTGGTTAATGGACCGTGGCTAATTGCGAGCGTGTTAGGCTTGGTTAATAGACTTAGAGTTTCATAAAATTCGTTTAAAATTATCAATGCTATTGTTATATCCAAAATATGTCCACCTATGAACATATGACATGTGGCAATAAGCCCACACAGGAAGATCAATGAGCATTGATGCGGAAGGCAATGGGAATCATTCTCCTGACTGAAGCCTGGGACATTGATAGGCTGCGAAACTATGTGCTTAGAGTGATTTTAACAGGCCACAACCACACCTTTATAAGCTGCAACCTCCTACCCCAACACGAGCGCAGTGCATTCCACGGATATTGACAAGTCAGCAATTTCTTGCTAGTTGTGCACCTTCTAGAAAGATCTTATTCTAATAATACTATAGGTCCCACTTTTTAAATACTCAAATAAACTTTTCTTTAAGGATGATGGAACACTTTCTCTTTTTGAAAACCCTTTTTTAAACTTTACGTGCACCAATTTTATCTTAACCAAAATTTAACTTGATTATTCCTAAACATACATCTAGTGATTAAAGCAAGTAAAGTAAGGAAAATAATGCTCATAACGCCGAATGTATGAGGAAATCACAAAGGATAAAACCTAGGACAAACCAAGCCAGACAATCACTATGAATGTGGATTTCCAAGGAACATACACAAGTTTTACTCAACAACTCCATCCCCACAAGACTTGACGCTCTTATGATCTTTAAACACTCCTCACACAGTGCCCATGCGAAAAGTCATTCTTCCACGATGTTCGTCTACAACACATATATCCATGTATGTCTTGATGTCCACTGATATGGTTTATAACTTCTACGATGTTGAACATGGCTCTTTTATGTCTCCATCATGTAATACCCCGTATTTTTATGCATATTTATTTTTAAGAAATTATGGAAATTGGGATTAATTAAATTATAGGGAGAAAATTCAATTTATAATTAATCCGATTTAATGGTAATAATTACTAGCGTGACGAGAGTTAGGAGTTATCAAAAATAATTATGTTAAAATCATGTTGAGTAATAACTATGTTGAACATTACGTAGTGAGTAACGTAATCGATGATTTCAGAAATAATAATATGGTCGGGGACGAGATACATGGCAGTTAAAATATAATTATTCGAGACGCGCTCAAGAGTCGTATCACTATAATATATTTGGAGGTTAAAAAGATAAATTATTTTTATATAACCTGAACGACTATTTTGAGTGTATCATTGTGTCCGGAAGGGTCAAAATATCCAGAAAACACTACTCGGGTGTTTTATTAGGAGTACAGGGTATTTTAGCCCAAAACGACACCCGTGAGGGGTATTTAGGTCTTTTAATATTTTTGGGAATTTAAATGGATGAAAATTAGGAATTAAAATAAAGGGTGTTCATGGGTTAGAGGTTACTGTCAGTTTTAACTTACGTGAGAGAGAAAGAGAGAGAACCAAGGAGGAAGAAGACTCCATTGAAGAATAAGGGCAAGAACTCGAGAATTCTAGCCAAAAGTTACACCAAAGTGTAGATCATAATGAGAGGATCGACTACATAAAATTTTCAGTCTAAGAATCATAAGTTCATTCTGAGACAATTGTTTATCTTGCTCCTCTTTTAGCATATATTATTCCTGATTAATTTAGATTAAATGATATGAAATTGTTGTAATGAAAACTAGGGTTTAAATTGACAGATTTTAAAAAAAACATGAATTGGAGATAGGTTGTCATATAGAAGAAATTCCCTACTTAGAACTGTTAATGTTGGTAATTAAATTTTGAAATCATGAAATTAATTGGGAGGTCTTGAAGGAATAGAAATGTCTGGGTACATATCAAAGAGATATATAAGAAATTGAATAATTTGTTAGATTCCCTAAGGATTTAACCTCTAATTTATGTTAGGAAGTGTCCTAGAATAGTTTAGAAATAATTACATTAGGATTGGGTCGAGTTTGGAATGAGATTGAAGTATGAAAATTGGAGAAAAATGAGTTTGGGGAAGAACAGGTCCAGTTCGGACATCTCGTTCGAAGTCCTGCCCAGGTCGTCCGAACAACCCCATTTGAATGAGCCTTCTAACGACATTTCCAACAACCCTTATAATGAGTTGCTGAGTTCGTTCGAAGTTGGAACTTCATTCGAACGACCACGTTCGAATGACCTCGTTCGAATGAGAATCCTATAACTTCTAACGAGATTCCAAAATGGGTTTTTAGGGTCCGGTCGAGTTAAAAATCATCCTAGGTTTATCCAAACGAGAGTATTAATGTACGTGGGTAATGGGTGACGTAAAATTCAAAGTTTTAGGGGAGTAAGGGTGTAGTGATACTCGAGGTATCGAACGTGTATGGAAACCTAGGAGAGAATGTAAGTCCTAGATAGGTTATATATATTTGGATATCGTGGAGAGTAATGACGTTAATATTACTTACGTATTATGGTAAATGGGGTTGCGTGAATGCCTATTAAGTTGTATAAGTTGAGTGCATACTTATTACTTGGAATATTATGTGTATGACATACCTAGCTACTGGCTATCGAAAGGAGGTTAGCGCGTTGTGAATGACCATATCTTGTGTGCCTTCAGGGGTTTTGAGTCATACCACTAGAGCATGGACCCTAGGTATGGACTATCTGTGAGAACGATAGTGATGACGGTTGTATGGGTGCATAGACCATCGGCTTGGAACTATGTTCGCCTCCCATATGTGTATATGTTGTATTGGTTCCTGATGTATTGAACCTATTGTCCTTCATGCGTGAGCGTTTGCAATGGGACTAGATAGACGAGTATGCCTAGCACCAGGGGTTTCTTAACCATGGGTGCAGTATCGATATATGTATTAGTATGTATACATAGTGAGATTTTTATATGTATACTGAGTTACCATTCTGTGTTGCATATTACCTACTTTATTAAAGTATATACTTATTGGGTCACCAGTTAAGAATTAAGAATTCTATGAGAATGAGTTATAGTATCTTTGAACCTATTCTTAAATAATAGAGATACATTGTCTTCGGGTTATTTAAATATTATATCTGGCATAGTGATTATACCACGTATAGTCAGGTAGAGTATCGTGACTTGTATAGGTAGATAGGATCTCTAGGTGTGCACATTAGATGAGAGGTGATCATCCCATGTGAGTAATCTAAGTTAACATTAATAATATTGTGCTAATTAATCAATTTAAGCACTTGTTATATTTAAACTGTTTTTTACTCGGGCTCTGACCCGTTTTTCTACAAACCTCCTTTTCTTGTTTTATTATTTTTAGGTGCTCAGCTACAGGAAAACCATAATAAGGAGATTTCTTTCATTTACCGAGTTGTAGCTGTTGTGGAAGCTATAGGACATTGCTAGTAGACGCTTCATAGTCTATTCTCCTTATCTATCAGTCATTTATTTCTGTTGGACATGTCATCCCTCCTATTTTACATTCATATATTTAGAGTTGTTTTATTCTATTATTATACTTTGTTTTCATGTTATTGGATTATTATATGGGATTTTAACTGGAAGTGTTTACTCTAGTTCTTTATTTAAATTCAGTTAGTTCTTTCCTTATTACTATTTTGATGTACGATGATGATTAAATATACCCCTTTATTGATGATAGTTAATAACAAGATAAAATTTTGACACCAACCTTTTTAAATCTTAGGTGGTTAGTTTTTATTAAATTAAAATTTGAGTTTTCGATAGTGATGCATTATCTGAACCAACTTAATATTCTGAAATTAATTAATTAAGGACTGATCACCCAGTAATTAATTAGGCGGGGTGTCACATGTGGTATCACGGCATCAGGTTTTAGTGTCCTTAGGATCTGTACGGCTTATTATGTTTTCGTGTAGCGTCCTTTAATAGAGATCCCTGTATTTTAGGATTGTTGTACTCTTTATGCGTTTTACGTTCTTCAGCTATTTTAAGATAATAACTATAAACTTATGAAACTTTTATCTCCTTTCAGATGCCACCTCGACGTGCATAGAGAGTTCCTAGGGATGCCCAGCCCGAGCTCAGTGGATAATGAATGCCACTGAAGTTTCTGCCATTGTAGCTCAGGTGGTAAATGCGACATTAGCAGTTGTGCAGCAGGCACCACCTCTGGCACCGATGGTGGATCCAGTTCAGGCCCAGGCCTTCCCATCTGCTTTAGAACATGTTAGGGATGCCTTCCAGAAGGTACATCCTTTAGAGTTTACAGGGAGCTCCGATGTGGTGGTAGCGATCCAATGGAAGAAGGACATCCAACGGCATTTTAGGATGCATGAGTGCACGAAGGTGCTGAGTCAGATATTGGCCACGTTCAAGTTAGTGGGAGCATCACTGCAGTGGTGGGAGTCTATTACCATCGCTGAGGAGAGAGACACACTCACTATTTGAGACTTTTGGGTGCGGTTCCACCGCAAGTATTTTCCCTCGGCCGTTCAAACAAAGATAAGATGGAAGCTGGTAAACTTGAAGCAAGAAGGAAAGACTGTGGCAGAATATGAGGTAGAGTTTATCAGTCTTCTGAACATTGTGCCAGATGATATCCCGACTGAGGAGACGAAGATTCAGCATTTTATGGATAGGTTGACATGGAGGATCCGCCAGCATTTGATAGGAAATCTTTCTTTGGCTACCGATTCAGACGTGGTTAATGCAACACTACTCCACTTCCAGGACCACCATTTTCATCTGACAGAGGTTAAGCGAGTAGGAGAGTCCAACCAACATGGCAGGACAGGAGGAAATGGTGTCAGTGGGGCACAAGCAGTTCAGGGTCAGGATAGACACAGTGATTAGGGTTACCAAGACGGGGATCCTAAGAGGTTCAGGTCAGGAGGTTTTAGACATGGGAAGGGAGGCTTTAGACATGGCAGAAAGGGTCAGCACGGCCAGCAGGGCTAGCAGCAGGTTCAGCACGGACAGCATGGCCAGAGAGGGGTGGTAACCGCCATTAGGGTCGGGGACAGAGGGGAGGATCTTTCCCAGGGAGATGTTTCACTTGTGGCAATGCTGTCCATAAATGTTAGGACTGCCCTCAAAAGGGTAAAGGCCATTAAAAAGCAACAGAAAGCTCATCAGAAGCCCCAGAGACCGTTATTTCCCTCATCTCTCCCAGCACCCCGGCCCACAGATGCCAGCGCTGCCACTCATTCCAAACGTCCCTATTCAGCAGGGGCAGCTTCAGTACGGACGAGTCTATAATCTTCACCAGGACATAGTCCCGTGGGACCCACCCGTGATTGAGGGACTTTGGAGCGCATTTTATTTAACACGGGGGCCACACACTGTTTTATTTCCACGAGGTATGCATGTACTACATGACTATTAGATACAGCATAGAGTATGGTTACTTGAGTGGATTCGGCATTAAGTAGAGGTTCTGTGATTTATTTTATTTGTCGGGAAGTGGGTATATATATAGGGAGGTTTATCTTACCAGTTGACATGCTCGTAATTGATATGTCCATGTATGATGCGATTGTAGGTATGGATTGGCTTATCGGTTATAGGGTCATGATTGATTATTTTAGTAGGAGTATAATTTTTGCCATACCCGGTCAGGAGATGTTCCTGGTGGCGATGCCTCGCTCCGAGGGAGGATCGTCCACACATTTATACTATATAGAGGAGGAGACCTATAGGGAGGTGGTGGTACCGCTTGATTCGATTCCTGTTGTTCGAGAGTTTGCCGATGTGTTTTAGGAGATTTCGGGGTTACCACTGAGTAGGGAGATAGACTTCGTCATTGATTTAGTGCCGGACACTCGAACGATAGCCCGCGCACCTTATCATATGGCTCTAGCAGAGATGAGGGAGTTATGTGACCTAATTGAGCAGTTGTTGGGGTAGGAGTTTATCCATGGGAGCACTTCACCGTGGGGTGCTCCCGTACTGTTAGTTAAGAAGAGGAATGGATCGCTGAGGTTATGTGTCGATTACCGAGAGTTGAATAAAGCCATGATACGGAACAAATATACGTTTCCTCGAATAGATGACTTATTCGACCAGTTAAGAGGAGCTACCTTCTTCTCGAAGATTGACTTGAGATCGGGATACCATTAGTTGTGTATCAGGGAGCAGGATGTGTCTAAGACTGCCTTCTTAACAAGATATGGTTCCTTTGACTTCAAGGTTATGCCTTTCGGGCTAACCAACGCCCCAACCATGTTTATGGACTTGATGAATAGGGTGTTCAGAGAGTTCCTAGACCAGTTCGTCATTGTCTTTATAGATGACATTCTGGTTTACTCGCAGATCGAGGAAGAGCATGTTGATCAATTGAGGCAGGTTCTGAAAACACTGTGTCAGCATGAGTGGTATGAAAAATACGAGAAATATGAGTTTTGGCTGAAGGAGGTCCAGTTTTTGGGACATATCATCTCTAACAAAGGGATATCCGTGGATCCAGGAAAGGTGTCAGCAGTGAGGGAGTGGGGATAGCCCATGACACCAATCGAGATACGTAGTTTCTTGGGCCTAATCGGATACTACAGGAGGTTCATTCGAGGATTTTCAAAAATAGCAAGCCCGTTGACACATTTGACTCGTAAAGGGGTGTCATTGATCTGGAGTGACGTCTGTCAGTTAGCCTTTGATGAGTTGAAAGACAAGTTAACCTCAGCACCAGTGTTATCATTACCCAGGATAGGAGTGGAGTATCTAGTCTACATGGATGCGTCCTTATTAGGACTTAGGGGGTGTACTTCAACATGAGAATTAGGCTATAGATTATACCTCCCATAAGGTTAAGTCTCATGAGAATAATTACCCCACCCATGACTTAGAGTTAGCAGCGGTTGTGTTTGCACTTCGGATTTGGAGATATTATCTCCTGAGGGAGAAGTTTCGCTTGTTCACGGACCACAAGTCACTACAGTACCTCTTCATGCAGAAGGAGATGAATATGCGTCAATGCCAGTGGCTTGAGTTTGTGAAGGACTATCAATTTGATATCCAATACCACCCATGGAAGGATAATGTGGTAGAAGACGCATTGAGCCGTAGGCTAGTAGATGAGGTGGTCAAGGTATGGCAAGTGAAATGGAAGGAGTTAGGAGACCAGGATGCGGTGGATCGATCGTTCATATCTGTGATAACAGTTAAGCCCCAAATTATTACCAGAGTAGTACATGCTTAGGCAATTGATTCTTTCTGCCAGAGTCAGATAGCGCAACTACTAGTAGAGGGGGCCGAGTCTTATACCGTGGGTTCAGATGGGGGTCTAAGTTTCAATGGAAGGTTAGTTGTTAATGAGGGAGAAGACTTGCAACACGAGGTGATGACAGAGTCACACGGTTCACGATTGCGGTACATTTCGGTGGGGATAAAATGTACCAGGATATGCGGAGATAGTACTGGTGGAGTGGGATAAAGAATGATATTATCGAGTTCATCTCAAAATGTGCCACTTGTCAGCTAGTAAAATTGGACCATCAGAGGCCGGCATGACCTCTACAACCATTAGACGTTCCTATGTGGAAATGGGAGAGCATTTCCATGGACTTCATCACGGGATTACCTATATCACATACTCACACCTCAGGACAGTATACCCTGATATTCATTACAGATATAGTGAGACTTCATGGGGTACCTCTTAATATCGTGTCTGATAGAGATAAGGTGTTTGTGTCTCGATTTTAGGAGAGTTTCCAGGAGGCAATGTGTACGGAGTTGCGATTGAGTACGACCAATCACCCGCAGACGGATGGACAGACCGAGTGGACAAATCAGATGTTAGAGGACATGTTGCATATGTGCATCATTTATTTTGGCAGAGGCTGGGAGCAGTACCTTCCACTGGTGGAGTTTGCTTATAACAACTCCTACCAGTTTACTATCGGTATGGCTCCATTCGAGGCACTATACGGCAGACCTTGTTGTTCACCAGCATGTTGGTTAGAGGTGGGGACAACAAATTACTTGGTCCGGAGGTGATGCAGGATACTTCGACGAGGATAAAGTTGATACGAAGCCGAATTGGGTTGTTCAAGATAGGTAGAAGAGCTATGTCGATGCCAAGCGGTATTTCTGAGAGTTCAATATTGGGGACTAGGTGTTACTTCGGGTGTCTCCTATGAAGGAAGTTATGCATTTCGGGAAGAAGGGAAAGTTGGCACCTAGGTATGTAGGATCATTCCCTCTTATTGAGAGGATTGGGCGAGTTGCTTATAGACTTGGGTTATCGAGGCACTTACATAGGGTCCATGACGTGTTCCATATCTCTTCACCGAGGAGATTTCTTCGGGTTGATTTTCCCACACTCACATTGAGTTGGAGGAGATCCACTTACAGCCTGATAGCTCCTACGAGGAGGGGTCGGTAGCTATCCTAGACCGTAGCGAGAGGAAATTGAGGTCAAAGATAGTACCACAAGTCCGTGTTCAGTGGCGGCACCATAATGTTAAGGAATCAACCTGGGAGCGCGAGGATGACATGCATGAACTTTATCCAGAGTTATTTTTGCCAGGTATACTTTCATTTTTCTGAATTTCGGGATGAAATTCTGTTATTAGGGGGAAGTATGTAATACCCATTATTTTTATGCATATTTAATTTTATGAAATTATGGAAATTGGGATTAGTTAATTTATAGGGAGAATTTAATTAATAATTAATTCGATTTAATGGTAATAATTACTAGCGCGACGAAAGTAAGTAGTTATCGAAAATAATTATGTTGAAATCATGTTGAGTAATAACTATGTTGAACATTACTTCGTGAGTAACGCAATAGATGGTTTCAGAAATAATAATATGGCCGGGGATGAGATACACGATAGTTAAAATATAATTATTCGAGACGCGCACATGAGTCGCGTCACTATCATATATTTGGGGGTTAAAAGGTAAATTATTTTTATATAACCCGAATGACTATTTTGAGTGCGCCACTGTGTTCGAAAGGGTCGAAATAGTCAGAAAATACTATCGGGTGTTTTATTTGGAGTCTGGGGCATTTTAGCCCAAAACGACACCCCGACGGGGTATTTAAGTCTTTTAATATTTTTGGGAATTTAAATGGATGAAAATTAGGAATTAAAATAAAGGGTGTTCATGGGTTAGAGGTTACTATCAGTTTTAACTTACTTGAGAGAGAGAGAGAGAGATAGAGAGAGAGAGAGAGAGACATAGAGAGAGAGAGAGAGAGAGAGAGAGAGAACCAAGGAGGAAGACGACTCCATTAGAGAACAAGGGCAAGAATTTAAGAATTCCAGCCAAAAGTTACAACAAAGTGTAGATCATAACGAGAGGATCAACTACATGCAAATTTCTGTCCAAGAATCAGAAGTTCATTCCGAGGCAACTATTTATCTTTCTCCTCTTTTATCATATATTATTCCTGATTAATTTAGATTAAATGATATGAAGTTATTGTAATGAAAACTAGGGTTTAAATTGACTGATTTGTAAAGAAACCCCATGAATTGGAGATAGATTGGCATGTAGAAGAAATTCCCTTCTTAGAACGGTTAATGTTGGTAATTAAATGTTTAAATCACCAAATTAATTGGGGGGTCTTGAAGGAATATAAATTTATGGGTTCATATCAACGAGATTTATAAGAAATTGAGTAATTTATTGGTCCCTAAGGATTTAACCTCTAATTTGTGTTAGGAAGTGTCCTATAGTAATTTAGAATAGTTTAGAAACAATTACATGAGGATTGGGTTGAGTTTGGAATGAGTCAAAGTATGAAAATTGGAGAAAAAAGAGTTCGGGGAAGAATAGGGCCAGTTCGGACATCTCGTTCAAAGTCTTCCCAGGACGTTCGAACGACCTCATTCGAAAGATCCTTCTAACGAGATTTCCAACGACCCTTTTAATGAGTTGCTGATTTCGTTCGCAGTTGGAACTTTGTTCGAACGACGTCGTTCGAACGAGAATCCTGGAACTTCTAATGAGATTTCAGAATGGGTTTTTAGGGTCCAGTCGAGTTAAAAACCATCCTAGGTTTATCCAAGCGAGAGTATTAATCTACGTGAGTAACGGGTGACTTAAAATCCAAAGTTTTAGGGGAGTAACGGTGTAGTGATACTCTAGGTATCGAACGTGTATGGAAACCTAGGAGAGAATGTAAGTCCTAGAGAGGTTATATATATATATGGATATCGTGGAGAGTAATGACGTTAATATTACTTACGTATTATGGTAAATGGTGTTGCGTGAATGCCTGTTAAGTTGTACAAGTTGTGTGCATGCTTATTACTTAAAATATTATGTCTATGACATACCTAGCTACTGGCTATCGAACAGAGGTTAGCGCGTTGTGGATGACCATTTCTAGTGTGCCTTCGAGGGATTTTGAGTAGTACCACTAGAGCATGGAACCTAAGTACGGACAATCAGTGAGAATGATAGTGATGACGGTTGTATGGGTGCGTAGCCCATCGGCTTGGAACTATGTTCGCCTCCAATATGTGTATATGTTGTATTGGTTCCTGAGAGATTGAACCTATTTTCCTTCATGCGTGAGCGTTTGCAATGGGACTAGATAGCCGAGTATGCCTAGCACCAGGGGTTTCTTAACCATGGGTGCAGTATCGATATATGTATTAGTATGTATACATAGTGAGATTTTTATATGTATACTGAGTTACTATTATGTGTTGCATCTTGGCTACTTTATTAAAGTATATACTTATTGGGTCACCAGTTGAGAATTAAAAATGCTATGAGAATGAGTTATAGTTTCTTTGACCCTATTATTAAATAATAGAGATACATTATATTTGGGGTATTTAAATATTATATCCGGCATAATGATTATACCATGTATAGTCAGGTAGAGTATCGTGACTAGTATGGGTAGGTAGGCTTGCTTGGTGTGCACATTAGATGAGAGGTGAGCATCCCAAGTGAGTATGCTAAGTTAACATGAATAACATTGTGCTAATTAATCAACTTAATCACTTGCTATATTTAAACTCTTTTTTACTCGGGCTCTGACCCGTTTTTCTGCCAACCTCCTTCTCTTGTTTTATTATATTGAAGTGCTTAGCTATAGGGACACCAAACTTAGGAGATTCCATTCATTTGCCGAGCTGTAGCTACTGTGGAAGCTACATGACATTGCTAGTAGACGCTTCGTAGTCTATTCTCCTTATCTATCAGTCATTTATTTCAGTTGGACTTATCGTCCCTCCTATTTTACATTTAGAGATTTAGAGTTGTTTTATTATATTATTAGACTTTATTTTCATGTTATTGTATTGGATTTTAACTGGAAGTGTTTACTCCTATTCTTTATTTAAATTCAGTTAGTTCTTTCCTTATTACTATTTGATGTAGGGTGATGATTAAATATTTCCCTTTATTGATGATAGTTAATAACAAGATAAAATTTTGACACCAAACTTTTTAAATATTAGGTGCTTAGTTTTTATTAAATTAAAATTGAGTTTTTGACAGTGATGCATTATCTGAACCTACGTGATATTCTGAAATTCATTAATTAGTGACTGATCCCCCGATAATTAATTAGGCGGGGTGTCACACATCGCAAAACCCAACATTGTTCTTCAAAGAAAAACTTCTACTTGGTGGAAATAAGATCACAATAGCATATGTGAGTGATAGATCGTATCTTTTAAACTCTAAGGATGTATTTGAATTTGAAAATACTTTGAAAACTATGTGCAAAAATGTATTGTTACGAAAACTATTTTTTAGACTTCACTACCTCAAAATTCTGATGGAAACACGCCTTATATATTTTTCTTGAGGCGGTGGCTCGCTCGAACGGCTGTAGTTGTCGCTCGAACGGTATGTCCATGTCGTTCGAAGGACATCATGATCTCGCTCGAACGACTACTGATATCGTTTGATGTTGTTTAAGTGACTAATTGAATTTGAGTTCCAATTAAACACTATTCTAATCAGTCCTTATCAGAATAAAATGAAGTTTAAACAAGTCTACCTATGACTTAAACCTGTTTTGTTATGGGATTAAGTCAAAACTATACAAGGGACTCAATTAGAATTTTTTCCTTACAAATCTCCCCCTTTGACTATTCCAGGATAAACTAATAGTAAAATGCCTAAGTCGAGTTGTCAAGCCGTATGACGCCAAAATCCCGTCCCATAAAACCCAAAAAAAAAATTACATGACAAGACTAGTAAATGATGGTATGACAAGAATGAACTATATCTGAATGTAATGTGGTCTTGAAATCTCGTATGATCACAAATATGATACTAATAAGTAATGCAACAAATTCTGATCATCACACAAACTCTCCCCCTACGTCACATACATCTCTCCCCCTTTTTGTCCCAAATAGACAACCTGGTGAAAAGATAAATATGTCTAGCTAATAATGAAATAACACTGAAATGAATCTAGATAAACATGAAACAACCAACTAATAATGATTAACAAAATCAAATCCATAGCTAGCAAAGAGTAATCACACAATAGAATTCATCAATCTAAGCGGGTGTGACTAAACAAACATAAAGCAGTGAAATATTAAATCTATCAAAGTAAACTTCATAACAGATACCCAGAAGCAACCCAACAGTACCAAAATATATAACCATGTGAACCAGGGAACTAAAATATAAGGAAAACGAAACCCTAAACTATCGTTCGAACGACAGTGGCTTTTCGCGAGATGGCTTCGCACGATAAAGGTTTCTCGCTCAAAGAAGAAACTCAAATTCTCACATCTAGTTCTAAGAATAAAATAGTTTTTCCCAGTGAAAAAACTTCTTGAAAAAACCAACTGGAAGTGGCAGAAAACTGTAAAATAGTAACAAAATGGTAGCTAAAACAACAAAAACAATATGAGTTACACGCTAACATAGTACCGATGTGCTCAAACATAAACATGGAATGTATGAGCATGAACTACAATAAATGAATCATAATTACAACACATCAGAACGATCAAGAAGCTCTAATTGATAGAAATAAATCCTCAAACTTAATTTTAGCCAAACGTGACAGTTAAAGTGTGAGCTTAATGAACCAAACAAACATCATGCACACAAATCTAAAATTTTGACAATTCTACAAACAATAGCGATATGCCACAATTTTCAACGTTAGGATTCGTTGTGAAAACCCTTTTAATTATCCATCTAAACTCCGTCAAATATTTCATATTTTTCTTTTGAATGAACAAAAACTATTTTCACCCATTTTTGGCATATGATTCTTTTTATGCCCTTTTAATTTTATTTTATTTTTTGGGGGGGGCGCGATTTCTTTTAAACGACAGCTTTCACGACGAGTTAATTTTACACTTTCGCAACCCTTTCTCGTGAACACTCATCATTTTTTCAATTATAATCTTCACGATAAATGGTTCTTACATGCACACCTCCTCCTCAAGTCCACTTATGCATAGATGACAAGATTGAGATAAGAATGTCTCACCAAACTCAAATATGCAAGAGAACTCAAACATCCATATAAACTCATGCATGTGTGCAATAATGTCATATAAACAAAGTCAAATCAAAACACATATCATCTTCGAAACAACCCCATAATACAATGGTTAAGATCATTCTTAGCATAAAAAATTATGACCAAATGTCCTAGTCACATGGATAATGAAAGGAAGGGGGTCCAAGTAAGGGTGTACAAAAAAACTGACAACCCGAAGAACCGAACCAAGCCGACCTTCGTGGGTTGGTTTGGTTTGGTTTTTTTTCTCCATGGGTTAGTTCTGGTTCCAAAAAATTAAGAATCGAAGTGTTTAGTTTGGTTCTCAGTTTTATACCAGAACCAAATCGAATCGAACCGAGAAACGAACCAAAGAACCAAACCAAAGAACCGACCCGTGAACTTGAACCATTAACCATAACCATTAATGAGAACCGCGAACCAGAACCGCAACCCAGACCGTGAACTAGAACCGCAAACCAGAACCAAAAACCAAAATCATAAACCGACTCGAACCAAATAAAGAACCGATGGTTCAGTTCGGTTTGGAACCGACCAATTTTGGTTCTGGTTCTGGTTCTGGTTCCATAGTGGAACAGAACCGAACCGAACCATGTGCACCCCTAGGTCCAAGCACACCAATATGCCACATCAAACATGCAAACTCACGACACACAAGAAAAAACAAAAATATTTTTGGCTTTTTCAACATATTTACTGACATAAAAATATAATCTTTTTGTATTTTTCTCAAAAATATTTAAAATCGAAAATCTATTTGCATTTTACAAAAAAATTTATCAAAAATAAAATCTTTTTATATTTTTCAAATAAGACTCAATAATTAAAAAATATAATACAAAATGATACACATGTCATAAAACTAGCAAGATATAAATCATAATGCAAAGACTAGCATATGACAAACATGGACATGCAATCAACCATGAGAAATATAAAGTGAAGAATCATATGCATTCATGTGCGAAACAACCAACGAAGAATTTACCATCTCCAAAATAGATTTCCTAACCCAAACAGGTGTATACCTAATACAACGGATTTTGGGAACCGACGAAACACTACGTTTAAATTTCCTAGGGTCTTTTCTAAGATAAAAGCAAAAACTCCAATGGTGACATTTCCTACCACAATGTGAACATGTGTAAACTCGACGAGGAACGGGACCTTTAGGTTGACCTTTTTTAACACCCTCGAATGTGGTTGACGCTCTAAACACACTATGGTTTTTTCTTCGACATTCGAACCACTAGAATAAGATAAGTCGCTACCATCACTACTCGAGTCACTTAAATCATTTTTCAACTTCAAAACTTTCGACTCAAGCAAACAACTATACTCCAAAAAACTTTCGGGACACCTTCTTTGGATTTTTAATTACCCCTAGAAGGTTATCTCTCCCCCCCTCAATGTGAGCAAACATATTCTAAAGAGTCTTCTCACGTGCCACAAATTTTTTATCAAATTTTTTTAATCAATAGCACAAACCCTAGAATTTTTCAAGTCCTCTAACTCTTTCTCTCAAACAAGGACTCTATCCTCACTCTCCTTTTTGGAAACTTTTAAAGATTCATTGTTGCCATGAAAAGCTTTAAATGTCTCATGAATGATATCTCTTTGAGTTGGAAACATTTGCAAATATTCAATCATATTTTTAAAATGCGAATTTTGTTCTTCCAAAATTTTAATTCGTTTTGCAAACTTCAAATTCAAAAGAATTGATTCGTTAAAACTAAGAGACTCCATCAAGAGAAAAATAAACAAACCAAGAGAGATAAACAAGCAATCACCCAAAAAGCACAAAACAAGGATCTACATAAAAACTAAATGCAACCTGCTCTGATACCACTTTGTAGGCCCCTCTTTTTAAATACTCAAAGCAACTTTACTTTAACGATGATGAAACATTTTCTCTTTTTGAAAACCCTTTTTCAAAGTTTATGTGCACCAATTTTATCTTAATCAAATTTTAACTTGATCAATCCTAAACATACAGCTAGTGCTTAAAGAAAGTAATGTAAGGAAAAGAATTCTCACAATGTCTGATGAAAAAGGAAACCACAAAGGAAAAAACTTTGGACGACCCAAGACAGGCAATCAATATGAATGTGGATTAACAAGGAACAGACACAAGTCTTACTACACAAGACTTGACGCACTTTTGATCTTCAACCACTCCTCTCATAGTTCCCACGCAGAAAGTTCTTCTTCCACAATGCTCGTCCACAACACATACGTCCACGTATGTCTCGGTGTCCAGCGATGTGGCTCGTAACATTTACGATGTTGAACACTGATCTTTCACTTATCCAGCGCAAAACCCATCAATGCTCTTCAGAGAAAAACTTATACTTGGTGCAAACAAGATCACAATAGCATATGTGAATGAAAGCTCGGATCTTTTAAACTCTAAGGATGCATTTGGCTTTGGAAAACCTAAGAAAACTATGTGCAGAAATGTACTGTTACGAAAATTATTTTTCAGATTGCACCACCTCGAAATTCAAATGGAAACACGCCTTATATATTTTTCTTGAGGCGGCGCCTCGCTCGAACGACTATAGCTTTCACTCAAATGAGATGTCCATGGCGTTCAGACATCATGGTGATCTTGCTCGAACAACTGCTGATGTCTTTTGATGATGTTCGAGCGATTAATCGAATTAGAGTTCCAATTAAACACTACTCTAATCCGTCCTTATCAGAATAAAACGAAGTGTAAACCTTTTCAAAAACTATAAAACCATTTTAAAAATACTTCATTAGTAAAATAACATCCTTAAACAATTTAAAATAAATTTCAATTCCCATTAACATTACGCATTCATACCTGTGTGATCTCAAAAAGCAATTAAACTTGAAGATGAAATATCCACCATAAATCGGCATGAATAATTCCTTAAATTTTTGCCGCAACATCTTAAATAGACTTCAATACGTCATAATATGTGTGGGATCATGACAATAAACGTCTACCTATGACTCAAACGTGTTTTGTTTTCTTAACAAGTCAAAACTATACAACTGACTCAATTAGAAATTTGTCTTTATAAATCTCCCCCTTTGACTATTCTGGGACAAAACCAATAGTGAAATGCTAATAAGCACCCAAAAGTGTACATTTTATACCCCGAATAGACGTATTTTAGTTACTAATTCTCGACAATAATGGTCTTATGCACGTAAATGTTTATTGTGTAGGTTGATTGCAGTTTGCGAAGTTCAATTGCTTGATTCAAGGCAAATGCACATCAAATGGAGCTAATTACCTTGCCCCGTAACCTCACATGAGCCTAAATCTGTCCCTAAACCTACCCAGAAGCCCGTGTGTGTTTAGTTTATACCTTTTTAATTTTTTTTAGATTTTTAGTTTGAGTCGTTGTATTTTTAGGATTTATTTTAAATTTATTAAGAATTTTCTAGGATTTATTTTCTATTTTTCTATTTTATTTTTATTAGTATAATTTTATTTTATTTTGATTCTTATTATTTTTTTTAGTTTTTATTAGGATTAGAAGTTTTATGATTTCATTTAGTTTTTAAGGTTTGTTTGATTTTACATTTATTTAGGATTTTAGTTTTTAGTTTAATAGATTTTAATTTTATTTCTTTTTAGTTTTTTTTTAATCTTTATTTTATTTTTAGATTAGGATTTTATTTTTAGATTTTTAATTTTATTAATTTTTTTTTCTGAGTTAGTTAGTGTTATTTTTAGGTGTCCAAACTAATACACACACCTTATCCTACCCACACCCACACATTTACATATCATCATCCTCACCTACACCATAACCACATACACCCTCACGCAACTTACCCTACACCTCTACTACACACAATCACCTCCACCCATCTTCTTCCCCACCAAATCTTTCTCTCTCTCCTCCATTCTCCAATAACACCATTATACTCATCTCTCTACTCTCTTTATTCCTCCATTAAAAGACCCTTGACCCAGATTCTCCATAAACCGGACCTTAACCCCGTCCAACCTAAACCCAATCACCATAAACCCGGAACCACCTGCATTCGGAGCCAGCTCCGGCCAACCCGAAATCGCACCTCAACCCCAACCATAAACTGCAACCCGCTGACCCGTCTCCTGAACTCGACCCCCTTCGGTCCAACTCGCAGACCCATCCGACCACACCTTATACCACCTGCCATCCCAACCCAGCAGCCCCCGACCCACTCTCAACCCGCCACCCCACCAACTCGAGGACCTCCACCCTCTTCCAATTCGATCCGAACCTGTCCTCAACCCCTACCCGTCCATCCCTACTCTAACCCGAATCACTTACCCGAACCCCCATGGCAGCCATCGACCCTTGTGTCCGAACCGGATCGAAAACGGAACTCAACCCAACTCACCCATATTAGAACCCACAATCCAACCTTATACCTCCCATTTATCCAAAGCCTTCACACGATTTCTATCTGCCTAAAAATAAATCCAAATAAACCAAAGCCAAAACAAAGCCCAAGTCAATGTCCACGTGTCTTTTAACTAACTTATACCCCTTATTCCAATTATACCCCCAACTACCTTATTTTACCCCAATGCCTAAAATACCGCATTACCATATCTGATTTATATTCCCTCACACTCTCATTACCTCACACAATCCTTGACACACTCAAACCACATGCTCACCCAAGCATATTTCCCAATTTAACCCCTTAGATCCATGTGCATATAAAAGAAGACCTCAAGGCCATTTGAAGACCTATCTAGATTTTTGAAGAGAAAATTTTAGAGAGAGAAACACTTTATATTTTTAATTTTTTAGGTAGGTTTTTATTTTAATTTTTTTTTAAAAGAATTGTGAGAGATTAATTGTTGAGTGATTCAATTGAGTGTTTATATGTAATTGAATATTGTGGAAAGTTGAATTTGAATGGATGTTGCTCAATTTCAATGAAGGATTAGAGTCCAATTGTGCAAATCAAGGAGACCTGTTTGAAGATTTGTCCTCTTACCCTTCTATTTTATTTGACTATAGCATTGATTATTTGTTCATCATGGTTAAAATCATGTCAAGCTAGATACCCTTTCAAGGGGTGGGGTGACCATTATTTGATGTTAATCTTACTTTAATTAGCTTATTTAAATTAAATATCTCTTTGATGATTAATTTTTCACTCTTACTTTTGTATTTACGCCTCGAGAGAGCGTAAATGATTTTTGAGAGAAAATCGAAATTCTAGTAATAATACCCATTTTAGATTCGAACTAGAGATAAGGGTCTCTCAAGTACGGTATTATGATTTGAATTTCATCTCTAAAATTTATTTTCTATGATTTAAACTAGTCTACTAGATCGATCCTACCGGGTGATCTATTAAATGATGTTTAGATATACTTTTCAAGAGTTTTAGGAGTGTTAAACTTAATTAACTAAAATGATATTATTAAAATTACATTTGCAACAAGAGTTGATTTGTGATTTTGATACTAACTTGGGATAATTAATTTTAATGAACTAATTAATTTTGATTAACTAAAATATTTTGATTCATCCAATCCCTTGATTGTTCTCACTTTTATTTTCTCACTAGTCTCATATTTTAGATTTTTTTTATTTAGTTAGATTTACTTAGTTTCATTTTTATACCCTTTTTTTAGTTAGTTGTTTTCATCTCTCATTTAGTTTAGTAGAGTTTCATTCACCTTTGATAATTGTTTTAATATTGGAAAACCTGTCAACTTGTAGTTCATTTATTTTTCGCACTTTATCATTTTTTGTACCATTTTTATATTTTTAGAAGGCTTGTATTAGGATTATTCTATTCTTGGCTTGTATTGCGGTGTATAGAGACACCTTTATTTTATTTTTCATTTTAAAAATTGTAATAATCGAAGAAAGCGTGATAGGGAAACCGGACAAGGTAGAGAGGGGGCGTCCAAAGGCGAGGAAATGAAGCCTCTATACCTTAGGTCGGTAGGACTCCTGGGGCCGACTGAGATAGGCGTGATCTCCCCCCTGATGATGCTGGAAACAACACCACCAGATAAGGTGTTGCGAAGCTCAAGCAAGTGATAACTATGGCAGCACAAGAGAATATATATATATAGTAGGAGATGATGAGAAGGGGATGAACACAGCAATATAAGTTGTTCGACAGAAGAGGGCTCTAATGGCTTTAGTAATACAATCACTCCACTTTCTATCTCTACTGTAAATGCACCAAAGTTTGGCTAGGGTTTATATTTTTGGATCCCTTACAAGGTAGGAGAAGACAATTATATATAGTGCTTGGGGGGTGTAATGTACCCCCTAAGCATGCAATGAGCATGTTTGTGATGATATAGCCAATCTAGTGAAGTCATCTGTCACTATCACATGTAGAGAATGATGATGAAATATTCCCTCATGTGAGGGGATCGATTCGGTTATAACTAATTTTGTCCACGAGTTCCCAGTCGTGCATGTGCTTATAAATCCTCGATCTTGTGTCCTTAACTGGTGTAACCTCGGCCTGGCAGACTATGAGGTTGGTGAAGTCCGACTGTTGCTTTGTCTGAGGTTAATATCCATGATGACCTCGGGTCAAACAGGATGGCCGAGGTTAGGTATGAGGACGTCGGTTGGGGACGATGATGATGTTAGTAGATGATTAACCTCGAGACATGCTGATTTCGGCTAGTGACCACAACATCAACTGGGGTCGATGATGATTTCGGCTAGTGACCACAACCTCTGGTCACCTTCTCCGGCGACCTGGTTCTTGAGTGTTCTTGTTGTTCTTTATTTGAAAACATACATTTCACATTCCTAATTTCATCCTTAGTGTAAATTGAATTAAGTTGTTTGCCTATTTGTGGTTTTGAGTCTAAGTGTTATATCATCTCATTTATGCTCAGACCTCTGTACCAACTCATAGAATACTTCCCATCCCTTCGTGACAAGACCTTTAAAAAAGTTGGCAAATAGAACTAGCCCAAGAGGAAGCTCGTAGGGCTAAGGCCTTTCCTCTTAGACCCATCTTTTCTCCACCTCTGAAGGTTATATACCCTGAGCCAGCCGATCCTGCTGAGCGTGTAGAGGTTCCAGTGGAACCAACACCAATGTATGGGTCTGAGTTGTCCTCCTCAGACCCCATGTCTGTAGACTCTTTCCAAGAGGTTATGGATTACTCTCCTAGGCAGGGTGAGGTCCTTGAGGAAGATGAGGTTTCAAGTCGTGCCTCATCTCACCAGGGTGCTAGCACCTCACGTAGGTCTTCAGATGTTAAAATCATTGGACCTAGTGTGGGAATTCCCCCACCCATTGATGCGATTCCTCTAACTGATGTCACCTCTGTTGAGTTTTCTCAGAGGTTTCCTGGCGGTGTCCTCGCACCTGCTCAGGCTAATGTTGCCGGGGATGATGATGATGGTCAGGAGAGTGATATTGATACATCTAAAGCGGTTGAGATTGAGAGCTCCATCAGCGAGTACGACCTTCTAGCTTTTAGGAACCTCTACTCGATAAAATCTTCCATCACCCTTAGGAAACCTCTAAGGGATGAGAGGGAATATGACGGCCGAGATGGAGAGATCTGCGTCTATGATCATATGTTCAAGTTGGGCTTTCGTATCAGAGCCATATTATCCCACATAAATCTAGCCCCCTCACAATTATCCTCTAACGCCTAGAGGGTTATGATTGGGGCCATCGTCCTTTAGAGGGTTATCCACCACTCAGACCTTCTAGTTAGGGTCTTCATAGGTTTTTATGTCCCTTCCTCTGCCAAAAACCACCCTAGCTATTACCACTTCTTAGCTAGTAAGTCAGAGAAAAAAATGTTGTTGGTTACCCAAACCTCAAACCATAACTGGAAACCTCAGGATTTATTTGCCTCCAGGGCATGAGAATTTGGTCCACATGAGGCTTCTAGAACATCGGTTCCAAGGACCCCTCTGAGATGGGGGAAGGTCTCCCTTGCTACTAAAGCCGTCCCTGGACTTAGCCAGAATAATCTTCAAAAAGTAGAGGATCTTCGCGATCAGGGGGAGCAGGGTCTTCTAGTAAAATATGAACATCTGATGACCCCCTACTACCTCTCTCAGATAGGCCTGGGGGGTGGTTCTTTTGACAGAGCTTCGTAAGTCTGATTCTTTATAAGTTGTACCTTTTACTTTATATATTTTTGACTTACTAACTCAAATACTTCTTTTTTTTCGCAGAGTGCCCTTAAGGCATTTCAGACGACCTTTGGGAAATGTCTGCCCCAGGTCTTGTCAAACTGATGCAAAAGAGGATTGGCAAAAATGTACCTACTCCTTCGGCCCAAAATAACTCCGATACATCCAAGGCCGATGTTACCAAGAAGAGGAAGACTACAACCGACCCGAAGCATCAGAGTTCTGGCAAGACTCAGAGAGGGGATTGTGCCATTCCCATCTCTACAAACGAGGCCTTATTTGCTCATCTTTCTCAGTTGAAGATCGATGATATCCTCATCGGCCATAGTTTGAAGGCTACCGACGCTATTGGCGCAGTAATAATTGAAGAGGATAAGCATTTCTTACGCTCCTTAGACGTCCCGTTGCTGATCGAGGTATCTTTCCACAGGTCAATTCAGATATTATTTTCTTCTCAAAATGTGTAACCACAGCTTTTACATATTATAGCTCATGTGCTTATACATCTGACCTTCTACAGTAGGGTATCTTATCCATACACCATTTTATTGATTGGACCCTGACGAAGATGCGCCTCATAGAGAAGGGTCAAGAAGCTGAGAAGGTCCAAGCCTCTTTGAATGCAGAGGTTAAACGTCTGAAGGAAGAGCTGAAGGAGGTTGACAAGCTGAAGGAAGTTGTTCAGCAGAGAGACAGGGACATGGCCAAGCTTAAGAAGGACCACGATGTATCTCTGAAGGCTAAAGATGATTTCCTACAGGCTAAGGAGGCTGTTGCAGTCAAGGATTCTTTAGAGGATGCTACAGAGATGATTCTTGAGGATTATAAGGTCTCTCATGAATTCATTTTCTTTGAATACCTTGAAAGAGGTATCAAAGCAACTAGCAAATGGGAAAACTTTAAGGAGAAAGAGTCAGAGAGTCTGACTGCCTCACACTTTGAGGGTATAAGCTTTAGTGACCCTCAATTTTGCTCAAGCCTTGCAAGAGGTTGAGGAGGCCGATGCTGCTCCTGCTGAGACTGCTCCCTTGGAAGTCACTGAAACTGAAGATGCTAATCCTCGGGATGATACAACCGAGGTGACCAACGTCGGCCATGAAGACACGACTGTGGCTATATAGACTTAGGCTTTTTCTTGTGAAGCTTTAAAAGTTATAATTTTGATTTCCTTTCATCTATACCCCTTAGATTTTTTGCACTCTGATGGCATCTTGGTACTTCTAATTTGTAACTTTTGAATGTTTAATGATAATCATCAATCCCATATTCTTCAGATTATATTATTTATTTCAATGTTATGCACGAGTCTTACCTCTTGAATGTTGCCTAAGGTCTGAGGTCACCATATAATGATGTTTACCCTCATAATTTTCACCAAATTAATGATGTTTAAGGTCTGAGGTCACCATATAATGATGTTTACCCTCATAAATTTCATCAAACTAATGATGTTTGAGGTCTGAGGTCACCATATAATTATGTTTACCCTCATAATTTTCACCAAATTAATGATGTTTAAGGTATGAGGTCACCATATAATGATGTTTACCTTCATAAATTTCATCAAACTAATGAGGTTTGAGGTTTGAGGTCACCATATATTGATGTTTACCCTCATAATTTTCATCAAACTAATGATGTTTGAGGTCGGAGGTCACCATATAATGATGTTCACCCTCATAATTTTCACCAAACTAATGGTATCTAAGGTCCGAGGTCACTATATAACGATGTTTACCCTTAAATTTTTTTACCAAACTAATGATGTTTAAGGTCTGAGGTCACCACATAATGATGTTTGTCCTTATAAATTTCACCAAATTAATGATGTTTGAGGTCTGAAGTCACCAAATTATGATGTTTACCCTCATATTTTTCACCAAACTAATGATGTTTAAGGTCTGAGGTCACCATATTATGATGTTTACCCTCATAAATTTCACCAAATTAATGATGTTTAAGGTCTGAGGTCACCAATTATGATGTTTACCCTCATATTTTCACCAAACTAATGATGTTTAAGGTCTGAGGTCACCATATTATGATGTTTCACCTCATATTTTTAACAACTTAATGATGTTTAAGGTCAGAGGTCACCATATAATGATGTTTACCCTCATAAATTTTCACCAAACTAATGATGTTTAAGGTCTGAGGTCACCATATAATGATATTTGCCCTCATAAATTTCACCAAACTAATGATGTTTAAGGTCTGAGGCCACCATATGATGATGTTTCACCTCATATTTTCACTAACTTAATGATGTTTAAGGTGTAAGGTCACCATATAATGATGTTTACCCTCATAAATTTTCACCAAACTAATGATGTTTAAGGTCTGACGTCACCATATAATGATGTTTGCCCTCATAAATTTCACCAAATTAATTATGTTTAAGGTCTGAGGTTAACAAATTATGATGTTTACCCCCATATTTTTTACCAAACTAATGATGTTTAAGCATATAACAAAAGTATCAGCACAACATTGCTCTTTTCATTAACATCCTCTTCATAAAATGATACATGTATTACAAAGAAACAACTGTAACATCATATGTAATATTTCTTCAAGTGTTCCGCATTCCAAGGATTGGATAAAGGTTCCCCTTCGAGATTTTCTAGCCGGTAGGTACCAAGCACAACCTCATTAACTACTCTGTAAGGACCATGCCAGTTTGGGTGGAGCTTATTTGCCTTCTGCAATGTCTTCTTTAGGAATAGGTCTCCCACAACTATAGGCCTTGATTTCACACTTTGGTTGTAGAACCTCGCAGATCTCTGCTGGTAGGCTACCTGCCTAATCTCTGCATCTTCTCTTCTTTCTTCAATCAAATTTAGCTCAAGTCTTCTTTCTTCTCCATTCCTCTGAGGGTCATAGGTATGAACTCTATGAGTGGGAAGTCCTACCTCCATAGGGATGACAACTTCTGAGCCATGGGCTAACATAAATGGTGTCTCTCCCATCGGCATCTTTGCTGTCATCCTATAGGCCCATAATACGACATATAATTCCTCTGTCCATCTCCCTTTGGCCTCTTCCAACCTCTACTTTATCCTATCAAGGATTGTTCGTGTTGTTAACCTCAGTCTAATCATTTTCCTGGGTCGGCCAGGAGAAGGGAACAACTGCTTGATCCCCACTCTTTCACATTATTTTTCTAAGGAAGCATTATTGAAAATCTGAGATGAGGATGTTTGGAAGACCATATCTACATATGATGTTCTTCCAGATGAACTGGAAGGTCTTCTATTCTGTAATTGTGATTTTGGCTGAGTCTTTACCCATTTGGAGAAGTAATCAATTGCCACTACTAAGAATCGATAGTTATTCGCATATCTTGGCAAGGGTCCTACCAAGTTAATACCCCATACTCCAAATGGCCAAGGTGAGATGATTGACGTCATAGGTTGATGAGGTTGATGGGGGATAGTGGAGAATCTCTTTCACTTATCGCATTTCTTCACATAATCAGTTGCATCTTTGGCCAAGGTCGGCCACCAGTACCCCTGAGTAATTATCCTATTAGCTAGTGGCCTCCCTCCTATATGACTTGAACAAGAGCCCTCATGTACATCTTGCAAGACGTGAGGAACCTCTAAAGGGTGGACACATCTGAGGAGAGGGAGTAGGAACCCATTCTTATACAAGACATATCCTATAATTGAGAAATTGGCAGCCTTGAACCTCAGCTTTCTCCTTTCTAACTTTAATTCTGGTAGCTCTCCCTGTCTGATGTATCTAATAAGAGGGTCCGTCCATGAGGCTCCCATATTCAAGTTGAGTCAAGTTCTGGAAACCACTTTTTCTTTAATGGTTGGCTTGAACAGGATTTCAACTGGTACTGTTCTTCTTATGTATTTCCTTGTTGCTGAGGCCAACCTCACGAGTGCATCAGCTCGACTGTTGTCTTATGAAGGTATCCTCTTCATCTTCACTTCCTTGAAGCTTTCTAGCATCATTCTAACCCTCTTCAGGTATTTGGCCATCCTTTCATCTTTGTCCTCATACACTCCCAAGATTTGGTTGACAACTAACCTTGAGTCACTGTGGACTGGGAGTCGACCAACACTAAGGGCTTTTGCCAAGGCGAGACCTGCTATCAGTTCCTCATACTATGACTCATTATTTAAAGCTTTAAAGTTAAACCTCAACGTATATTCAATGTTGGTACCATCTGGTACTGACACTATTAGACCCGATCCACTTATGCTTTCACAATATGAACCTCAATGCAGAGGTTCGAAACATCTTTATTTGAAAAGAAGTTCTCCTGTGATAGGGTCCCTTGTTTGAATAGGTACCTATCTTCCTCAGTCTCAACTACACTTTTTTTGGACCTGCTTAACCCAACCTCGTTCCGATCTTGGAAGATGTTTCTGTTTGGTTCATCAGTAGCCCTCTGACAAACTTCGGTCTTGCAAGGACACAAATTTCCGATTGAGTCCATATATTGTTTTGGCTCAATTCCGGACAAAAACATTTATTCATAGGATTGTATTTAATTGTAATATTCTCAAACCTATGAAGTGTTTGTTGAAGACATAGCGGAAAAAAATATAAAGCTTCATCAATATGTCGGTTTGCGTGCCTCGTTTATACGTCATCAATCATAGTTCCTGGCTCCCAAGGTATGAATGCAATTATATATATATATATATATATATATATATATATATATATATATATATATATATATAGGAGCTTGGAACTTGTTTATTGGGTGTTAGGTTTAATTAAAACTGTGTTTTATTTCCAGAAAGATTTCTAATTAAAACTTTCAATAAGTTTATAAAGTTTTCAGGGCTAAAATTGAATTTTCTTTCTTTCTGGTTTTTCGTTCGATAGAGTCGTTCGAACGAGTTTGTCGTTCGAATGAAAATGTCGTTCGAACGAACTTGCCAACGACTTCCCATTAAGTTCATACTGGAAATTTATTTGAAATGTCGTTCTAACAAGATTTCCAACGAGTTTCTAACGAGTTCATACTGGAACTTCGTTAGCAGACTCGTTCGAACGAAATGTGGTTCTAACGAGATGCCAGGCGGGAACAATTTTTGGCAGTTTTAATCAGTTTTTCACCCACTTCCCCACTTGTTTCTTAACCAACTATTTTCAGACTTTAATATGTGCGGGAATCACTTTTGTAAAGACATCCTTTTCATATCCTACTAACTCCTGGAGAGTGTTTTGAGAGTAAAATCAAAGAGGGAAAAAGATCATGTTTTGAGTGTGTTTTTATCAAAGAGAAAAATAAACACCACTCTAGTTTACACCCAAGTTTATTTCTTCCAAGTTCCCATATTCATATATCTTGCTTGGAGTTTGTCACCGGGTTCATCTCTTCCGTTCAAATAGAAGTTTTGGGTTTGCTTCTACATCCATCAAAGAAAGAAGAAGCTGTATGTTATGGATTTACCCCCTTGGAGAAAGGCTCCATGTTCGGGTGACGGTGACCATATAAAATCCGATCGGTGGACTCTGAGACCGGGGTGGAGCTCCGTGGTTATCCTCTAGGAAGAGGTATCTATAAGAAGAAGCGTCGGGGCATGAGAGGGATCGAGTCGTGTGTTGTAAGCCTTTCTGTCTTGTATTTGTAAATTTCGTATCTAGTGGATTTGTGGCTAGGGCCGTCCGAGGTTGTTTCCCATCTTGGGTTTTTCCTTGTACATCGTGGTGTAGTGGATTAATTGTTTCTTTTATCTTTTGCAAAATCACCTAGAACGCATGCTTAGGTAAAAAGATAAAATTAATTTAATTTAATCTCTACATGTTTAATTTGGGTAATGTGTAGTTAATTTATTCAAGTCAATTAATTTAATTGTTAAAATTGGTTTGGCCTAACTTTGGAATATTGAATATGATTTAGGAAAATTCTAAGGCTTGGATGAATTAACTTGGGTTTAAGTGAAATTGATTCTAATGGATTAATTTAATTTCACTCGGTTTAATTTTAATTTGAAAAAAATTAAAATTTGGTATTCGTTTGTTTTATTGAACCATCCTAACGCTTCCGCATCTTGTGTTTTATAGAAGGATATTCAAATATATCTTTATTAAAGAAATTAATAAATCCGGGGGCCTCGCATTCCAAATCTTTACAAATTGGTATCAGAGCCAAAGCGATAAATTATTTCGTTAAAGATCCTTTAAATAATTTTTGACTAAAATGGAACTTTCCCCATTTTCAAAATTTCCTATTTTTGATGGTTCAAACTACGCGTATTGGAAAGCACGTATGAAATCGGAACTAAAATCTATCGACGAGAGAGTTTGGATGTCTGTTGTTAACGGGTGGTCCCCACCAACTTATTTAGTTAAAAATGAACGTGTTCCCAAACCCACCGATAGATGGACTGAGAATGAGTTTAAACTTTCAAATTTTAATTCTCGTGGTTTAAATGCCTTGTTTAATGCTGTCACACCGGAAGAATTCCAACGCATTATGACGTGTGAGACCGCTAAATAATCTTGGGATATTTTACAACTCACTCACGAAGGTACACGTGTCGTAAAAGCTTCGAAACTCCAAAACCTCACCACTCAATTTGAAACTATCAAAATGAACGATAATGAAACTTTTGATGAATTTTATGCTAGACTTTCCGATATTGTCAATTCATCGTTTAATTTAGGAGAGAAAATACCTGATAACCGTGTTGTAAAGAAAATTTTAAGGTCCTTACCCGATAGATTTATTCCAAAAGTGACCGTTTTAAATTCTTTACCATCTTTAGCTTCTACAAAATTAGAAGAGCTTGTAGGTGATTTACAAACCTATGAACTAGATATATTTCCCTCTAAAATTGAAAAGAAAATCGAAAAGGGTGTTGCTTTAAAAGCCCGAAAAGAGGTCAAACAAGTAGTAGATAGCGAGAGTGATAGTGACTCGGAAGACATAGCTTTGTTTGCTCGTAAATTTAGAAAATTTCTTAAAATTAACAAAGATAAATTTAAAAATGATTTTAAGAAATTTGATACTTCTAAGCATGACAAAGGCGAGAAGATCCCTAAAGCCGAGAAGATCCGTAAACCTAGTAATGAAAATTTAGATTGGGACGAGTCTAATAAGTGTTTTGGTTATGAAGGTTATGGCCATAGGGCTTATGAGTGCCCCACTAAACTAAGGAAAGAGGGTAAACGACCCATTTCATATAATGCAACCCTTAGTTATAGTGATAAGGAAGGGGGACCCGATTCCCCCACTAAGCCAAATTTTGTGGCTTTTATGGCTAGTCATGTGAGTGATAGTGAGAACTCATCGATTGATGAAACGTTAACACATGACGCTTCCAAGGTCATTGTTTACGATTCTCTTGTTTTTGATGATAGTGAGAGTGGAGAAGAAAGAGAGAGTGAAAATGAAGAAGAGGTTAATGTGAGTGAACTTCAAAATAATTTTCAAGAACTTTATAAAGAATCTATTAAATTGAAAAGAGCTATTTGAAGTTAGAAGCAAGTTTAAAAGAGCGTGTCAAGATCATTGATGATATCATGTTGGTAGAAGACCTTAAGACACGTGAGAGGACTCTTCTAGAGAAGCTTGAATATATAGAAGACGAGAGAGATAGCCTTAGGGGTTTAATGGAATCCTTGAAAAAGGAGCTTCTTGCTTTTGAAGAGCGAAATGTTTTATTAGAGTATAATATTTTAGAATTGCAAAATAAATTAAAAGACTCTAGTAATGTCAAATTTGATTTGGAGTGTCGTTCGGAAAAATTAGATAAAATATTAGGAACGGTCCAAATTAAAAATGACACTTGGTGTTTAGGCTTCAATACTTGTAATGAATCTACTCATAAAGCCAAGACCACCGTTTTAGGAGAATCTACTAGGAATGTATTTAGAGATCACTCCTTAGGTAAATCTTTTCGACATGCTTTTACTTGTACTCATTGTGGTCGACAAGGTCATCTTAGGAAATTTTATTTTGATCTTAAACGAATTCCAAAAAAATCCCAACGTAAAGCAACCAATGTATTTAAAATTCCTACACCCCAAGATAGTAATTCTTCATTAATTTGTGTTAGGAAATCCGACTTGGTTGCCTTGCAAAATAGGATTTTTGATTCTCATTTACTTTCACATGCTTCCTCCCTAGATAAATCTAAAGGATGAATGTGTTAGTGTTTGCATACTTTAGCGTTTGTACTTCATGCTATATTCACATGCTAAATGTATTCTTGCTTAATCATTTTCTAGTCTATGCTTCATGCTTATCACATGCTAGAATTATGATTTTTGTTTATCTTTTGTATTATATTTCCTTCATTTTGTTTTCATTAAATGAAAAATAAAAAAGATTTTTGTTTGTCATTTGGGTTTTATCTCTCGATAATTTAAGCTTAATGAAAGATTCAAATGATTTGTGTTTGTCTTTTGAGTATATATTTTTTATTTTTGGTTAAAAATGTCAAAAACTCAAAAAGATTATTTTTGTGTATTTTAGTTTGACACACTTTAAGTGGCATATACTTGTGTTTGAATCCCTCCTTTAACGCTTCCATGTGGCTAGAACTTTTGGTTTAGATTGTCAATCCTTAAAATTTTCTTCACCATATTTTTATGGAGTAGTTGGATTTTGTATTGGTTAAATGGATTCTATTTTCATATGCCTCTACTCACATGCATGAGCTCCTTTGAATTTTTAACTTCATTTGTATATTTGAGCTATGTGAGGTGTTCTCCTTCCAATCTTGTCATCTACATATTTGTGACTTAGGAGGACTAGTGCAAGTCAAAATCCGTTGCACGTGAGATTTGTGTGAAAGATGAAAACATAATAAATATAAATGTGCACGGGGAAGGGCTCCGAAAGGACTAAGTGATCCTTTGCGATTGTAAGCCACCGTTTTGAATGAACCTAAAAGAAATACGTGGTCCAAAGGCCTAAAAAAAATATGGCATTAAAAAGAAAATCGAATTGCCAAGGCCTATGTTTGATTGATATATTCATTCAAAATTAACATAAATGCTTATTGAGGGAGATTGGATGGTATATCAACGGTTTGCACAATGTCCGTTTATCCTAGTTGCGTATTTTATGACATGACTCTATTGGTTTGTAGAATCATCAATATGCTAGGCTTGTATGCATTGTGTATGTTTGTTCATTGAGTTCAATCTATATTGTCACATGAGGTTATATTTAAATGTGATGAAGTTTGCAATCAAATGAGAACTCCGTTAACGTTTATTAAGTGTTTGGGTCTAAATTTAATCGTTACTAGTTCACACCCCTACACTTTCGTTTCCATATGACACATTTTTTCCATACGAGTGTGCAAACTTATTGTATTTTGTGTCATGTGTGTGTTTATATCTATATATGTGTACTTGAGTCTCTTTGATATATATTATGTATACAAATATTTGATATTTAGTTTTAACTTTGCCTATACTTTTGTTGCCCATATGCTTTCATGTCTTATCACTTTAAGCTTCAACATGCTTTTATATTTGTTATTTATCCTTGCCTATTCCTGAACAAAAAGGGGGAGAATGATAGGGGGAGAAACAGTATCTTATCCTATTATAATCTTATCTAAGTTTAGGAGATTTAACTTAGGGGGAGTAGCTAACTTCTTGGGTTAATCATTTTGATAAAGGGGAGACTTAATTTTGGGGGAGTATTTATTTTAATTGCATTAAATACTTTGATATTCCCTATGCATTTGATGAGTTTGCTTAAGTGTGCAGGAGTTATTTTAAAGTGGAATCTTTCAATGGCAAAGCGTTTGATCCTTGGGTTGAGTCAAGTTTGGGTGGATTATTTTTTGAGTCTAGTGAGCTTGAAGGACCTTTAGGATTTTTGTTTGGTTGATTTTTATTTGGTTTTTGTCTCGGAATAGCCAAAGGGGGAGATTTGTAAAGACACAAATTTCCAATTGAGTCCATATATTGTTTTGGCTCAATTCCGGACAAAAACATTTATTCATAGGATTGTATTTAATTGTAATATTCTCTAGCCTATGAAGTGTTTGTTGAAGACGTAGCGGCAAAGAGTATAAAGCTTCATCAATATGCCGGTTTGCGTGCCTCGTTTATACGTCATCAACCATAGTTCCTTGATCCCAAGGTATGAATGCAATTATATATATATATATATATATATATATATAGGAGCTTGGAATTTGTTTATTGGGTGTTAGGTTTAATTAAAACTGTGTTTTATTTTCAGAAAGATTTCTAATTAAAACTTTAAATAAGTTTATAAAGTTTTCAGGGCTAAAATTGAATTTTCCTTCTTTCTGGTTTTTCGTTCGATAGAGAGTCGTTCGAACGAGTTTGTCGTTCGAACGAAAATGTCGTTCGAACGAACTTGCCAATGACTTCCCATTAAGTTCATACTGGAACTTCGTTCGAAATGTCGTTCGAACGAGATTATCGTTCGAACAAGATTGTCGTTCTAACGAGATTTCCAACGAGTTTCTAACGAGTTCATACTGGAACTTCGTTAGAAGACTCGTTCGAACGAGAATTTCATTCAAACGAAATGTCGTTCGAACGAGATGCCAGATGGGAACAGTTTTTGGCAGTTTTAAGCAGTTTTTCACCCACTTCCCCACTTGTTTCTTAACCAACTATTTTCAGACTTTAATATGCACGGGAATCACTTTTGTAAAGACATATTTTTCATATCCTACTAACTCCTAGAGAGTGTTTTGAGAGTAAAATCAAAGAGGGGAAAAGATCATGTTTTGAGTGTGTTTTTATCAAAGAGAAAAATAAACACCACTCTAGTTTACACCCAAATTTGTTTCTTCCAAGTTCCCATATTCATATATCTTGCTTGGAGTTTGGCACCGGGTTCATCTCTTCCATTCAAAGAGAAGTTTTGGGTTTGCTTCTACATCCATCAAAGAAAGAAGAAGTTGTTTGTTGTGGATTTACCCACTTGGAGAAAGGCTCCATGTTCGGGTGACGGTGACTATATAATGTCCGATCGATGGACTCCGAGACCTCGGTGGAGCTCCGTAGTTATCCGCTAGGAAGAGGTATTTACAAGAAGAAGCGTCAGGGCTTGAGAGGGATCGAGTCGTGTGTTGTAAGCCTTTCTGTCTTGTATTTGTAAATTTCGTATCTAGTGGATTTGTGGCTAGGGCCGTCCGAGGTTGTTTCCCGTCTTGGGTTTTTCCTCGTACATCGCGGCGTAGTGGATTAATTGTTTATTTTATCTTTTGCAAAATCACCTAGAACGCATGCTTAGGTAAAAAGATAAAATTGGTTTAATTTAATCTCTACATGTTTAATTTGGGTAATGTGTAGTTAATTTATTCAAGTCAATTAATTTAATTGTTAAAATTGGTTTGGCCTAACTTTGGAATATTGAATATGATTTAGGCAAATTATAGGGCTTGGATGAATTAACTTGGGTTTGAGTGAAATTGATTCTAATGGATTAATTTAATTTCACTCGGTTTAATTTTAATTTGAAAAGAAATTAAAATTTGGTATTCGTTTGTTTTATTGAACCATCCTAACGCTTCCGCATCTTGTGTTTTATAGAAGGATATTCAAATATATCTTTATTAAAGAAATTAATAAATCCGGGGGCCTCTCATTCCAAATCTTTACAGGTCTTAACCTCTTCCCAGGTAACTCTGCTACAAAGTCTGTAAGTGCCTTCCCCTTGATGGAAACCCTGGGTTAATAAACAATTTCATACTCCCCCAACTCTTTGGCCCAGGTCATCAACCTGCCTGACTTCTCAGGCTTATAAAGGATTTGTCTGAGTGGGGAATTAGTGAGGACAATAATAGAGTGGTCTTGGAAGTATAGCTTCATCTTCCTAGAAGCTTGTATCAGAGCATAAGCTAATCTTTCCATTCGAGGGTACTTTTGTTCAGACCCTTGAAGATCTTTACTGTAAAGTATACTGGCCTCTACACTACATCATCTTCTCTTACCATTGCTGCACTAATGGCTAATTCTGAAACAGCTAGATATACACACAACTTCTCGCCCAGAATGGGTCGAGACAGGAGTTAGGGAGAGTCGAGGTAGGACTTTAGCTCCGTAAAATCCCTATCGTATTCCTCATCCCATTCAAAGGCCTTTCTAATCACTTTAAAAAAGTAAGACCCTTGTCTGTGGCTCTTGAGACAAACCTGTTAAGTGTTGCAACTCTTCCGGTTAAACTCTGAACATCTTTGATAGTTTGGGTGTCTTCATTTCTAGCAGAGCCTTGATCTTATCAGGGTTAGCCTCTATTCCCCTCTGATTGATGATGAATCTCAAAAACTTTCCTACTCCTACCTCGAAGACACACTTGGCTGGGTTGAGCTTCTTCTTGTATTTATCTACGGTATCAAATTTTTTTTAAGGTCGGTCATGTGAGTGTCGGCCCTCAGGCACTTCGTCAGCATGCTGTCCATATACACTTCCATGGACTTGCCTATTTGATCCTCAAACATCTTAATTATAAGACGTTATTAAGTAGACCCTACACTCTTCAGCTCGAAAGGCATGACTTTGTAGCAATAGATCCCTTTATCTGTAATGAAGGGTATCTTCTTGGAGTCTTCCGAGTTCATGAAGATCGAGATATACTCGAAATAGTCATCCATGAAGCTCATGAGCTCATATCCAGTTATGGTATCCACCATCTGATCAATACAAGGCAGAGGAAACTATCTTTTGGACAAGACTAGCTCAAATCATTGAAGTCTATGGACATCCTCTATTTTCCATTTGCCTTTGGCACTATGACTGCATTGGATAACCACTCGAGGTATATGACCTACCTAATGAACTTGGCTTCTTTAATCTTTATGACCTCTTCTCTGATGACGTCATACTTCTCCCTTGAGTATACTCTCCTCCTTTTCTTGATGGGCTTAGCGTCTTCCATAACATTGAGTTTGTGGCACATGACCTTAGGATCAATACCTGGCATGTCTACGTGGCTCCAGGGAAAAAAAATTTGTCTCTTCCTCAAAAGTTTCACCAGCTCTTCCTTGATCTCAGGTCGTAGGGATTTGCCAATTTGGACGGTTTTTTCCAGCTCGACCTCATTGAGGATGATGGATTCTACCTCTTTCGCGGACTCTCCCTTCTTGATCTTTATCTCGTCTTTAGGATCAAGTGTATCGATGTTATATGTGGTTGATACCTTCTTATGAGCCTCTCTCTCTTCTGCAGAGTTGAAATAGCATTCACGTGCCAATGTTTGGTCACCTTGCACTTCCCCTACTCCATAGGGAGTCGAGAATTTTAGCATTTGGTGGACCGTTGAAGGCACGACCTCAAATTACTTGAAGGCTACTCTTCCTATGATGAGGTTGTAAATTGAGAAGACATTTTCATCCATCATAAAGAAATTGATTTTTCTGGCCAAACTCTTAGGCCACTCATCTCCCATCCTCACATCCATCTCATACATACCCAACGGATGAACCTTTTTGCCGCTGAACCCAATCAAAGGATGATGATAAGGGACAAGCCTAGCTCTGCTGAGGCCTAGGCTCTTAAAATAGGGCCAGAACATTACATCTGATGAACTTCCACCATCAACAAGTTTCTCTGCACCTTACATCCATGCACCCTTGTGGTGATTATCAGAGGGTCATCGTGCAGAGCTAAGATGCCTTTGAAATCGAGCCGTGAGAAACCAACTATGAGAGTATCCATTTCTGCCTTCTTTCTCTTCTCGTATTTTACCTCTGAAGATGCCAAATTCATAACCTCTACTTTGGTAACTGACTTGGCCTCTTCCATGTGAGATTTGTGATCGGTTACCTCTGAGCCACCCCCTGCTAGTCCTCCACAGACGGTGTTAAAACCAAAAGAGATAATGCCTACCCTCTTCACTGGGATATTGTCATCTTTTGATGGGAGGTTAGGGTCATCATCATCATCATCTGAGTCCTCAGCTCTTCTGGTTGGGGTATCTTCCCGACACCTATCATTTCTCTTCTTTTTACGGTCGCCTCTTTTTCCCTTAGAAGCTCTGCCATCCATATACTTCCTGAGCTTTCCAGACTTCAACATCTTCTCAATCTCATCCTTCAGGTCAAAGCACTTTTCAGTCAAATGACTGTGGTCTTAGTGGAACTCGCACAATAGATTCTTATTTCTTATTTCTTTTATGCGGAGGAGCCTTCAGGTTCTCCGGCCACCTCATGGACCTGTCATTCTTTATTTCATTGAGGATGTGTTCGTAGCTCACAGTTAGAGGAGTGTAGTGTGCAAACTTTTCATCTGCATCCATCTTCTTTCCATCCTTCTTCTTTTGGAATTTTTCACTGCTACTTCCATTCTCATCCTCATACTTTGTAGCCGTTGCTTCTTCAGCATTCATGACCCTACCATATGTTACCAACAACTCGGCCATAGACTTGGGAGGGTCTTCAGAAAGCTTCCAAAGTAACTTCCCCTTCTGAAGTCCCCTTATAAGGGCTGTCATAACTATATTCTCTTCATAATCTTCAACCTCCAATTTTTCCTTATTGAATCTTGCAATGCAGTCTTTGAGGCTCTCATTCTTGCCTTGCTTTACATAAAGTATATGGGTTGTCTTCTTTTGAGGTCTTACCCCAAAACAAAAGTTGTGTATAAACTTCTCGGCCAACCCCTTAAAGTTTTCCACAGAGTTTTTAGGAAGGAAAGTGAACAAAGTGTGTGCAGCTCTCGTCATGGTGCTTGAGAAAGCCCGAAACCTCATCTCATCGGGGATTGAATAAATGTCTGCTGCAGACTGGTACATCTCAATATGATGTACAGGGTGGTTACTTCCATCATACTTGGGAGACACCATTGGTAGTTTAAATTTGGTAGGGGTTGAAAAGTTCACGATTCTTTCCACAAATGGGGAGCCCTCCGAGAATCCCCTTTGCAGTGGGTCTTGACTTTTTATGAGGTTCCTTATCTTCTTTTCTAGTCATTGAGTGGAGTCATTCCACATTCTAGCAATGTCGGATTGGCCGAGGTTATTCTCAGCCACCTCCAAGGGTGAACTGAGGGTTCCCCAACTACTGCACAACGTCGGTTGTTGACCCCTTGGCCACCATCTCGACCATGTAGGGGTCGTCCATGGCGAGGCCAATGTTCACCATCTTCCCTCTGTGAGCCAGCTGCACTTCTTGACCTGGATAACCTCTGCCTCAAAGCATTAACTGGGTCGAGCCTTTCAAAGTCCGACCCTCTACTCAAGCGATCAAAAGTTGATCCTCTTTACTGGGCATCACCAACCTCGGCTCATCTTGCCCCATAATCTTGGCTCTGCTGTATAGGACGTATTGTATTCTCTGAAACCTCATATAGCTCCCGTCAATCTACTGGAGCATCTTCTGCTTCAATGTCATCGTACCTATCCTCAGGGTAAGGGTTTCCTTGCCTCCCCAGACATAAACGCCTACATTCCTCCTCCGCTGAGGTGTAGGTTGATCCTTTCGTGGTGCCTGGGGTGGTCCCCTAGCTTCAGGATGTGGTTGAACAGTTGTCGTAGTAATCATTTCCGGTAAGACCCCAGACCCCAGACCCCAGATGGTCTCATCATATTTTTTGCTTAGCTGGGAAAATTTCTCCTGCATTACTTGCTGCGTTGTAGCCAAGGACCTCAAGGTTGCTGCCACCTCAACCATCTCAGACTAGGGTGGTTCTTGGCTGGAACTGGGTCCTCCAACACCAGATGGTGGAGGAGGTGGTGGTAACTCCGATGCCATATATTAGGGCTAAAGATCTTGCAATGAAAATATTAGAGAGCTTAAATACCTTAAAGGACCTCTTTCAATGGTGAAATAGCTTCACACGAAGGGTGAGGCCGGGTTCACCACCAGAGTCTCTGATGATGTTAAGTTGCAAAATGGAAGAGATGAATCATCTCGTTCCCACAGACGATGCCAAAATGATGATGCTTATATATAGTAGGAGATGAGGAGAAGGGGATGAACACGACAATATAAGTGGTTCGACACTTGCCTACATCCACTGTGCAGGTGAGTGTAAATATCACTGTCAGAAGAGGGCTCTAATGGCCTTAGTAATACAATCACTCCACTTTCTCTCTCTACTGTAAATGCACCAAAGTTTGGCTAGGATTTATATATTTGGATCCCTTAAAAGGTAGGAGAAGACAGGTATATATAGTGTTTGGGGGGTGTAATGTACCCCCCAAGCATGCAATGAGCATGTGTGTGATGATCTAGCCAATCTAGTGAAACCATCTGTCACTGTCACACGTATAAACTGATGATGAAATATTCCCTCACGTGAGGGGATTGATTCGGTTACAACTGATTTTGTCCACGCGTTCCCAACCGCGCATGCTCTTATAAATGCTTGGCCTTGTGTCCTTGACTGGTTCAACCTCGGCCTGGCAAACTACGAGGTTGGTGAAGTTCGACTGTTGCTTTGTCTGAGGTTAATATCCATGATGAACTCGGGTCAGACGGGATGGACGAGGTTAGGTATGAGGATGGGGCCGATGATGATGTTAGTAAATGATTAACCTTGAGACAAGATGATTTCGACTAATGATCGCAACGTCGGATGGGGCCGATGATGACGTTGGTAGATGATTGAGCCCATGAGACTTGTTAAACTCGGTTGTTGACTAACCGAGGTTGGTGTATGAGGTTGGTATATCACCCCCGATCGACTCAAATTTTCAGGCACCCCACGGCCCAAAAACTGTGGGAGGTACATTTCTAAACCCTCACGCCTCTCCTATTAGCGAGTCAAATATTGTGTGTACTTGTGTAATTTTATTCTCGCATTTATTTTAGAATGGTGTGATGAATTAATTGACTAAGATCTCCACCCGGTCACTCACGAAAAGGGATTTTATCACCCGACTCACTCGCTTACCAATTGTGTGTTACCCTAGCCATCACTAAATTTAAAATCAATCAACTAGGTAGACCACTAGGAGAATATTTTTGAAAAGGCGATCACAAAGATTTTCGTGATCTTTTTATCGCCTGCGGACTTAATTAAAATTTGACTACCTTTTTACTATATCTAAAGATAAAAACTGGCTATGTGCTAGTTCAGAATTCTTCTTGACGTGTGTGTGTCCAATTTAATTTTTCTGTAGTCGAATTTTAGTTAGTTCGTCCATTTAAAGAGTCCGCCTATTTTTCCCGCTATTTTCTTCCAAAAAAAATCAAAAATATTTTCTTCCTTTATTTTCCAAAAAAATCCAAAAATATATTCTTCCTTCATTTTTAGAAAAATCCAAAAATATTTTCTTTCCTTTTGAAAAAACTTAAAAATTCAAAAAAATATGTTTCTCCACATGGCCGAAGAACGTCCCTTACGGGACTATTTTGGTCATTTCACATTGACACGCGACACGTGTGAGAGTGATCCCGAGCAGTCTCTTTATGATATTATGAGTGGTCAGATCTCTCTCACGAGTACCGATGGCACTCTTGACGTATCTATGCACTCACCTCCTATTCCATCACCCTCGGTGTCAAGTGTCAAGTGTCGATGTGTCGCATATTTTGTCGTGCACCCAATGTTCTTATGACGATCACATGTCCCATGAGTGCCCTTACTTTTCATATCCTTACGAACCCACCATGGAACATGTGTATCCATATGACACTATTCTGAAACCCACCTAGGCCTATTATCCCGATATACCTAATTCCGAGTTGTGTGAGTACCCGAGCTATTTGTGGAGGCCTGATCACCCTTTCATGCAATACGAATCCCAACCCGATGTTGTGGATCCTCACACATTCCAACAGTCATCATGGAAACCTTGTGCACCCGTTCACGATCAGTTCCCTCACTCTGCACCCAACGATTATCAATCATTTGTCCATCACGAAGGTGATCCTTTCGTGTATGATGAACTTGGCCCCACTACTCACACTTCATACGAGTATTCTCCGAATAATCCTATTAATAGTGAGTTGTGTCCACCTCAACCACCGCCACAACCCATCACTTCACCACCATCATCCACATCCTCTCTCGAAAGCCTCTTGCAAAAGTTCATACTCGAGCAAGAGCAAGCCACTCAAATCCAAAATGAAGCCCTCCAACGGCTTGAACAACACTTTAATGAAATTGAGTGTGAGCGAGAGTCGGACTTCATCCCAAGTCAACCCATTATTGCACCCGACTGTGATGATGACGTGTCCTCTTGTGACACAGATTTTGAGTGTGACCAACCCTACCACCCCGTGAATCTCAAAGTTGAGACCATTCCATGGTCCGGGTCCTAAGTCGACAATTGTGTTGACTTACCTTTCATTAGTGAGACTGATTTGTTCTCGTCATATCCACATGAACCCCACTTTGAGGCTCCTATTCCCTTTCCCACCTAATCCAAAAAAATGCCCGAGTCTACACCTATTGAGCCTACCATGTGTTTTCCTGAGGAACCACTTTTTCCTAGGGTAGCTCCGGCTACGAGTGCTCACCATTTTCCTGAGATAAAATCCGAGATAGTTCCTACCTATTCGAATATGGATGATGTCCCACTATGCAAGGGTACCTTTGAGCCCAATATTTCTAGTGATTCCTCTATCTATGATCTTAATGCCTCGTTAGACCCTTTCATGACATCGGAATGTGAGCATGAAATGTCTCTGAAAATAAAAATTACAGGACAAGTTTAGTAAATGATGATTTGGTAAGCATGAATTGTCTCTGAATGTAATATAGTCTTGAATCTCGAATCTGTTAAGCATACCTATACACATGAAACAAACAAATACCCAATGAAGTATGGAGGAACAAATGATATAAATTAATATGAAAAATCAAATCCAAATCATTTGTTATGTGAGCAAACATGATATCAATATGTAAACAATATTTAAATCAGGATATCAATATGTACCGATGGAAAAATAATATGATACCAATTTTTGCAAACTAATCAACATATTAATGAAAGAATATGATCACAAATATGAAACCAATAAGTAATGCAGCAAATTATGATCGTCACACAAACTCTCCCCCTACATCACATACATCTCTCCCCCTTTTTTCTCGAATAGACAACCCTGTGAAAGGATAAACATATGTCTAGCTAATAATGAAAAAAACATGAAGTGAATCTACATAAACATGAAAAAACCAACTAATAGTGATTAACAATATCAAATTCGTAGATAGCAAACAGTAATCACACAATAGAAATCATCAATAGAAGTAGGTGTGACTAAACGAACATAATGTAGTGAAATATCAAATCTATCAAAGTAAACTTCATAACAAAAACCTAGAAGCAACCCAGCAATATCAAAATATGAACCAGGGTACTAAAATAGAAGGCAACCCAAATCCTAGATTGCCGCTCAAATGAGACAGCTCTGTCGCTCGAACGATAGTGGTTTCTTGCGAGATGGCTTTGCGCTATAGAGGTTTCTCGCTCGAATGAGAAACTCAAATTCTCACATCCAGTTCTAAGAATCAAACAATTTTTTCGAGTGAAAAATCCTCTTGAAAAAACTAACTGGAAGTGGCAGAAAGCTGTAAAATAATAGCAAAATACTAAAAAAAACAACAAAAATAATATGAGTTATATGCTAACATAGTACATATGTGCTCAAACATGAACATGGTATGTATGGGCTTGAACTATAACAAATCAATCACAATTAGCAAAATAGTAGCGAAAATAACAAAAACAATATGAGTTACATGCTAACATAGTACTGATGTGCTCAAACATGAACATGCTATGTATGGGCATGAACTACAACAAATCAATCATAATTCCAACACATCGAAACGATCGAGAAGCTCTAATTGATAGAAATAAATATTTAAACTTTATTTTAGCCAAACGTGACAATTAAAGTGTGACCTTAGTGAACTAAACAAACATCATGCACACAAATCCAGAATTTTGACAATTCTATAAACAATAGCGTTATAACAAGATTTTCAACGTTAGGATTTGTTATGCAAACCCATTTAATTATCCATCCAAACTACCTCAAATATATATCATATTTTTCTTTTGAATGAACATAAACTAATTTATCCCATTTTTGGCATATGATTCTTTTTACTGTTTTTTTAATTTTTTGGGGCTCTTTTAAACGGTGGATTTCACGACGAGTCAATCTTATACTCTCGCAGCCCTTTCCCGTGAATACTCATCATTTTTCAATTACAATCCTCATGGCAAATGGTCCTTACATTCACACCTCCTCCTCAAGTCTACTTACGTATAGATGACAAGATTGAGATAAGAACGTCTCACCAAACTCAAATATGTAAGAGAAGTCAAACATCCATATAAACTCGTGAATGTGTGCAATAATGGCATATAAACAAAGTCGAATCAAAACGCATATCAACTTCGAAACAACCTCATAATACAATGGTTAAGATCATTCTAAGCATACAAAATTATGACCAAATGTCCTAGCCACATGGATAATGAATGGAAGGAGGTCCAAGCACACCAATATGCCACATCAAACAGTAAACTCACGACACAAAAGAAAGATCGGAAATCTTTTTGGCTTTTTCAACATATATGACTCAAATTAAATAAAAATATTTTTTGTATTTTTCTCAAATATATTTAAAACCAAAAATCTTTTTGTATTTTTCGAAAATTTTTATCAAAAACAAAATCTTTTTGTATCTTTCAAAATTTTTTATCAAAAATAAAATCTTTTGTATTTTTCAAACAAAACTCAATAAATGAATAATAGAATACAAATGATACACATGTCATAACACTAGCAAGATATAAATCATGATGCAAAGACTAACAGATGACAAACATGGACATGTAATCAACCATAAGAAATAGCAAGTGAAGAATCATGTGCATGCATTTGAGAAATAACTAGCGAAGCATTTAGCATCTCCAAAATGAAATTCCTAGCCCAAATAGGTGTATACCTAACACAACGGGTTTTGGAAACCGACAGAACACTATGTTAAAACTTCCTAGGTATTTTTCTAAAATCAAAGCAAAAACTCCTAAGGTGACCTTTCCCACCGCAATGCTAACATGTGTAAACTCGACGAGGAAAGGGACCTTTAGGTTGACCTTTTCTAGAACCGTCGGATGTGGTTGATGCTCTAAAACCCACTATGGTTTTAGCTATGACATTCGAACCACTAGAAAAAAATAAGCGGTTACCATCACTGTTCGAGTTAGTTAAATAATTTTTCAACTTCAAAACTTTTTATTCAAGCAAGCGATTAGACTCCTCAAACTTTTGGGACTACTTCTTTAGATTTTCAATTACCCCTAGAAGGGTATCTCGCGCCCCATCAATGTGAGCAAACCTATCCCTAGTAGTCTTCTCATGTAACACAAAATCTTTTTATCAAAACATTTTCATCAACGGCACAAACCTGTGACACCCCACCTAATTAAATATCGGGCGATCACTCCTTTATTAAATTAAAATCAAGGTGAACAGTTGGATCATTCTTAGCATCACTGTCGTGAAAATAATTTTTCCAATTTAAACACTTTAAATAATTAAGATTAGTGTCAAAACCATTTTATACATTACTTTCCAAATTTTATTTAATAAACCAACATTTAAAACTTTGCATAATTCACAATTTAATAGTCGCACCACAACTATCCTGGAACTTACAATCCAAATAATCAAACGTTCAACTAATTGAATCCAACACTTAATACTTAAATGAAAACAACCTGACAATAATAAATACCAAGGAATAAAATACTGGAAATAAATGAATCACAATGTCTGCTAAAAAAAACTGAATAATGGAAAGGGCGACACATGCCCAACTGAATAAATAATGCTAGAAGTGGAATCAAGAAATGAGGTCGTCTATGATTGAGGCCTTCAACTCCCACCTAAGCTGCAGTGCGTTCCTTCCAAAGGATACTATGCAAGACGCCCCTGTGGCTGGGCACCTGTAATATATACATATATATACAAGAGAGAAAGGAAAATAGAAACGGGTCAGAGCCCGATTGTGAAAATGATTTAAAATTCGTTTAGCAAGCATTTAAAATGTTTACAGGCAAATGCAACAACATATTAGTGCGGCACTCCCTTAATAATTTCTCACCTCTCTTCTAATGTGCACACCTATCGCACTAACCTTCCCAACAATTTAACTTGTCTTATCTTAGTTTGCTCGTAAGATTTAAATTGAACAATTTAACTGTTTAAGAGGGTAATTTCATTTGACAACAAAGTTCTCATTTAAACCTTCATCGCTAATAAAGTTTCTCCGTAGCATGTTATACTTTTAAAACACATTTTTCTCAATTATGATAATCATACATTTCTTACTTACTATAAACACAGTAGGTAGTTCCCAAATTCCAGAATTTAATATATATATTGAATACTCATATAATATATATATATATATATATATATATATATATATATATATATATATATATATATATATATATATATATATATATATATATATATATATATATATATATTCTAACAGCACCCCACATAATAATTATGGTGTGGGCATACTCTGCTATCCAACACCCGTGTCTCTCATACTAAGGGATATACAAGTATGGAATCACTCTCGAACTATATTGAACAAAACAAAAACAATATTGAGGCAAAGCATAGTTTCCAAGTCCAAGAGGTCAGTACATACCCTCACGTCTCTTAGGACCGTCCGACTATCGATCCGATAGCCCGTACCTAGGATTCCTATCTTCTAGGGTACAAGTCAATATCCCCCATGAAGGCCCATTCTAGATAAGACTGTCCCAGGGCGGTAACCTCAAGGATAGCAAGTAGCATGGGCATGCTTTTTACACGTATATAGTATATGCATAAACACAGTCAAATAAATATACTACTATTACCATATCTCTTTAGGTACCTTTCATCACCCATAAAATAATATTTATCATTATTTCTCAATCTTTAGTTATCACGTATAACGGTTCGTCTCTTACTTTAATTGGGGGATTTGTCCAACTTACTACGTAGCACTCATGGACTCTATCCTCCCAAGTATAGAATTCCATAGGTACTCATCTATTTTCCCAACGTAATTATTTTACGCGTCTCTCCCTTTAATACAAATCCCCATCGTCCCTTATGTGTAAGCATTCCAAAATTGTAAATTTCGTCTTAGATTAAAGGTCTCATAGTTGTTAATAAGTCATACTGGTCTCCTTTATCTTCCAAAATATTTTAATAAGGATGCCCAAAGATTTTCACTCATTTAATTTGAATTTAACCATTTAAAAGGGAAATATGAGTCTACCAGGAGGGGTCGATCGATTGATGGCAGGAGCTCGATCGATCGATGCGTCGATCGATCGACACTCCTGGTTCGATCGATCGATCAAACAGGTATGGCGAATTCTGCAGTTTAACAGTTACGAGTTTCATAATCCAACATCAATCAAATCCATATTTTTCACACCCAAACTCCCACAAATTTGTACTACAAACATTATAAACCCAAACTAACAATCTTTTAGGTAAAGCATGTGAATTTTCATCAATAACCATAGATTAAAAGGGTAAAACTTGTATAAACCTCATGAACCCTAGAAATTTCTTTAACCTTGTTCTAATTAATCTTTTTCCAGAATTTCTTCTTCTAAAATATCATAAATCCGTGTTTCAACCTCTACATATGAAGGGGGATTTCCAGATTTCCATTATATCATTACTACATTCAATTTCCTAATTCCAACATGGGTTTTCTACCATGAAACTCATCCTAATCATCCCTAGACTAACATAAGTGATGAATTAACGAAAATAAGAAAGATAAACACTTGCATGGAAATTTCAGAGTTCTGATTTGTGGACAAATTTGGTGTGGTTGTGTTCTCCGTCGCGCGATCTACGCGTTGGTGGTGGTGGCGGTGCAATCGGATGACTTTTTGGCCTTAGTTTGCTTGGAAAGATTTCTCCTTCCCTCTCCTATGGTCGTTCTAAACTTTTGAGTCTGATAACCCTAAAGGACTATTCCAAATGGTTGATATAGCGTAATAATTTTCGTGGGTTTAATTACCCAAAAATGCAAAATGTCCGAAATGTCCTCCCGGGGTGCCAAATAGGCCTAAAAATGCCCCGAGACCAAACTAAACCCCCGAGTACACTTTTCTGACTATCTCGACTGTTTCGAACACTTTAGCGCAGTCAAAACGACCATACAATCAACTTATGATTTATTCACTTTTATTAATCAATATTTAGTCCCGATGCGACACGGGCGCGTCCCGACTCAAATTTCCAAAATTGTCATTTTATTCACTCGTTACATTTAATAGAACCAATATTATATATTAATTTGCTCATTAGTAATATTCAACAAGTTTCCCATAATTACTAACTCACATCATGTTAATAATTACAAAATAATTAATTTCCAAATTTATATTAAATAATTAACTCACATTAAATTTAATAAATCCCCAAATTTATAAAGCATAAACATACGGGGTATTACAACACCCTAGAATTTTTCTAGTCCTCTAATTCTTGCTCTAAAACAAGGACTCTATCCTCACTCTCCATTTTAGAAACTTTTAAAGATTCATAGTTGTCGTGTAAAACTCCAAATTTCACACAAATGATACCTCTTTGAGTTTGAAGCGTTTGCAAATATTCAATCATATTTTTAAAATGAGAATTTTCTACTTCCAAAATTTTAATTCATTTTGCAATCTTCGAATTCAAAAGATGTGATTCGTCAAAATTAAGAGACTCCATCAAGAGAAAAATAAACCAACCAAGAGATAAAAACAAGAAATCACTCAAAAAGCACAATACAAGGTCTACACAAAAACTAAATGCAACCCGCTCTGATACCACTGTCTAGGTCTCGCTTTTTAAATACTCAAATCAACTTTGCTTTATGATGATGAAACACTTTCTCTTTTTGAAAATCATTTTTCAAACTTTATGTGCACCAATTTTATCTTAACCACATTTTAACTTGATTAATCCTAAACATACATGTGGTGATTAAAGAAAGTAAAGTAAGGAAAATAATGCTCACAACGTCGGATGTACGAGGAAACCCCAAAGGATAAAACCTCGGACAGCCCCAGCCAGACAATCACTATGAATATGGATTTTTAAGGAACATACACAAGTCTTACTCAATGACTCGATCCTCAGATGACTTGATGCTCTTCTGATCTTCAGCCACTCCTCTCACAGTTCCCATTCATAAAGTCCTTCTTCCACTATGCCCATCCATAACACGCGCGTCCACGTATGTCTCGGTGTCCATCGATATGGCTTATAACATCTACAATGTTGAACACATCTCTTCCGCTTCTCCACCAGAAAAACCCAGTAATTTCTTTAGAGAAAAACTTATTCTTGGTGAAAACAAGATCGTAATAGAATATGTGAATAAAAGCTCATCTTTTAAACTCTAAGGATGTATTTGTCTTTGAAAAACCTTAGAAAACTATGTGCAGAAACGTTCTATTACAAAACCATTTTTTAGACTGCACCACCTCAAAATTCTGATGCAAAACACCTTATATATTTTTCTTGAGGTGGAAGATCGCTAGAATGACTCTAGTTGTCGCTTGAATGAGATGTCCATATTGTTTGAATGACATGGTGATCTCGCTCAAACAACAAATGACTGCTGATGTCGTTTGAGCGACTGGTCGAATTAGAGTTCCAATTAAACACTACTCTAATCCGTCCTTATCAGAAAAAAACGAAGTGTAAACCATTTCAAACACTCTAAAAACCATTTTAAAAACACTTCTTTAATAAAATAACATCCTTAAACAATTTAAAATAAATTTTGAGTCCCATTAACATTACGCATCCATACCTGTTTGGTCTCGGAATGCAATTAAACTTGAAGACGAAATATACACCATAAATTGGCATGAATAATTCCTTGAAGCTTTTATCGCAACGTCTTCAATAAACTTCAATACGTCATAGTCTATGTAGGATCATGACAATAAAATTCTACCTATGACTCAAATGTGTTTTGTTTCGAAAATAAATCAAAACTATACAATGCACTCAATTTGAAATTTTATCATTACAAATCTCCCCCTTTTGACTATTCCGGGACATAATCAACAGTGAAATTCCTAAGCCGGGGCGTCAAGCCGTATAATGCCTAAATCCCATCCCATAAAACCCAAAAACAATAATTAAAGGATAAGAGTAGTAAATGATGGTCTGACAAGCATGAACTATCTCTGAATGTGATGTAGTCTTGAAATCTCAAATCCCTTAAGAATACCTATCACATGAAATAGACAAATACCCAGTGAAGTAGGGAGGAACAAATGATATAAATTTATATGAAAAATCAAATCCAAATCGTTTGTTATGTGAGCAAAACATGATATCAATATGTAAATAACATTTAAATTAGGATACCAATATGTACCGATGTAAAAAAAATATGATACCAATTTGTGCAAACTAATCAACATAATCATGAAAGCATATGATCACAAATATGATACAATAAGTAATGCAACAAATTATGATCATCACAAAAACTCTCCCCCTACATCGCATATATCTCTCCCCCCTTTTTGTCTTGAATAGACAACTCGGTGAAAAGATAAACATGTCTAGCTAATAATGAAATAACCATGAAGTGAATCTAGATAAACATGAAACAACCAACTAATAATGATTACCAGTATCAAATCCGTAGCTAGCAAATAGTAATCACACAATAGAAATCATCAATCAAAGAAGGTGTGACTAAACGGACATAATGCAGTGAAATATTAAATCTATCAAAGTAAACTGCATAACAAAAACCCAGAAGTAACCCAGTAGTACCAAAATATATAACCATATGAACTAACGTACTGAAATAGAAGGAAAACTAAATCCCAGACTGTCGCTCGAATGAGATAACCCTGTCGCTTAAACGACACTAGCTTCTTGCGACAGAGGTTTCTCGCTTGAACGAGAAACTCAAATTGTCACATCCAGTTCTTAGAATCAAACAGTTCTTCCTAGTGAAAATTTTTCTCTAAAAAACTAACTGAAAGTGGCAGAAAACTATAAAACAGTATCAAAAACAACAAAAATAATATGAGTTACTTGCTAACATAATACCGATGTGCTCAAACATGAACATGGAATGTATGGGCGTGAACTACAAAAAATGAATCACAATTCCAGCACATCGAAACGATCAAGAAGCTCTAATTGATATCAATAAATATTCAAACTTTATTTTAGCCAAATGTGACAATTAAAGTGTGAGCTTAATGAACTAAACAAACATCATGCACACAAATCCAAAATTTTGACGATTTTGCAAATAATAGCGTCATGCCATGATTTTCAACGTTAGGATTCGTTGTGAAAACCCATTTAATTATCCATCCAAACTCCCTCAAATATATATCATATTTTTCTTTTGAATGAACATAAACTAAATCTTTTTGTATCTTTCAAAAAAAATTATCAAAAATAAAATCGTTTATATTTTTCAAACAAGACTCAATAAATGAATAATATAATACAAAATGATACACATGTCATAAAACTAGCAAGATATAAATCATGATGCAAAGACTAACATATGACAAACATGGACATGTAATAAACCATAAGAAATAGTAAGTGAAGAATCGTGTGCATGCATGTTAGAAACAACTAGCGAAGCCTAGCCCAAACAGGTGTATACCTAACACAACGGGTTTTGGAAACTAATAGAACACTATGTTAAAACTTCATAGTTTTTTTTTTCTAAAATCAAAGCAAAAACTCCTAAGGTGACCTTTCCTACCACAATGCTAACATGTGTAAACTCGAAAGGGAATGGGACATTTAGGTTGATCTTTTCTAACCCCTCAGATGTGGTTGACGCTCTAAAATACACTATGGTTTTAGCTTTAACATTCAAACCACTAGAACAAGATAACCCGCTAACATCACTACTTATGTCAGTTAAATTATTTTTCAACTTCAAAACTTGCGACTTAAGCAAACAATTATACTCCTCAAACTTTCGGGACTTCTTCTTTAGATTTTCAATTACCCCTAGAAGGTTATCTCTCTCCCCCTCAATGTTAGAAAACTTATCCCTAAGAGTCTTCTCACTTTCCATAAAATCTTTTATCAAAACATTTTCATCAATGGCACAAACCCTAGAATTTTTTAAATCCTCTAGCTCTTTCTCTAAAATAAGGATTCTATCCTCACTCTCCTTTTTGGAAACTTTTAAAGATTCATAGTTTCCATGTAAAGCTCCAAATTTCTCAGGAATGATATCTCTTTGAGTTTGAAACGTTTGCAAATATTCAATTATATTTTTAAAACAAGAATTTTCTTCTCCCAAAATTTTAATTTATTTTGCAAACTTACAATTTAAAAGACGCGATTCGTCAAAACTAAAAGACTTCATCGAGAGAAAAATAAAGAAACCAAGAGAGATAAATAAGCAATCACCCAAAAAGCACAAAACAAGAATCTACACAAAAACTAAATGCAACCCGCTCTGATACCACTTTGTAGGTCCTGCTTTTTAAATACTCAAATCAACTTTGCTTTACGGATGATGAAACACTTTCCCTTTTTGAAAACTGATGAGCACACAAAAGTGTTTAAATAATGCCTCGAATAGACGATTTTTAATTGTTAATTCTCGACAAAATGGGTCTCATGGGCTTATATGTCTGTTTTGTAGGTCATATGCCCGTTGCTATGTTCAAACTCTCAAATCTAGGCAAATTGCTACTAAAAAGTTATAACCCTAACTCCCGTAGCCTTACCTTGTCCCCTGAGTTAAGCCTAAACTAAGTCCAGACCTATCCCCAGCCTTGTGTGTGTCTAGTTTGTATTTTTATTATTTTTTTAGATTTTTTTAAAGTCATTTTTAATTTTTAGGATTTAATTTAAATTTTATTTAGAATTTTGTATATATTGTTTAGGATTTATTTGTGTCAGCTATTTTTTATATTTCTTTTTATTTAGGTGTAAGTTTTATTTTGATTTTGAATTTTAGTTTTGATTTGATTTTATTTTATTAGGATAATTTTTTTAGGACTTTATTTTTTAGTTTAATAAATTTTATCCTTTTTATTTTATTTTGAGTCTTTTATTAAATAGATTGGGAATTGAATTTTAAGTTTATAATACATTTTTTTTAGTTAGTTTTATTTATTTTATATTTTTTGAGCTGTAAATATTTTAATACTTTTAATTTTCATTTTTTTTAGGGTCACAATCTAAACACACACATACACACACACACACACAACCTTCTCATACACCCTCACACACCCAATCCAACTTCCCATCATCTTCAACCTCTTTCCCACCAAACCCATATTCTCTCTCTGATCTCCATAGCCATAACATCCAAACTAAACCTCCATTAACCAACTTCATCACCATCACTCCACCGATAAACCTAAAGCCTTAACTCACTTGAACCAAACCTCTCCAAACACCGACCCTTACCCACTCGACCACCTCTATACCTGAATCTTTCCAACTCGGCCCCCAAAATGCATGCCACATTAACTCCGGCCCAATCCAGCTTCTTGAACCCACCACACAAATCCATCCCTAAGATCACACTCTCTCTCATAAACCAACTCACCCAAAGTCCATAACCTCTAAACCCAACCCATCAAAACCCGACGACCCATACACTAAAACCCAACCTCCTAACGGCTTTATACCCGCCATCCAACTCGAGTCCTACTCCTTTACCCCAATTCTAACCTCCAACAGACCAAACCCGAGAGCCCTAGAACCCCAAACCCGCCAGAGTTGACCCATTTCCAAACCCAACCAACAAAACCTATTCCTGAGATCTTCAACCCGCCACAATCCAATCTCCATCCAGCCCCCTGCACAACCCAACACCATAACCATACCCATTTTAGCAACCCACACTCTACCCGGATGGAAACCACGATCCAGTTAACCAATTAAACCCTATCGCTCCTCATGTCCTCAATTTTATCCAAATGCCCCTCACACCTTATTAAACCCATTTTACATTTGACCCCCAACACCCCCACTTTCCACATGCCTTCTATCCAATTCCTAAATTACCCTTACTCATCTCTTACATCACACCACATGCACTTTTAAACTCTCAAAATTGCCCCTAGCTTCATGGCCACATTATAAAAGTAAGACTACAAACCCTTAAAATAAGGACATCCTATCCAACTTTTATGACCTAGCCTCCAAATCAAACTTAATCCTACTCGAGTCTCTTAATCTCTCCTCAATATCTCCTATACTAGACTTAAATAAATGCCTAGACTCCTCAAACTCTAGAATATCCATCTTCATAGCTACCATAAAACCATGAAGACTATCTCTCTCACCTTCAACATACTCTAGTTTCTCCCAAAGATTCTTCTGACGTTCCCTAAATCCTTAATCAATGCATCATTTTTTTCTACGACACGTTCTTCCAACCTAGCTTGTAACTCCACATTAGCCTTCTTCACTTTCACCATTTCATCATATAATTCATGGAAGGTAACTTGTAACTCACTCTCCTTTATTTCTTCATCCACACTCATTTCACCTTCACTCATTTGGGTTTCACTCACAACGGCCTCAGAAGTGTCATGCACATGTGTATCTTCATAAGAAGATTTATCATCGTCGCTCACATGACTAACTATGAATGTGGTGTAGTTGTGCTCAATGTGGTAATCCTCTCCCTCTTCCAGATCACTATAACTAAGGGTGGAATTAATGCTATCGATTTCTTTCGCTCCTTTTAAAGTTTAATGGGGCACTCTGCTACCCTACGGCTATAACCCTCACAAGTAAAATACGTAACCAACTCATCCCTATTAACCCTCACATGTTTAGTGGGGCAATATATTATATCAATTTCTTTCTCTCCTTTTTAAGTTTAGTGGGGCACTCTGCTACCCTATGGCCATAACCCTCATAAGTAAAACACCTACCCGACTCTTCCTTATTAACATTCTCACTATGATCTTTAGGGAATATATCAACCTTGTTGTTCTTGTTTTTCTCAAAATGATTTGCATCTTTTGATTGCTTTTGAAACTTGAGAAACTTTTTGGACTTGTGTGCCAAGAAGGCTGCATCCTTGAATCATCATTCGAAACTTTAGTTCCCTCTTTTTGGGATTTCAAAGCAATGCCCTTTTCTTTCTTTGGTACTTGTTTCGAGGTAAACATGTCAAGCTCATAAGTTTGGAGGTCACCTACAAGTTTTTCTAATTTCGTTGAGTTAAGCATACCCAAATAGTTTAAAACGATCACCTTTGGATCAAATCTAACGTTCAAGGACCTTAAGATTTTCTTTATAATTTGATTGTCGAGTATTTCTCTCCCAAGTTATATGACGAGTTAACTATGTCGGACAATCTAGCATAGAACTCATTAAATGTTTCACTCTCTAACATCATAATAGTCTGAAATTATATGGCGAGGTTTAATAGCTTGGAAGCCTTAACAGTGCTGCCCTTCATGGGTGAGTTGGAGTATATCCTAATCCTCTTTAGACGTCTCACACGTTATACTACGGCAGAATTCCTCTTGTGTGACTGAAGAAAACAAAGAATGTAAACCTTTATTATTATATAATGACAATTTATGCTCGGCATCAATCCACGACTCAACAGGTTTTCAATTAATGGACTCTCCCTCTCTCGTGACTGATGGAGACAACCCTTTTTCAATTGCTAACTAACACGCTCATTTATTGACTTAAGTGCACATTTCATTCTCATTTTCCAGTAAGCATAATTTGACCCATCAAACATCGGTGTTCTAAAACCATAAAATAGTGTTTCATCTCTGATACCAATTTAAATAGGGTCCCTTTTTATATGTGCTTTAGGCAAAACCAATCTTTTCAAAATTCTAAATTTTATCACGCACCAAGTGTGTGAACCAATTTTAATTAACCCATTTTTATCTTCTTAATCGTAAACATGCATCTAGCGATATAAGCGAATAAATTAAAGCAATCCCACAACGCCGATGTACGAGGAAACCACTAAGGGATAAAATCTCAGACGATCCAGGCCAGACAATCGCTATGATACGGAAATTACAAAAGAAAAAATTAGCTTTACACAATAACTCGACTCCATAGGCATTTACGCCTCTACCTCTCTTCTACCGTTCCTCCACATTGCCACGCAAGAATCTACCCATGCACTCATCCATAGCACATGCATCCATGTATACCTCAGTATCCACCGATACAACCTTAATCAACTATCTATAATTTAGAACACGAACTTCATCGCTTCTTCACCGTACGAAACCAATTATTCAATATGGAAGAACAATCCAGTTGGGGAAAACACAAGATATCTATGATATATGGTTATATATACTTGGATCTTGAAAATAAAAAGGGACATTTATGTTTTAGCTTTGGAAAAAATTGTAAACAAACTACATAAATCGTATATCTGTTTATTCTATTATGCTTCTCTGTATAATCATTCTTCTGAGCCAAGCACGCCTTAAATAAAAATTTGAGGTGCGTGTTGTTCGAACAAAATAAACTAGTTGTTTGAATGATATGAGCATCTACTTTAAACGAGAGCATCCTGTTTGAATTAGAGTGCCATGTCATTTGAATGACAACTTGACGTTGAAAAGGTCAAAATGCTCTGATACAACTTGTAAGAATGCAAAAATTCTAATTTTAAAATTCAAACGAGATATTTCATAAAATATTTCAAGTTTTAAAATTAAACTATCTTCTTCTAAGAACAATAACTTCAATTCAAGTTCAAATTTATACAAACATGAAATTAGGCAAAATTAATGATTCTGACTTGAATTAAAGTAAACTAAAAATTACCCAATTGAATTAGCACAAATTTATAATTGTTGCAATTAAACCAATTTTTATCTTGTTAAGCCTAAGCATGCATCTACGTGATATTTTGCAAGATAAAAATAAACCCAACCATAACGCCGCAATGTACAAGGAAAACACACAACTATAAAAACCTCGAACGGCCCAGCCACAAGTCCACTAGGTACGAAATTACATAGGATATGACAGAATACTTACACAAAGACTCGAATCCCTCATAAGCATTTATGTTCTTCGTTCCTCCACCTCTTCCTAGTCGACAACTCAAGAGTCCACCTTCATCTCAGAATCCACCGATGGGCCATGGCTACCGTCAAACCACACGAAGTCCACCGTATGTACACCACGAGGACAAAGAATACGGAATCCTCTGCAAGAAATAATTAGTAGAAATGTACGGAACAAAATCGGTGCCAAAAATATCATCTCAAAACATATATTATGTAGAATCTTGGATCATGAAACTATTTGGGTGTAAAACCTTGTGTTTTATTTGAAGGATAAAGCATTAAAGATTAACAAAACACAAGGGACTTGTCTTCAAGGTTTTTTCTCTTTAAGTTTGGAAAAACTCTTAGCAAAAAGGTAACTCCCACACTACTAAAAGGGTTGGGAAAAAGTAGTTGGAGTAATGGACAAAATCTACTCAAAAACTGCCAATTTTCGGAAAAAATAGCCCGGTCGTTCAAACGACATTTTGAGCAATCTATCGAACGAGAATTAAGATATCCAAAAAATTAACTCTTTTGATAGCTCATTCGAACAACATGGGAATCTCATTCAAATAATTCTAACAACCCTTGGAAATTTAAATATTTTCGATACAAACGCATGGTCGCCAGTTTCGTATTTTTCATTTTTTTTGAATTAGTTATGATTTTTCTACGAAAAGTTGTCCGAGAACAAAATATTTAGATAGTATGAATTCAAAACAAATAACAAAAATATTGACACCCAATAAAAAATTCCAAGTCTCAATCTAACTTATGCATTCATACCTAAGAGACCTTGAAAAATTGATGATACAAAACAAGGCACGAAACACGGCAATGATACGATCTTCTTTTAGACTTGGCCGCTACGTCTTCAACTAAAATGTTGTAGGCTTGAAAGGTCACAAAATTCTATCCTATGACTTAAATAGTTTTGTCCTGAATTAAGCCAACACTTACAAATTAACTCAATTGGAAATTTTTCCTTACAGATGTCATTTGAATGATGCAAACAGACGTTTGATCAGGTAAAAAGAAAGGTTAAGTTCATATGATTCTAAACTCGAATTAACTAAAAAAAACATTTTAAAATATAAAATAAGATCCTTAGAAAAGTTTCGAGAACACTAAACCATTATGCATTCATACCTGAGAGAATATCGAAAAACAATGTGAAGACTTGAAACGTGCACCCTAAAATACGGCATGATCTATCTTTGAAGCTTGGTCGCTACATCTTCATCACAAAGTCATAGGCTTAATGGAATCGTGAACCATAAAGACTATCCTATGACTCAAAGTTATTTTTTTCCAAAATAATGCCAATACATAGAAATTGACACTAATTGGAAATTTATCCTTACATATTTCTTAAATAATCCATGGTCTCAAACCCCATTTAAACGATACAATAGGATCATAATCAGAGCATATCCATAATTAAATACAGAGACCCTGTTTCTGTAACACATATTGCAGTGTTTGGGAAATACGTAACCTCTTTGAATCCATGACTTTTATACTCATTTTTAGCGTATATGCCCATGAACTATATGGGAAAGAACCATTCACTCCGGATGCTCATTTTTCAATTGCTATGAAAACACCACAATAGTTATTAAAAGATAATATCTTATATAACAAACTCCATTCTTCCAAAACAAACTTTAGTATCCTCTTATTTACCAGCATGATATAGAGAATAAAATTTTAGAGGTTGTGTTGGTTAGATATAAGAAGTTAATCTCCGCAAAGAATTAGAGATTCCGCCAATTTTTTACCAGATATAGTTAAAATATGGAATGTAATTGCCATTAGTTTTCTTTATGCTAGTAACTTCTAATGTTAGAGAGAACATTGCACCCATATTCTTAGAAAGATAATTGTGCACCCCTTTGATTAATGTCTCTTTTGTTCATCAATGCATGATAAATTGTGTAAAGTCAGGCAGCCAATGGTATCTATTATTGCATATTATATTTTTAGTTAGACTGCAGGCCTTTAGCCTCTCTTTCATTTAAGTGGTATAGTTTCCTAAGTTAAACACAAATTACAGAGTCAATCTTCCATCAAAAGTGTTTATGTGCAAATTAATTAAATTTTCTATTTTTCAGGCAAATTTAGAAATACTTGGTAATTGTTTAACTAACTGACCTTACATTTCCAATATAGGTTCTTCTACCTCCTAGTATTACAACTTAATATTCATATTTAGCTCAAATAAGTGCTAAAAATAACATATAAACAAATGTGATTTCTGTAACACCTCGTATTTTTTGAGTATATATTTTTTAGCATTTTAAATTACATGTGTGCACGTAATTTATGTAGAGTTTAAATAATGAGAATTTAATAAATATTAATTAGTAAGAAAAGGATTAATATTTATGTGAAAATATATTTACTAGTGTGATATGTACATAAAATTATGTCAAATGATATTACATCGTAAGTGAATAAAAAGCGACAGATTTTGACGGTATCTCATTCGAGATGTGCATGTGGGGTCTTATTGGGAATAAGATGGGAAATTTATTTTACGTTACTTGGATGGTGATTTCGAGTGCATAGATGATTCGGTATGGACCGAGATAGTCAAAATTATGTATCCGGGTGGTAATTAGGTTTCGGGTGCTTTTAGACTAATTAAGACCCGTATAGGGTCGTTTGGGTCATTTTACACTTGACCCTAAGCATAATTTAGGAATTTTGGGGTTAATTAGGGATGGTGGATGGAGTGGGCAGCCATTCCACCATTCCAAAATACATAGACTTGAGAGAAAAGAGAAGGGAAGACTCAAGAGGGATTCGAGAAAGTCAATTTAAGAGGATATTGAGCAATTTTAAGCTATGATTATCGTGCAAGAAGATCCATAAAGAAGGAATTTAGAATCTCTAACCACATAAGGTAAGTGTTTAAAGTTACTTTGATAATGCTATGTCAATAATTCATATTATAGTTGGTAAAAAATATGGATTTTTGGATGGGGATTCACATGATAAAATTTGGAATTATTTAGAAAGACATGTTAGAACGTTGATTAAGATTGATTCATGTATATAAAACGTGTGATCTTGATTAGAATCTAAGGTTGAATCATAAACAAAACACGTGGTTTTTAATGGTATACTAAGGACTTGTGTAATCTTGAATTAGAATTGGGGAGTCAATCAATTCTTGATGAATTTTATTGAATCCCATGATCCGGAATGTTATCGGATGAATTCAAATATGAATAGGAGTATAATCATGTATAGAATTGATAATAAATCTTGGGTTGGTTTGGTGAGACACTGACTGGGATAGTGGGGAGATGATGAATATCATATATATTGAACACGTCGCTGTCCAAAATGGAATCGATTTGCCCCTGAGGGCCGAATTGATTCGACAGGGGAATCGATTCATGCCAGGATGCCTAATCGATTCAGACCTACTATTTGGGGAATATTTTTTTTGTTTATGTTTTCACTTGGATCTTTCAGAGTCCGTATTTATTTAGGGAGTTCGGAATGTCACTTAGGACTTCTGAAAAATGTGGGAAGTATTATAATTAAATGTGGTTTGTCGGGAATAAAATATGTGGTATGGAAATATGGGTATTTAGGGTGAATGACACACAAAAATTAATTAATGAATTTGGTTTTGGATTTCAAATAAAATCGGGATACGGGCTGAAGTAGAATAGCTTAGTGTCCAGAATAATAATACTTATGAATTAGTATTATGTAAGTGACTACTTATGTATACGGAAGTCGGGATTAGACTCGAAAATTATTAGCTAGTGCTACGAGTGACATATGCACTTTTAGTTGGATATATATATGTGTGTGTGTATGTCTCTCTCTCTCTCTCTATATATATATATATATATATATAAATAGAGAGAGAGAGAGAGAGAGTCGGGCTCTCCAACATACCTCTTAGCAACATACCTAGTAACATACCTTTTCTTTAAATAGTAAAGAAAATAATTTTGAGAGGATATTTTTTATATGTGTTCATGATATTTCAATGTGCCCCTATGAAAAAAATCAATTGAAAATAATGGTTTTTGTTATTTTTAAAAAGTAGGTAAAAAAAACTGTCACTTTTATCCTTTAAAACTGCCAATTTTTTTATCTATTTTTTACAAATATCAAAACACATTATTTTGATCTTAATATTTTTACAGGGGTACATTGAAATATCATGAACCCATATAAAAAATATTAACTCAAAATTATTTTTTTTACTATTTTAAAAAAACATTCCTACTCTATGGAGGCTATCGTTGGTGGTTGCTCGTAGTAGGTGATCCACTATGGCATTGACCAGCAGGTGTTGGATTGATTCCCTAGGTCATAGGTTCGTCGCATGAACACACTATGTGAGTTTGGAGTCTAATTTGGTAATGTGGTATGGTTATGACCCATGGATGTAAGACTATGACCATATCCGATTTTTGTTTACGATTTGGGTTTGGTGGGGAGATTCTGACCCGTTGGCTCAGGAGTGGTACGTGATGTACTTGGAGCCCATAGCATGCTAGAGAATGCATTTGCAAGGTCTAACCTCTGGGATGCAGTGATACATATATACTGAGTGATATATATATATATGTGTGTGTGTGTGTGTGTGTGTGTGTGTGTGTGTGTGCGTGTGTGTGTATGTACGTGTGTGTGTGATAAATGATTGTATATACATGTATACAAGCATGGTAACTATATACTTGTGAATAAGATGAATGGGTGAGTGTGAATAAGATGAATGGGTGAGCACTGAATTAATAACTAGTGTGAAGTTATGCGAATCGGTAAACGATAAGAATTAAAATGAGTTAGCGTATGTGTTAGATAAACCAAAATTAAAGTGAAGAATAAATTCATGCGACACAGTTTGGCTAAAAGTAAAGAGTATGGGACTAAGATAAGTGTTGATAATGGTTAAGTAAGGTAGCATAACTAGGGTGTTTAAAATACACGTGTTAGGTGCGCACTATAAATGAGGGGATAGGAGTATCCCAATGGAGTGCGACACCAATTTAAATATGAATGATTACAATTCATATTTATTATTGTATTTTAAATACTTGCAAAATATTTTCAAATGGTTTTTGGGTTCTGACCCGTATAAAAATATTTTTCCAAAACTTTTTAGGTGCCCAACCGCAAGGACACCATGTGTGATCAATGCCACACCCCTCTTATTAAAATAACGCATGACCAACCCTCTATTGAAATAAAACAGGAATCTCATCTGGATCATTCCTAACATCACCGTCGAAAATCCAATTAATTACTAATAACCTATTAACCTTAGTGTCAAATTTTAAAACTTATTAAATTATCGTAATAAAATTTATTCACCATAAACCACTCAAACAATAAAACACTTTCACCAAAAAAATAACTGAATGCTGAAATAAATATAATAGTCCATATGACCGAATAAATAATAACGGCATAAATAAATGTCTGATAATGCGCGACATGCCCGAATAGCAACTTAATGAAAATCCAGTCTAGAACTCAAATATAGGTGCGTCTAATAGAATCCCTGCAAGCATCCACGGCTATTGCTGTACCGTCTGACTGGAATGAATGATCATGCACGGTGTCCCTGTGGCTGGGCACCTAAAAGTTTTGAAAATATTTTGATACGAGTAAAAGCCCCAAACCTTTTGAAAATATTTTGCAAGTGTTTAAAATTCAATAACAAACATGCAATGCAATCTTCCATATTTAAACTAGTGTCTCACTCCCATGAGATAATCTTCACCCCTCTACTATAGTGCGCACCTAACGCATCTATTTTAAACACCCTAGTTATGCTGCCATGTCTAACTAGTACTAACACTACCTTAGCCTCATACGTTAACCTTCTAGACAAACTGTGACATATGTATTTATTCCTTTTCTTTAATTCTTATTTAGCTACACATACGCTAAATAATTTTTATTTTCATCATTAACCGATACAAATAACTTCACACTAGTTATTAATTTAATATTAACACATTCATGTTATATATCCATGTATATTTATCATGCTTATATACATATTTTCATATCACATCTCGTACACATACATAAATATCGTTCGTTATATACATATAACTTCATCCCCAGAGCATTACCTCACGGATGCATTCTCAAGCATGCTAGCAGGCTCCAGGTACATCATGTACCACACCTAGGCCACCGGGTCAGAATCTAGCCATCGGAACCAAACTGTAAACGAAAAATGGGAGGCGGTCATAGTCTTACATCCGTGGGTCATAACCGTACCACATTACTCCACTAGAATCTAAACTCATATACAGTTGTTGTGCGATAGACCTATGACCTAGGGAATCGATCCTACACCTACAGTTCAACGCTAGGGTGGACCACCCTCTACGCATAACCTCCTTCGATAACACCCCTAGAGTAGGTATATTTCACATATATCAATCACACACACACACTGCCTTTATACCCATATATATATATATATATATATATATATATATATATATATATATATATATATATATATATATATATATATATATATATATACAATAAAAATCGACTAATCGTTCCTATTCCACTCGTAGCACTAGCCTCAATCCCCGAGTCTAATCATGACTCCCGAATACATAAGTAGTCACTTACTTATTTTTAATTCAAGAATATGTTTATTATCCTGGACACTGAGCCATCTCAATCCAGCCCATGACCCCATTCCATCCGAAATTCCCAATCGAATCCATTAATATATTTTCCAGTGTCGTTCAACCTAAACACTCCTAATTCGATACCCCGATTTAATTCCCGACTAACCCAAAGGCAATAACATATTGCATACAATTCCAAAAGTCCTAAACATCATCTACGGACCTTAAAAAATAACTCGGATCCCAACCGATTAGCCAAACCATTAAAATAATAAGCCTGGGCCAAACAGGTGGTCTGAGTCGATTCGCCCCTTGGTTTTGGCCTGGGAGGGGCTGCTATGTTTTATACGAGAAGTTGTGACACTCCATCTAATTAAACATCGGTTTATCAGGCCTTTATTAAATTGAAATAGGTTTCTCATATGGTTCATTCTTTGCATCATTGTCAAAAAAAATTAATTACTAACCACCTAAGTGAAATTAGACTGGTGCCAAATTTTATCTTTCTTTAAAACAGATAAATTTAAATAGAATTTGCCAAATAAACCCTCGGGCTAAAAATCCCCAAAAAAAAAAAATACTCCATAATAGTAATAATAAAATAACTAATTAACTAAAAACTATCAACGAACAACATGTCCATATAGAGAAAATAAAATGAGATCCTACACTAGATCTGAATGGAGGAATTGTCTAATCAAATCACGTCAGCATCCACAGTGCTACAGCTTCAAGTCCTTGGAAATTAAGTCGCGTCTGGCATCCCTGTGGATGGACACCTAAAAGGTTTTAAAAATATTTTATAGCAAGTGTTAGTAAACAAAATGTTTTGAAAATATTTAGCAAGTGTTTATCACATTAAAATTTGGTTATTGATTACACATGTTCATGTACACTCTCTCTTGAGTTTTCCTTACCCCTCATCTATAGTGCACGCCTAACATTCTATACTTAGACCACTTATCTATACTACCTAAGGTAACTAGACTAAAGTATTCAACCAAACTTATCTACACATCTAAGTTCCAGTACTTCCCATACAATACATTAATTTTATTAACATATCCCTTGTGTTAATTATCAACGTAAGTAACATTCCTTAGATATTATCTTTTGAATCACTAGACTAAGTTTCTCTTACTTAATTATCATCTCGATATCTACAATCGTAATTACGATACGCATATGTTATTAGCCGCATCATATAAATAAGTTTCCCAACTTAATTTATTCCCATTAAATAAACACTATCTAACTGTCTACTGTCACACATAAGTGGATAAATCGCACGGTATTTATTTCACACACAATATATACAAATAAATATATACTTCACTATAATACCCTCGTATCATGTAATGAGGATTTATTGGTTCGAATGTTCCTTCGATCCCAATTTTATTTATGTTCGATATTGGTTCGGATGTTCCATCGACCCCAATTCGAACTCTCATGTATTGGTCTGGACGTTCCATCGACCCCAATACATCTAATATACTTTAGGCATTCACATCGCCTAAGTATTTATATTGGTCTGGATGTTCCATCGACCCCGGTATTATATATGTTCGATATTGGTCTGGATATTCCATTTACCCCAATTCGAACTCTCATGTATTGGTTCGGACGTTCCATCGACCCCAATACATTTAGTATACTTTACGTATTCACACCACCTAAATATTCATATGATAGGTGATGATGCTGTAAACAGCACCACCGGATGAGGTGTTAATAATCTCAAGCTAGTAGAAATAATGTCAACGCAAGAGTAAGTATCTAGTAGAAGGAGGTGAGGGGAAGAGGAGAAACACTTGTATATAAGTGGTTCAGCCAATTTGGCCTACGTCCACTGTGAGTGTGTGATTCACTAAATATGGGCACTAATGGCCATGGATACAATGCACATAAGCTTTATCTCTCTATTGTGTGTACAAACAGAGTTTTGTATAGGATTACAATTTCAGATCCCTTTACAAGGTAGGGGAGGATATGCATTTATAGTGCTTGGGGGGTGTAATGTAGCCCCCAGGCATGCCATGAGCATGTGTGTGCTGAAAACACCAATCATATGTGGGCACCTGGTTGTGCCACATGTAAGGAAGGATGACCAAATATTCCCTCACGTGAGGGGAATAATTTAGTTATAACTGCTTTCTTCACGTGTTCCAAATCTTCCATGTGCTTGCGTATGCTCGGGCCTGTGAGGTCATCTGCTGAATCGCGGCCTAGCCGAGTACGATGTTAGCAAGTCTGAGGTTTGCCAAAGTTTTCTAATCATGAGTAGGACCTCGGCTTGATTGACCAATCGAGATGAGGCACTAGGCATAGTTGTAGTGTTGGCTAAAGCAGAGTACGATGATGACAATAGCTTGATCCCATAAGATTCCACTAACCTCGGATGCTGCTCAACCGAGGTTAGATAATGAAATGCTGACCTTACAGAGGGCGACCTTCCTGATGGTTGTTGTGAGCTTCCGAATGACTTGGTTGTGAGCTCAACCGAGGTTGCTAACTCCGAGTAAGAGGGTAAACTTTGGGCATATTAATCAGTCCATAGCCCTTAGTCTCCTATGTGAGTAGGTGGACGAGGGGTATTTGAGTTAGGTTAATGAAGGGACATTTTTGGTGTCTTGGGGTTTGGAGTGGTTCCTTGAACACATGTCACTCTTTGAAGTGACTAGCATTTACCCCAAGGTATGACTGCTCTAACGACGCCTTTTAGATTTTCTAGGGCAATGATGAATGAATTGGAAGTTGGGCCCCATCATTAGAAAAGGTTTAAAAACCCTTTCTCTTTCCTCATTCTCTTTCTTCTTCTCATTTCTCCTGCCTTAGAGTCCTTGCTGCAGAAACTTTCTCTCACCTTCCATAGCCAAAGATTCGTTATTTCTCTGGTTCTCAGGTCATCTTGGGTTTGTAACCCTTGCCTTTTCATTCTTAATTGCTCAGGTAACCTTCTTTCTCCTTGTAATCTATTTTCTGGGTATATTTGCACATTTCTATATTTTCTGGTTGCTTTTTTGTTTCCAGCGAAAGAAACCACCACTATTTAGCGGTTATTAGGCTAGGATTACTGTGGTTAGGTGGCTTTGGAGCCATCCCAAGCTTCCCCAAGGTTATTTTAGCCAAAAAGTCTGTTTTTTAGGCCTTCTGGCGACCCTCCGATCATCTTCTCTAGTGACCCAACCTTTGAATGTTCTTGGTGAAAACTTTTAGAATTTCAAGTTTAGATCTTTAGTTTTAGGTAGCATAAGTCATTTACCTATTTGCCTTTTTAGTTTTTCCTCCCAAGTGTAGTTTCGTCTGTCAACTGCTCAGACCTTTGTATAAACTTGCAGAAGGGTTCCCAACTCTACGCGAGTAGTGTTTTAAGAAGATTAGGCATATAGAGCTAGACCAGGAAAAGGCTTGTAGGGCTGAGGATTTACCCTCAGACCAATTTTTCCTTCACCCTTGGCTGTCGTATACTCTGAACTAGCTGAGGTTCCTGACCCTATGTCTGAATCATCTTCTTTAGACCCGATGTTAACCTCTGAGGTTGCTAAGTCCGTAGACTCTTTCTAAGAGGCTATGGACTACTCCCCCGAGCAAAGTGGTGTCTCTGATTACACAAAGGTTTCAGACCATATGTCGTCCCATCAAGATGCCAGTACCTCAATTAGGTATCCATCCATAGAGATCTTAGATCCCAGTATAGCTTTCACTGCTCCAATTGAGGTTGTTCCTCTAACAACTTTTCCTGGTGTCCCCACTGAGGCTCAGGCTCAGGCTCAGACTGTTGAGGATAACGATGAAGATAAAGGAAGTGAACTTGACACTTCCAAAGTTGAAGGAACTGAGAGTTCTATCACTGAATACAACATTCTCTTCTTTCGACATCTGTATGACATTCCCTCTTCTATAACTTTAAGGAAACCTCTGAAGGACAAGAAGGCCTTCGATGACCGATAGGGAGAGCTCTGTGTCTATGAGAAGATGTTCAAACTTGGCTTTTGTCTTCCAATTCACCCCATTATTCGAGTCATTCTCTCGTACATTAACTTATCTCCTTCATAACTATACCCCAACGCTTGGAGGGTCATAATTGGGACTATCGTCCTTTGGAAGGCAGTTCATCATACCCACCTTCCATTTAGGGTTTTCTTAGCATTTTATATTCCCTCGTCCGCTAAAAATCATCCTTCCTACTACCACTTCGTAGCCAGGAAATCAGATAAGAAGATGATCTTAGTAACCTAGACTTCTAATCATAACTGGAAGCCTCGGTACTTCTTTGCCTCAGGGTCTTGGAAGTTTGTCCCTAATGAGGATTGTGGAACTTCTATTCCAAGAACTCCTCTAAGATGGGCCAAGGTCTCTATCTCGGCCAAAATCGACCCTGGATTGAGCTAATACAACTATAAGACTGTTGAGAACCTTGGTAGTTAGGGCGAAGATAGAAATCTCGTCAAGTACGAGCATTTGATGACCTCCTACTATTTATCTTAGATAAGTTTGGGGGGTGGACCATTGGCTGAGCTTTGTAAGTGCTCAAAATACTTTTTCACAACAAGTTATATCTCATATCTTTCATATATCTGATCTGCTAACTCCGATGTTTATCCTTTTACAGAGAGACTAGAAGTTATTTCAGACAATCTCTGGAACATGACTGTACCAAGTATTACGAAGCACATGGAGAAGCGTGGTGGCAAGAGTGCACCTCCTCCTGCCCAAACAAAGAAGGGGAGGGCTCCTACCGACACCACCAAGAAGCGGAAGGCTCTTGCAGACCCTTCCTATACGAGACCTAGTAAAGCTCCTACTGTTGAGCATGGTATCCCCATTTCTATAGACGAGGCTTTAGCCGCTCACCTCTCTGCCCCGAAGATCGGCGATAACATCATCGACCACGGTACCAAAGCCTCTGATACTCTCGACCGAATGATGATCGAGGACGACAAACATTTTTTACAGTCAATGGACGTCCCTCTGTATGTTGAGTTTGCTGTCCACCTAGTGGTTCAGGTATTTACTTTTAATTTTTCTCAAGTGTTACCTCTGCTCTTAGCAATTAATTATTACTAATGTGTTTTATTCTTTCTTCTAGGGTTCCCTTTCTCTCCATCGTCTGACCAACTATACGCTGAAGAGGCTTCCCTTGATAAAGAAAGGTCGGGATGCTGAGAAGGCCAAGAACGACTCCAAGAAAGAGATTGTTGACTTGAAGAAAGGTCTGAAGGAGAAAGACAATGATATCTCTCGAATGAAAACTGATCATACCCAGGCTTTGAAGGACAAAGACGAGAGCCTTCAATCCAAAATTGATGCTGCTTTTAAGGCTTCTCTAGAAGACGCTTCAAAGACGATCATCTAGGAATACCAAGCCTCATATCAATTCGTTAGCTTTAGCCTTGAGTATCTGGAGATAGGCATTAAATAAACCAGTCGATGGGCTACAATCAAACAAGCCGACTCTAGAAGTTTATCGATCGAGGACTTTATTGGTCTCGAATTTACCAATCCTCAGCTTGCTCGAGCCTTGAAGGAGGTTGAAGAGGGTGATCCAGTTGAGACCAGATAGCTAGAGGTTACTGAGACCGATAATGGCGCTCATGATGGCGAGGTCGAAGTTAGCAATCCAAACCCTGAGCAAACCGACACTGTTACTGGTGGCTCGGCCTGAGCTGACCATCAAGTTAAACTTTTAACTCCTTCTTTTCTAGTCTGGCTCTTTTCCTTTTGTGAAGATGTTTATGCAATCCTTTTTAGATGAAGTATAACCTCTTCTTTTCAACTGATGTAATCTTTCTAGTTTAAATGAATGAAATTCCACCCTCTTCACTTGGGTTGTTTTCCTTTGCTTGTCACTTTGTACCCTGTGACTACGATGTTTCACTTATTCACCATACCATAAAAATTGAATGATAGGAATAAAAACAAGTAACAATAGACACTTATAATTCACTGATTTAATAGTTTTAGATGATGTCTGAGGTCACCAATTTCATGATGTTTCACCTCACAATTTAGCATAATTCACCAATTTTATCATAATTCACCATACCATAATTCACTAAGTAAATAATGTTTAAACATACACTGCTACAAAAGTGTTAATAGAACATTGATGTTTCTCATTCATACTCTCTCCATAAATTAATACATGAATTATAATAAAGTAAAATAACTACAACATCATAAGTAATATTTCTTCAAATAGTCAGCATTTCAATGGTTGGAGAAAGGTTCTCATTCAAGATTCCGTAATAGATAGGTACCTAGTACAACCTCATCAATTACCCTATAAGGACCATGCCAGTTGTGATGGAGCTTATTGGATTTCTTCCACGTCTTCTTCAGGACCAAGTCTCCCACAACTATCGACTTTAACTTTACCCTTTGATTGTAGAACCTCACAGTTCTTTGCTGATAGGTTGCATGTCTTATCTCGATGTCTTCTCTCATTTCCTCAATTAAATCAAGATCAAGTCTTCTATTTTCCCCATTCCTCTAAGGGTTGTACGTTTGAATTTTATCAGTAGGAATCCCTATCTCTGTTGGGATGACAGGCTCTGAGCCATGGGGTAATATAAATGGAGTTTCCCCTATGGGTGTTCTCACTGTCATCCTGTAAACCCAAATCACGTCATATACCTCTATTATCCATCTTCCATTGGCCTCTTCCAACTTCTTTTTTATCCCATTAAGTATTATTCGATTTGTGACCTCAGTCTGACCATTTGCCTGTGGTCGTCCAGGTGAAGAAAATAATTGCTTAATCCCTACTCTTTTACATTAATTTTCTAAGGAAACATTCTTGAATTGGGTTCCATTGTCTGAGATTAGGGTGTTTGGAAGGCCATACCTGCATATGATGTTCTTCTATATGAATTTAAAAGTCTTATGTTTAGTGATTGTGATCATCGGCTCGACTTCTACCCATTTGGAAAAATAATCAATTGCCACAATTAAGTACCGATAGTTGTTTACAGCCTTTGGCAGGGGTCCTACCAAATCAATGACCCACACTAAAAATGGCCAAAGTGAGCTGATAGAAGTCAGAGGTTGGTGTGGCTAATGAGGAATGGTGGCGAACCTTTGACACTTATCACACCTCTTTACATACGTAGTTGCATCTTTGGCCAGGTCGGCCACCAGAACCCCTGAGTGATTATCCTCTTAGCCAACTACCTTCCTCTAATGTGGCTTGAACAAGAGCCCTTAGGCACATCTTTCAAGATGTATGGAACCTCTGAATGATGAACACATCTGAGAAGATGGAGTAAGAATCCCTTTTTGTACAAGATATCTCCCATATTAGAGAATTTAGCAGCTTTAAGCCTTAGCTTTCTCCTCTCTAACTTTGACTCTGATAATTTTCCCTCTCTGATATATCTGATAAGAGGGTCCATCCATTAGGCCCCCATATTCATATTTAGACAAGGTTTAGCAACCTCTTCCTCTTTGATGGTCGTCTTGAGCAAAATCTCGACTGGTACTATTCTCCTTATATCGGTTCTTATTGTTGAGGCCAACCTCGTGAGTGCATCAGCTCGGCTGTTGTCCAGCCGAGGTATCCTTTTCATCTTTACCTCCTTAAAGATTTCTTGCATCGATCTTACCCTCTTCAGATATTTGTCCATCCTTTCATTTTTGGCTTCATATCCCCAAGATTTGGTTCACAACTAATCTTGAGTCACTGTAGACTAGGATCTGGCCGACACTGAGACATTTTGCCAAAGAAAGACCTGTTATCAATGCATCATACTCTGACTCATTTATGGAGGCTTTAAATCTGAATCTCAGTGCATACTTAATATATGTACCATTCAGTTCCAACACTATCAGCCCTGCTCCACTTCCATTTTCATAGGACTACCCATCAACGAAAAGGTTCCAGATAGTTTCATTTGAAGAAAATTTTCCCTCTATCAGGATCCCCTATTTGAAAAGGTGTCACTCTTCTTCATTCTTAACTTCCTTTTTTCTGGTTGTACTTGTGTCGACCTCGTCCAAAGATCGGTCGATGTTCCTCTCCACTAGCTCATCTTTAGCCTCAAAACTATTCTCAACCTCGGCCTCATCACAGGTAAACTTGGCCACAAAATCTATGAGTGCTTGTCCTTTAATGACAACCCTGGGTTGGTAAATAATATCATACTCTCCTAACTCAATTTCCCAGGTCATTAGCCTTCCTGACTTCTCAAGCTTATAGAGGACTTGTCTGAGTGGGGAATCAGTTAGGACGACCATGGAATGAGCTTGGAAGTATGGTTTCATTTTCTTAGAAGCGTGTATCAGAGCATAGGATCATTTTTCCATCCTAGGGTACTTCTGCTCAGACCCTTGGAGTGCCTTGCTATTGAAATACACTGGTCTCTACACTCCATCCTCTTCTTTTACTATTGCAGCGCTAATGGCTGACTCTGAGATAACTAAATATACATACATCCTCACCCTGAATTGGCCGTGATAGGAGTAAATGGGATCCGAGGTAGGACTTGAGCTCTTTGAAAGTTTTGTCACATTCCTCATTCTATTCGAAGGTTTTTCTAAGAACTTTGAAAAATGGAAGACATTTGTCTGCAGCTCTAGAGACGAACTTGTTAAGTGAAGCCACACGTCCGGTCAGCCTCTGAATATATTTGATGGTTCTGGGTGTCTTCATTTCCAGCAAAGCCTTGATCTTCTTAGGGTTGGCCTCTAAGGTGGGAGAAATGAGAAAAAGAAAGAAAATGAGGAAAGAGAAAGGGTTTTTAAACCTTCTCTAATGATGAGGCATAACTTCCAATGCACTAATCATTGCCCTAGAAAACCTAAAAGGTGTTGTCAGAGCAGTCACACCTTGGGGTAGACGCTAGTCACTTCAAAGAGTGACATGTGTCCAAGGAACCACTCCAAACACCAAGACACCAAAAATTTCCCTTCATTAACCTAACTCATATACCCCTCAGCCACCTACTCACATAGGAGACTAAGGGCTAGGGGGTGGTTGATATGCCCAAAGTGTACCCTCATACTCGGAGTTAGCAACCTCGATTGAGCTCATAGCTGAGTCATCAGGAAGCTCACAACAGCCATCAGAAAGGTTGTCCTTTATAAGGTCGGCTCTTCATTATCCAACCTCGGTTGAGCATCAGCCGAGGTCAGCAGCATCTTATGGGCTCAAGATATTGCCATCATCGTACTATGCTTCAGCCGACACTGCAACTATGCCTAGTGCCTCACCTCGGCTGGTCAATCAGGTCAAGGTCATACTTGCGATTGGAAGACTTTGACAACCCTCAGACTTACTAACATCGTACTCGACTAGGCCGAGGTTCAACAGATGACCTCACTGGTCCAAGCATACGCAAGCACATAGAAGATTTGGAACATGTGAACAAAGCAGTTATAACTAAATCATTCCCCTCACGTGAGGGAATATTTAGCCATCCTTCCTTACATGTGGAACATCCAGGTGTCCACATGTGATTGGTGTATTCAGCACACACGTGCTCATGGCATGCTTGGGAGGTACACTACACACCCCAAGCACTATATATGTCCTCCCCTACCTTGTAAAGGGATCCGAAATTATAACCCTAGCCAAAACTCTATTTGTGCACACTGTAGAGAGAGAAAGCTTATGTGCATTGTATTTATGGCCATTAGTGCCCATATTTAGTGGATCACACACTCACAGTGGACGTAGGCCAAATTGGTTGAACCACTTATATACAAGTGTTTATCCTCTTCTCCTCACCTCCTTCTACCAAATAATTGCTCTGGTGTTGTCATTGTTGCTACTAGCTTGAGCTTATCAACACCTCATCTGATGGTGCTATTTACAGCATCATCTATAGGTATTCACACAACCTAAGTATTCGTATAGTAGGTATTCACACAACCTAAGTATTCACATGGTAGGTATTTACACAACCTTAGTATTAATATGTTAGGTATTAACACAACCTAATTATTCCTGCTTGTATGTAGTATATTTCTCTCATATACTCACGGTACTATTTACTTCAAGATTTCTCTCACTATCGTAATAAATTCGAGTATTCACCCAACTCTAAGGGCCCTAGTTACCCCTTTATAAATTTCAGTAGTTAAGCCACCCTACTGGTTTAATTCATCAATTTAATTCCCAAACTCCCCATAATTTATTATCTTTCTCTCGGATAATTTATGGCACAAAATCAACCCAATTTCATTCTCGTCTTAATCCTCTTAATAAGACTAAATTATGAAGCAAATGCATGCCTACCGTAATATATTAGTCTCTCAATATTACTCGACCAAAGTCCTCAAAAATCTCATAACAACGATTTAGGATGTTAAGGCAAAAAGGGGAATTTTTATATTTTCTAGGATCCGGACCGGCTCCCTTCTATCCCGATCGATTTTCCCAGGACCGATTCCCTTCATTGCACTTCATCTTCTTCGTTTCGCAGGTGCATTTTTCACCATTAATACACCTCTAACTTCCATGTTTCTCCAAGAAACTTCAAACCAATTTTCCCAAACCCTTACCACATGTATTATGACTGTTTCTAATGTAATTTTTTGCATCAAAACATTTTGAATAACATTCAAGAATGGACTCAATCATATAGTCCTCAAAAACCCTAGGTTTTATGTTCTTTCATCATCATACATCAAAACCCCATATTTAATTTGTGAATAATAATACAAAATCTCTAGTTTATTATCCTCTACATATATCAAATCTTTTTGCATGCAATTCCTACCCAAACATGCATTTAAATCAATCTTTTCTTCCAATATTCATAAGAATTATCAATAAAAAACGTAGACACATGGGTATTATAATTTCATATTAAATGAAATAAACAACTTTCCTCTAGGTTTGTTGGGTCTGAATTTGTGGTGATGTCGATGGATCAATGTTTCTCTCTTCAAATTTGTATTCCTTAGATAATTAGGGTGCAAGATTTGGGTCTAATTCTTCAAGAATACCTCCCAAGCCTTGAAAATTTCTTTATCTCTTCTCTCTAATGGTTTCCTAACTGTTTCTGACCCTAGACTCAAGTCTTAAACATCAAATATAACACTTAGAATTTCGTTGGTCCCTTAACCTTTATTTGACAAGTGACCTAAACACCCTCAATAGGTGCCGGTTTGATCTAAAATTGATCCGGGACCTAAACAATACCCCTGGGTACACTTTTTTGACTATTTCGACACATTTAGGATCATCAGTGACATCTAAATTGTCATCGGAGTCACTAGAAATATATTTTCTTTCTCAACCTCAAATTAGTCTACACGTGACTCCCAGTTGAGATAAAATAAAATATGCATATATCACTCACCATGTCGTATTATAATACTTAGTAATTATTTACTATTCACACTTAGTAAATTTCATACTATAATATTAATCAATCTCTCTCTCTCTCAATTAATATTTAATAATCACATTTCTCATTTAATCACATTAAATTACTTCACTCACGTAATTTAAATACAACATAATTTTTCAAATTAATTCTTTGAATTAATTAAATTATAAATATGCAGAAATAGGGGGTAATACACACTTCCCCCTACACGGAATTTCGTCCCATAAATTAGGACATACTTGCAGTAAATAAGTTTGTCTACTGCTCTCGCATTTTATCCACCTGCTCCAATGTTGACTCATCAATATTGTGGTGTCCCCACTGAATTCGCACTAGTGGCACCACCTTAGACCGCAACTTACACTCATTACGATCCCGAATAGCCACAGGTCTCTCCTCGCACGAGACGTCTGGCTATAAATCAATTTTCTTAAGTGGAACGTGGTACAAGCTGTAATGCTCCTCCAATATTTCTTCAGCGATACCACATGAAACACGATGGGTATAAAATCATCGTCTAGTAGGCATCGCACTCTCATTAGTTACATGGGTGCATAGTGCACTTGTCTAACCAAAAGTAATAAGCATAAAATCACCAAATATGTTTAATTAGAGTAATGTTTGGGGTTTGACCCTTATTATTCTCTATGATTGATTTTAACCCCTGTAATTTTCATTTCTTGGGGTTCGGCCCCTTAAAATGACTTTTAGTGAAGCAAAAAGTATCACAAAATTTTTACCAAGTATTTTATTGTGATAGTCTTTTCATTGCTAAAAGTCATTTTAGGGATCAAACCTCAAGAATTTCCAATGTTGGGTGACAAAATCAATACAAAAAAATTAACGAGGGACAATCCCCAAATAACACACAAGTGGGGCGTGAGTGGAAGATGAATTTAGGTTGAGTTCTCTAATTATTTGTCTGAGTTGCCAATATTTAGGTCGAGTTAATATTTTATTCCGTCTGTTTCACACTTCATGACTCGAACTCAATTCGGAGACCTATTGTATCTGGTCACATTGGCCAAGTTGTCTCGTTTTCAACCGATTCTTTAAACCATCGCTTGAGTTCATGAAATTTATGTGCCATTTTCAGTTTCTTGGTCACCAATAAACAAACAATTACTTTAGTTACTTTAGAAATCATAGTGAGAGATTAATGTTATTGCTTATTTTTCATTCTAGAACATGTTTGGTGTCTCTATTAGTTCATAGACAAATTAAACTTATCAAATCAAAAAATATAGATGTGTTAGCTCCCTTTCCACAACGTATTCCCAATTGCAATAGGTATTAACTAAAAAATTAAAAGCAAAGTAAGAAATTTTTTTCTCGTCGATCTCACACTGGATGGACCTCTTAATAATTGATTATCTGAAAGATGTGGAATTGTACTAAACTTGGCAAATAGTTCAAGTGCATAAAATGAGACTCATTTACAACACATATCATCTCGTCGGCGCTCACGCCTAAAATATCTCTCCTCGCCTACTTATGGTATATCCTATCTATATATCCACTCCAACTACACTGGACATAATTACAACATATGAGCCCAAGGTCCATGTCTAACAAGTAAGCAACACGATCTAACCATAAGACTACAATATAGTAACATAATTCTAACTACGCGCTTCGAGTAATAACCAAACGTAGTGCTTATTTACGACCTTGTAAACTGATAAGTAATCACATCATTATAAGAATAGTAGCACAATCCATATCCTCATATGAAATTTGGAGTTCTACTATACTTGACAATCCAGTCCAAGTATACCAAGTTGTGCCAAACTTAGTTTCACAAATCATTTAATGTTACTCAATGCTCAAGGACAACAAATTAATTTCACGAGCATAGATTTATACACAGTTATATACAACATAAACACAAAGGCACATAACTGTTAAAAAGTAACATTTTACTCATAATTTTCTAATACTGAATTATTATTCAGGAACAAAAACAATATTACTCCTCTCTTTTATAAGACAAGCAGTTGTAATTGTTTGCATACTAGAACTTGTTTGTATTGAGTAATTCTAAATTTTATACTGGAACAAAGACAATAAAATGCATAGTTCTGGACAAGTGTTGCATATTCCCCCTTGTGCCGCTAAAAATAATGCTAAAATTCTCTAAAAGGGGGTTTTCGCAACAAAATGTAACATAAACGGCCCTTCAACTTATAAAAGCGTTCCTTGTTTATATTTCTAGTATGTTAATGGCATATGGGATTTATTTGCCTTAATGGACATATTTACATGGATATGCACTTATGATAAAATTCATATGTTCTAAACTGTTTTGAATGCAATAAGATATTGAGTGAAGCTTGACCACAATTAAGTGCTAATTGTTTATAAATGTAATCACAATAGTTTGTTGTAAATTTGTAACTATTGGCTTGTCAAAGATCCACATTGTTGATACAACCACATGCTCTAGAGATGATAAGGTAGGAGGACCTCATTTGTAAATCCTTTTTGAGCACCAAACCAACATGGTGATCTTATAGTGGCACCAAGCATTTTTTGTGTGGGGAGATCAATGGCAAAACTTCAAACTGAATAGATAGAGATGTTTAAAAGGCTTCTTCTAAAGAGAAAATAAAGAGGCAATTTATTAGGGGAGAGATATGAGAGCACCGAGGTGATTCATTGTGGTGGTGGTTGAACCCAAAAACAATGTTAGCGACGAAATTTCATTGCATGAGCGGTGTGTATACACACACACGAGAGAGAGAGAGAGAGAGAGAGAGAGAGAGAGAGAGAGAGAGAGAGGCCAATTTCTAGGATGGCGTGCCATTCCCTAAATGTTCTGGTGCAAAATTTGGAGTGTAAATTTCACACCTGTGGGAACATATTAAGGACACTTGCAAGGCTTGTGTGAAAATTTGGAGGATAAATATCAAAGTTGCGCTACATCATTCGGGACTGCTTAAACCCTCCATGTATAATTACAAATCCAGAATAATTCTTTAACACATTGAAATCACCTACATTGTTATAACAATTATTAATCCATCACCCCCCCCCCCCGCCTCCCATATCAAATTCAAACACAGAGAAAATTCCCACAGACAATGTCCAAAAATGTATTCCCTGATATCAAATCTCATATGCATCAAATCATATACAAGATCTTAATTGATGTCCAAAGATTCAAAATAATGCAATCCATAATGACAAAAAAATATCATCCTATAAAAAAACAACGTTATTTGGTCAACAAATTCAACTTTGGAAATCAAATCATCCGTACTGACCCAAAAACCCTAAAACATTAAAATTAAATAGCAAATACAATTACTCTATTAACTTTGGGGCCAATCCATGCAAGATATATGACCACCATTGTGCAAATGGAGATGATATTCATGCTTGCAGTAGGTCACATGAAAATAAAGAAAGAACATTTCAAACTAATATACCAAATACAAAATATATTCATCATCATGAGTCACACGATGCCAATGGAGAAGAGATATAAAATATGGGAGAAGACCATATGCAATTAAATCCAAGAGATTCAAATAATCATGGAATACTGTCAAGAGTACAAATTTTAAATATTTAAACACAAATAACAATCAAGTAAATATAAATCTACTAATTGATTAGATACTGCCTTTCTTGACAAACATAAATATTTAAACATGAATAAATGAACAATTAGAGATCATAGTCTTTCTTGACAAAATTTAAATATTTTTTTTTAAAATAGGGGAAAGCACCCCAAAAATTATATTATCCACAAAAGATGGAGAAACAGCCTCTCCACACCGTCGCGCATTAAAAGATAAAGGCGCATTTGAAAAACCCCTCAAAACTAAACTACAACTCCAATATAAAAATGAGTAAAATACTTGGTACTAAGTCAAATCAAAAGAGAACTAAGTGACCATAAAACTAGGCCAAGTAGATGCATAAGGCCCAAACAGAATTCAACAATACCAAAAAAAAAGTGTGAACCCTCAAGAGCAAAACAGGACAGTCTATTAGAATGTTCCACGAGCAGAAACTAGAAGTTGTAACAGCCGACCTCAACTAGAAAAAATGACAAAACTGACCAGATAAGTGTATGTACATGAGATTCCGAATTCATCTATAATATCTGCATTTTCTCTTGATTTACATTTATACGGCCGAGCCAAGAACACCATCCTTATATTCGAACGAATTTGCCCAGTGATATGATCCGAATTCATCAGAATATTATCAAACAAATATGATTACAACCACATCAAATTCTTCAACATATAAAGCAATGAACAATCTTTCACAACATAGCCCACAAACCTTTACCTCTTGTTCTAAGAAACCAATACATCATAATGGAACAAAAGGAACTAGGATCAAACTCAAGATCGAAATTACCCTAAAAATAGCGTCAAAGATGACACCACCGCAAAACAAAACATTATCTCAAAAGACATATATAACCGACATCAACAACATAGGACTTTTAATTTTGATATTGCCTCATCAATGGGATTGAACGTAAGAAGATTACCAACCTTTGTGATCCTGAACCATTTTATTCAGAGCAAAAAACACTTCCAGGCCTTGGAGATAGAGAGATGACAGAAAGATTCAGGGAAGGCACACCTAGATTAGATATCGTAAGTATTTATATATGAATACATGAACAGTTCGAGATAATAGTCTCATAAAGTTCACGCAGTTAGTCGTTGAGCATTAATCTAATAACTATTTAGGGATGCTCTCAGTTATAGTGTTTTCTTAAAGATTCAAGGGATGCATTCATAGTGACTTGGAGGGTGCAAGTGCATCTTCAGATTGGACAGTTCCATGAAGAGAGGAACTCCACTTCAAGATAACCAATTTAGTTTTTTTCCATACACTTTCTTTTTACAATGGTCAATGCATTTTATTTTCAAATCAGTCCATATTTTGATGGATATACCTACATTTTGTTATGAACCTAATGATCTATCATATATAGATTCACCCACTTTCTTTGCCTAATGAAAGTCATTGAATTCTAAAACAATCATTCAAACACAATAAACAACACACCATGCAAGTGGGAAATAGGAAAGAAAAAGGATTATACTTCGACGGACATGCAGGCAAACTGCAGAATTGCTCGGAGCTTCAATTTGTTTTGGACTGTGCAAACTGCAGATACAGAGAAAGAACCAAAACTCCAAGAAGATTCATCAGTTTCAAACTCCAATATATAATTGTAAAAAGAGAAAGATGGACAATACTTACAACTACATGCCGTAACAAAGAGAATTTATGGAAGATCATTACATTTACTCTTGAAGTACACAAGATCGATGGACAATTTTCCCATTTATTCAAATTATATAATTCACCAATTGATACCCAATAATAAAGAAAAATTCAAACAACTACAAAACTCAAAGTTTTCAAAACTTCTAAAAATAAACAGCTCGATAGATCAAGGACCATTATTTTAAGAGGACATTTTGATATGCAGGAACTTAAAGAGGATACCATCAAAAATCATAGAAGTTTCTTTTAATGAGAAAACAAGCATTAGTGGTTCATGCAAAACTCAAGTTGACCTTCTACAGCTACGATTTCAGATCATTATAAATTCATATAAACCAGATTGAAGTGGTTAATCCTCAATTCCGACATCAATTTTTATATCAGTATTATACGAGCAAATTGAGTTTAAGCTTAAAAACTAAAAATGTTAAATTTTTATGTTCTGTAAATTATTGGCTCTTTATTTAGATGATGAATCAATATGTGCATTTAAGGTCACGCTTGAGAATGACCAAAAAGTGATAGCAGCATGCATTGAATTATTATAAGTACCACAGTCTGTATATGGTAGTAATAAAGGAACATACGAGGCAAAAATATTTCCATCATATCACCATTGTCATAGTAGATAAAAGTTTGTCCTGCTATGCTTACACAGAAAAAAATGCAAAACACCACAGTGAAAATTTAGCTATAAAAATGCCCAATGTGATAATATATCAAATCGTGATTTTCTATGACTTAATGATCGCATCTTCTCCAATGCGAGGGACATGGAGATGATAATTCCATTTCCAAGACAATTTCATGTAGCAATAGATCATTAATAGCCAAAAAGAAAAAGGAAGACAACAAAAAAATGATTGAGAAAAAAATAAACCGATGGTTTTTACACTATCATGGCTTAATGGTCATAATGGTTTATAATCATTAATGGAATGGTAATAGAATTTTTTTGTATGTTCTTTTCAACACATCTTTGAGATAAATGTCAATATTAAACTGTAATCCTTGGAGGCAAAAGAACCTAGATTGAAGGTTTTTGGTCAGTTAGCTAAACAAAAACCAACATGTATTTCTGAATCTCTCAGAAAAAATATAAAATTTAACTCATTTGCACATTAATTCTTCTGATGGAAGACCGACTCTGGAAACTATACCACTTAAATGGACGAGATTGATACCATTGTCTTGTCTGAGTTAATACAATTTATCATTCATTGATGAACAATAGCGGCGTTAATAAAGGGGTGTACTATTCTCTCTAAGAATATGGGTGAACTATTCTCTCTAATAGTAGAACTTACTAACATAATGAAGACTGAATGTGATTACATTTGATCTTTTAACTATATCTGGTCGGAGACTGGTGAAATCTTTGTTTCTTTGTGGTGGTTACCTTCCTGGATCTAACGAACACATCCCCTAAAATTTTAATCTCTATATCAGGCCTAATCTAGTCCGTTCTTAGTCTCTACTCTCTATCCATAAACTCATTAAGTGTTTATGTCAAGTAATTCAGCCTAAAATGTACATACCTGGTTGTGCTGATTTTGATTAAGATTTGAAGCAAATGCATGACTCGAACTCTTGGCGATATGGGTTCACGTCATAACATTTTCTACATGCAGACACTGTGGCCTTCAAATTCAGACTTCAACTGATTGAGGGGCTCTTAAATATAAGGATAATGCTAAGAAGCTTTTTGCAATATGTTGTAAAGGCCCAAACACTTTTCCCTGAAGTAGAGAGTATATCTCAAATGGTGGCTACATTTGAAATTTATACATCTTCTCTGACCAAATTAATGGAGAAGTCAATTTTTATTCAGTTCCTGGATTGGACCCATTTGTCAAAAAAGCAAAGTTGTAGGAAACAGTACAAAAGGATGGTTACGATGATCCATCCCAATAAGAAAAAAACTCTGTTATGTCGGCTGATGAGGGAATTTAAGCTTGGTTCCTAAGCATGGAGTCTGAAGTTTGACAGTGTTAAGAAGAGTTCTTATGATATAAGGACAAATAATATTTGATACTTTATGGATCGTTTGTGGGAAGCATGTGAATGAGGGACTTTCTTATAAAAACTATATTGGTGTTTTCATAGCCCTCGAAGCAGGATAAACCCTGGTGAATGGTTCATCCCGTATAGTTCATGGTCATATACACCCAAAAAGGGGTACAGAAGTCATAGATTTAAAGGGACTATGTAAGAATTTATTTTTCACAACTTGGTTTGGTGCAAATTAAAAGTTGGATAATTTTTGGTGAAAATTGATTTGATTTGAAACACACACATAAGGGAAACCCACCCCTACGTTTCCACACACAGGGAGTACTCACGGGTGTTCCTGCTCTGGTTGGACTGCGCATCCTGGTGGGTTTTTTACGGTTAACTCATTGCAGATTTCATTGTGTATGTAAGTTGCGATTTATCTCTTCATAGTGAAATAAAAGGTTTTTTCTCTGCGGGGATTTTTTTCCTGAAAATTGGCGTTCCCTATATTTAATCTTGTGATTGTTTACTTTGCATATTTAATTGAATCAACATAGATGCATGTTTAGGGCTGAATTAAATTGATTAATGAAATTTGGGAAAATTGTCACATAATTAAAATTGGATTTATTTAAGAAATCGTTTTATTCCGATGTAGCACTCTCAAATTAGTATCAAAGCTTTTTAAACAGAGTGCATACCTTTCTCATCTTTAGCATTACTGTGCATTGAAAATAGGTTTTAAGTTTTTACCCCCATTTGAATCATATGGAGTATGAGAAAAAGTGTTTTTTGTTCTCACCTTTGATTAATTGCCCTTGTAGAGTGTAGACGTTTAAAACATCTCCTTTGAACTTTATTTTCTACTTTGATGATTTATAAATGAAAAATCCCTCCTCCCCACCCCCACCCCCGTTAAAAAAAAAAGTTAATTATTGATCCCTTAATTAACTAAGTCCCTATTTAGTTGTGCAAATTGTTTAATTACGTAAATGGGTTTCTTGGGAATTAGCGAATTGCAAATGAGTGAATTTGAAATGAGTTTAAATCCAATTTTACGAGATAATTTGATAATCTAAAATCGATATTAAGATTCAATCGGAAAAAAAAAATTAAAAATGAATGGAGGTTGTATGTGTGTGTGTGTGTGTGTGTGTGTGTGTGTGTGTGAGAGAGAGAGAGAGAGAGAGAGAGAGAGAGAGAACTTATAAAATATGGATGACCATATGTGAAATGATTCTATTTCAAATGGACGCATTTCACGTTTTTGGTGAAATGCTCAAATTTTAGATTTTACACATGAACTAAAATTGTTCAATTAATGAATCATTTCACTAATGAATCAACATAATTAATGGAACAAATGTAAATGAATCAATTTACAATTGGACCAATTTATAATTTAGGGACAACCAAACGGGACCTAAATATTTTTCTTTACAGCCATGTGTATCACACCTTTTGAGTGGATAATTATTTCAAAACCCAGGGGAAAAAACAAAGGGCAGGTTTCCAACACACAAAAGCATGTTACATGTCATGTAGACGAGAAAATCTTGAATACCTTCGTTTTAAGGATGACACGGTATCACAAGCCAATGGAAACTCTTTGTATCATTGAAAATGCAAGAAATGATTAATGTAAGAGAGAAAGATAATCAATTTTCATAAAACGTGCGTATTCAATTACTTTTCAAGGAAAAATGCTATTCGTACTAATGATTTACACCACGGTTAAGGTTGTGCACCACGGTTAAGGTTGTACACCACGGTTAAGGTTGTGCACCAAGAACATTAAAGTGATGTATTCTTAGTGTATGTCTAATACTTTAATGCATTTGGTACATAACCTTTCGTATAAATCCATGTTAAGCATAAAGTTGCCCTTTTTCAAGAGATGGGCATTTTGAATGCCACGACAACCTACATTATGAATTATTATACTGAGACCACAAACCCTCAATTACAACTCATCACATTGTTTATCCAAAATCGGATATCAACCAAAAAATTGGTTAATGACAAAAAATTAATATACATTCATTCGTCCTAGAACTGGTCAGCTTAGTTAGTAACTCAAGTTTTTTAGACTTTATCGTGTGGTCCCTAATAAACTATCTTTCTGGAGTAAAATATGAGTGAAAGATGAAAAACATTAGTGCAAATTGTAAAATATATTATGCAATATATCTTTGAGGACTATAAAATATGTGAATGCCACACAAAAGTGCAAAAAAAAAAAAGCTTGGATTTCTCACTATTACGTCTTCACATCAGATATTGGCCCTAACCACTCCATATAATTATGAATTGACTTTTATATATTCATCTCCCCATATTTGGATCCTAGACCAGACTGCATAATACCTCCAAAGGGATAGCTGCATGGAAGCAAAAACATGGAAGCAAAAACACTCTAGATAACATGCCACTATTTTGTGTTCATAAATACTTAGCAACCATGATCATGGTTAATAGGGACAACTATGATTTGGAAGTGACAGTGGTTAAAAATTATAAATTAGTATAACAAACTCCAAGTGATACATGTACAAAGATATAAATTTTGTTAGATTACAAACTTTTAACATGAAATCATAATGAGCATGATGAAAATTCAATTCAAAGAAAAAAATTGGATGTTCTTTTGAGCTCTATCATGTGATCAATTCAACAAGGAAAAAAACATTCCAGGAAGTGTACGTTCTGTAGTCTCTCTCCAAACTCTAAATCTTGGAAACACCAATCTACAACAAACAATGGGGCATAAATTACAAAGAGAAGAGTGTACCACTGAAAGGTAGAGGTTGGCAATTAAAATTGGCTAGCTATTTATAATCAAATTACAAAGAAACTAGCGGTAGTTTTCAACAATCTGGTCAAATGTGCTTAGTGTTTCACTAACAATGCTTTAAAATATGCATAGTAAATAAGCAAATAGACACATAAATCAAATAACAAATATTGCATTGGTTTGTTGAACGTATGCTCCATTGAATGAGAAGTTAAATTTAGAAGCTTAAATTCAAAATGACTCCTACTCGGCATATCCATGTTCTTTAACCATTCATAACAAAATGATCAAGTAAAGAAATTCATATATTTCTTAATCTTTATATTCAATAAAAAAAAAGAGAAGAAAAAAAACTTGAAATATTTAACTTAGTTACACCATATATCCAACTATTTAGGATTTTCTCCAAAATCACTTAGTATAGCTTGTACATTTGTATTGAAAAAACGTCTATATATCTATACCTTTATATATAACAAGAATATCGTCAGACTTAAGAAAAGGCATAAAAATAATCAAATTTAAAATTACAGAATGTCACACTCAATAAATCATAAATCCTAACAAAATCACAACGTTGATAGTTGAACAAATGAAACAATGCTACATTACCATTCAAATGAGGAACTACTATTTATCCAATCACCAATAAATTAACCACTAATAACCATTTGACCAAAAGTTTTACGAGTAAATTTATCTGAGCTTATAAGATTAACTAATTACGTGATCACAAAAAAAAAAGAATAAAAAAAAATTACGTGATAACCAATGATTAAAAAAATCTTTTGCAAATGGTACAAATATATAATCAATACTCCACCTTGAAAACGAACATCACTACAAAATCAACTTAACATGTCAAGGTTCGTCACAATGAGAACAATTAAAAGAACATAAAGAGTAGTAGGGGAGAACTTTTAGCCCAATGCAAAACAGAACTATTATTATCTCAAACTGAGCGGCCATTTAGCATTTACAAAATAAGAATATAAACACATGTATACATGTTAAATATTAAAATTTAGACATTTTATATTAGGTGAAGAACAAAGGTGGAAAGAAAACATAAAAACTCATGATTCCTTAGTATCTTATAGCAATCCAAGATATTCAAAAGTCCTAAAACTGGTAAGGGTTGGGTTAAGCCCGGGCGTATTTTTGGCGGTTTGAAATGAGTCCCGTAGTTGGTTTACTGAAGACTGGAGACCATCCCCCTGGCAACCCACACTCCCTAAATAGTTAAACCCCTTACCTTCTCCTCTTCTCTATCTCTATCTTTGTTCTTCTCACTCTCCCTCCCTGTGTCCAAATATTATCTGTAACATATATACACTAATGTATATACTTATGTAACGTATATATCTGTAACAAATCTGTTTCAAATTGATTATGTTCACAAAAAGACGAAACAGGGACTGAAACCGGGTTAGTAGTTTAGCCCGATTTCGTAACCGAGATAACATGCTGTGTAACTTGCCCATATCCAACCCTCAGTTGTACATAACCTACCCAAATCCGCCTAGAACCACCCAATTGCCCGGCCTACCACAAAGAGAGCATAAATCATCTAAACGTTAATTGAGGCGAAATCTCGCAAATCAATGCTGTGACCTAAGGTCACGGGTTTTATTCAAGGAAACAGCCTCTCTGCGCAAGCAGGGGTAAGGCTGCGTACATCTAGCCCCCCAGTGGCGGGAGCCTCGTGCACTGGGTTTGCTCTTAAGATATCCCATAAACAAAAAATTACAATATTCAAGTTTCAACAATAAATCAACTAACTACATGCGTGAAACCCAGCAAGAAAACTGAATTTGGGGCAAGAAATCTATGTATGCTCACAAGTTGTATAGTGTATAAGAAACTTATCTCTGTTACTGACTTTTCTTTGTTTTCAATTAGATTCTACAAAATTTACACCAGAAAATAATTAGTAATTTATTATAGAAACTAAATAGGAATTTGAATAAAATGTACAATACATGTACCTTATATCTGCAGATCTACAATGCCAGAAGTGTGCGTAACACCTATATTTGTTGTAGCAAATACAATCCTTGAAATATAACTAAAAAGTAGAAAATCAATCAAGCGCAGTAGTGAGACAAAATCGTTATTGATCAAATATCCAAAATTATACCACGTATAAAAAAAAGTAACCACAAACATCTCAAATCTGTAACAGCAGTCATAGAACTTACAAAGTATTATTTTGAAATTTGAAAGAGACTGGTGAGAGAGAGTTTTTCAAGAAAGTCTTTCTCTGTCTCGGTGAAATACTTGTAAGATTCTGTAATACCCCGTATTTTTATGCTATATTTAATTTGGGGATTTATTAAATTTAATGTGACTGTTATTTAATAAAAATCCGGAAATTAATTTTGTTATAATTATTAACGTGACTAGAGTTAGTAATTATGGGAAACTTGTTGAATATTACTAATGAGCATAGTAATATATTATATTGGTTATATTGAATGTCATAAGTGAATTAAATGACTGTTTCGGAAATTTAAGTCGGGACGTGCCCGTGTCACGTAGGGACTAATTATGTTAAATAAAAAGTGAATATTTTATAAGTTGTCCGTATGGTCATTTTGAGTGCCCCGACACGTCCGGAAGGGTTGAGATAGTCAGAAAAGTGTACCCGGGGGTTTGGTTCGGGTCTCGGAGTGTTTTTAGGCCTAATTAGTGACCCGGGAGGGCATTTTGGTCTTTTTCCAAAATAGGGTAATTAAACCCACGAATTTTAGCAGCCTTTATCAGATGGTTAGGTTAGCCATTTAGGGTTAGAACATACAGAACCCTAGGACGGCCATTGGAGAAGAGAGGAGAGACCTTTCTAGGAGATTCAGGGCCAAAACACCTCCGTTTGCACCGCCATCACCACCAACGCGTAGATCACGAGGAGGAGAACGCAACCACACCATAATCCACAGGAAATCAGACTTCTGAAAATCCCAGGCAAGTGTTTAACTTGGGTATTTTGTTAGTGCAATTTTCATATTAGTTTAGGATTAATTAGGAATGTAATCCATGTAAGAAAACCCCAAATTTTAATAGGAAATTGCATATAGGGAATATTAAAACCTTATGCTAGAAACTCTTGATGTTATAGATGTATTACCCACGAATTTTGATGTTATATGAGGAAGAAATTCTGGAGAAAAACTGAATTGAATCATAGTTATGAAAACTGTAGGGTTCTTGATGTTTAGATTAGATATTGGGTTGTTTAACCATGATTAATGATGTATACACGCATGCTGAACGTTAAAAACATCTGGAATTATGTTAGTATGTTAGTAGTAGACTTTTTGGGTCGATTAGTGTTGGAAAACATGGATATTGATGAAGAATTTTGATGAATGCCGTAACTGCAATTCTGCAGAATTTTTACCCAAACCTGCTTGATCGATCGATCGAGCATAGAGCATCGATCGATCGAAGGTTCGATCGATCGAGCCCCAAGCTTCGATCGATCGACCCCTCCTGGAAGAATCCTATTTCCCTTGTTTAATTAGTTAACGTAAGTTATCGTGAAATTATCTTTGGGCATTCTAAATAAAATGAATTGGGCGACATTGAGGACCAGTAGGGTATAAGGATAAATGTTAGAACCTTTAATCTTCAACGAAAATGGTATTTATGGGATATTTACTTTAGGTTGGTAGATTTATGAATTTAAAGGGTGAGGTACGTAAGAGAGTTACGTTGGAATCTAATAAAGTCACTTACTGAATTTCAGAATTTTGAGGATGTAATTCCATGAGTGTTAGGTAACAAGTGAGAAAACCCTTGGAGTTAAGGTTAGGAATAAAACCTTATATGTAATTCCATAACTGTGTAATTAAGGATAAAAGGGTATAATTACGGGTGATGAGAAGAACCTATATTAATTCGATAAAGTGGTATATTTATATGATTGTGTGTACATATATTATATGCATGTGAAAATCATACCCATGCTACTTGCTATCCCTGAGGTTTCCGCGCTGGGACAAGTCTTATCTCGATGGGACCTTTATGGGGGATATTGACTTGTACCCTAGAAGATAGATGTCCTTGGTACAGGCTATCGATGTGATAGTTCAGACGGTCTTAAGAGACGCCGGTATGTGCCACCCTCTTAGAGACTTGGAATCTATGCTTCGCCTCAATATTGTTTGTGTATTTATGTTAATACAATTCGAGAGTGATTCCGAATGTATTCCCCTTAAAATGAGTGATATGGGGCTTTGGATAGTGGAAGTATGCACGCACCATAGTTTTATTCGGGGTGCTGTTATATATATATATATATATATATTATACGAGTAGTTAATATATATATATATATATATATATATATATATATATATATATATATATATATATATATATAACTGTCTACTGAGATTTGATAAGTAGAACATGGATGTTGACTCAAATTATTAAATACTTGTTTTGAGAAAGTATAAAATGTCACGGGAACTTTATTATTTTTATTAAGTTAAAAATAGAGAATTTTGGGCTACTTGTTGGAACATCTTTTGAAGTAAATATCGTGTATTATAAATGTTACGAGTAATTTAAGTTAAGTTAAAGCTGTTAGAAAGACTAGTATGTTAGATGCTAAAACAAACCGTTGGGAAGGTTAGTGCGATAGGTGTGCACATTAGAAGAGAGGTGAGTATTTCTCAAGAGAGAGACGCACTAATATGTTATTGCATTGGCCTGTATCAATTTAAATACTTGCTTAACGTATTTTAAAATCAAACACACTTTCGGGCTCTGACCCGTTTCTTTTTCTCTCTCTCTCTTGTATATATATATATATTTTTTCAGGTGCCCAGCCACAGGGGCGTCTTGCTTAGGATCTCTTGAGAAGAACGAGTTGCAGCTTAGGTGGGAGTTGCAGGTCACTTGAGTAGACGGCTTCTGTTATTGACTCCACTCTTAGTACTCTCATTTATTGGGCACGTGTCGCCCTTTTTATCATCTCATTTGTTGTTGGGACATTTATATTTCAGTCATTTCCAGTATTGTTCTTTGGGATTTATTTCAGTATGGGCTTGTGATTTTAGTTTTATTATGTTGACATTCGATTGACGAATGTATGTTATTATTTAGTTCATCGTGGTGTGATTCTTAATTGTAGAAATGTTGTTTTAAATAAATAAATATTTTCTTTAATTAAAATTTGGAAAGTTTGTATGAAAAATGTTTTTGACACTTAGCTTAATTAGTTAGGGTGTTAAATTGGAAATTTTATTTTTATCGACAGTGATGCTGAGAATGAACCAACTGTTAACCTTGATTTAATTTAATAAAGGAGTGATCGCCCGGTATTTAATTAGGCGGGGTGTCACAGGTGGTATCAGAGCATCAGGTTCTAGTGTCCATAGGATCTGTACGCCTTATTTCTCTTTCAGCTTAACGTTATTGCTATAGAGCCCTATTTTTAGGACTGTTGTATTGTTACTTTTACGTTTAAGTCTTCAGCTATTCGAGATTTGTTGATAACTGTAGACTAATAAACTTGTTCACGTTTCAGATGCCTCCGAGACGTGCTCCGAAAGATAGGCGTGCCCAAACCGAGCAGCCAGCAGCTCAGGCACCAGGCACAATGAATGCGAATGAAGTAGCCGCCATTGTTGCTCAGGCGGTGAGTGCTGCAATAGCGGTGATTCGGTAGGCTCCACCCCAGGTTCAGGCAGTGGCGCCAGCACCATCACAACTTCCATCCGCATGGGAGAGGGTTCGGGATGCTTTTCAGAAAGCGCATCCCCCTGAGTTTTCTGGTAGCTCCGATATTGTTACAGTCAGCCAATGGAAGAAAGACATCCAGCGGCACCTCCGTATGTATGAGTGCACTGACGTGCAAAAGCAGTTATTGGCTTCCTTTAAATTGGTGGGAGCCTCATTACAGTTGTGGGAGCCCACTACTACTTTGGAGGAGAGGAACACGATCCCTATTCAGTTGTTCTGGGAGCGGTTTGACCGCAAGTATTTTCCACCCGCAGTGCAGACTGAGATGAGGCAGAAATTACTAAATCTGAAGCAGGAGAACCTTACTATAGCTGAGTATGAGGAGGAGTTCACAAGACTTCTCACTATTGTGCTGGATGAGGCACCCACTGAGGGCAAGAAGATTTTGCTGTTTGTCGACGGGTTAGCTTGGAGGATCCGTCAGCACCTCATTGGAAATCTATCCCTGAGTACTTTCACTGACGTACTCAATGTAGCGTTACTACATTGCCAGGATCACCGCTTCCATCTTCAGGGAAGCAAGAGAGCAGGAGAGTCCAGCCAGCAGGGCAGGACCGGGGGTAATAGTGTCGGTGGGGCACAAACTCATGGACAGACTCGTCAGCACGAGCAGAGTTCCCATCAGGGGGACCCTGCTAAGCGATTCCGTTCAGGTGATTCTAGGTAGGGATTCAGGGGTTTCAGGCAGGGCCATCAGGGCCAGCCTAATCAGCAGGGCCAGCAGGGCCAACACCGACCACAGGGACAGCAACAGGGCCAGCAAGGCCAACAGCGTGCACATCAGGGCCAACAGGGCTAGTGGCATGGATGTAACGGCCAGCAGGGCTATGGACAGCAGGGTCAGAGGGGCGCTAACTTCAAAGGAAGGTGATTTGAGTGCGGCAAACATGGCCATAGGTTCCAGGATTGCCCAGAGGGCGATAGGGACCCACAGCAGCAGGGAGCCCGTAATGAGCCGCAGAGACAACTTTTCCCACCTGCCTTCCCAGCTCCAGCTCAGGTGCCAGCCCTACCAGCCATTCCAGCAGCTCCAGTGCAGCAGGGGCAATTGCAGTATGGACGTGTCAATAACGTCCACCAGGCAGCAGCTCCATAGGCACCACCCGCGATTGAGGGTATGTTTCCTATCCATGGTACTATGGGTAAAGTTTTGTTTAATACGGGGGCAACGCATTGTTTTATAGCTACGCATTTTGCGAAGTCCTTAGGGTTGTTAGCCACAGCAGAGAGCACCGTGACGTCTGTCGACTCACCACTGGGGAGTGGGTCACTTATATTCTTTATATGCCGGGGAGTAGGGGTAGAGATTGGTAGCTTGGTATTGCCTGCAGACATGCTAGTCTTAGACATGCACGAGCATGATGTGATTATTGGTATGGATTGGCTCGCAGCTTATAGAGCCATGATTGATTGCTTCGGTGGGAGCATTATTTTTGCCATTCCGGGGCAAGAGATGTTTATAGTGGCGATGCCTCACCCAGAGGGAGGTTCGACCGCTCATTTATATTACATAGAGGAGGATACCTCTAAGGAGGTTGTGATTCCTTTGGATTCGATCCCAGTTGTTAGGGAGTATTCCGATGTGTTTCAGGAGATACCAGGCCTACCGCCCAGTCGTGAGATAGACTTCGTTATAGATTTATTGCCGGATACGAGACCTATAGCACGCGCACCGTACCGTATGGCTCCGGCAGAGATGCGAGAGCTACGAGATCAGATAGAGCAGCTATTAGGTCAGGGATTCATTCGTAGGAGTACCACACCTTGGGGCGCTCCAGTCTTGTTTGTAAAGATGAGAGATGGTTCACTAAGATTGTGTGTGGACTACCGAGAATTGAACAAGGTCACGATACGGAATAAGTATCCGTTGCCTCGAATCGATGATCTATTCGACTAGTTGAGGGGAGCAACTTTCTTTTCGAATATATATCTGAGGTCGGGGTACCATCAGTTACGGATTAGAGAGCAGGATGTTTCAAAGACTACCTTCTTGTCGAGATATGGGTCCTATGAGTTCAGGGTGATGCCTTTCGGGCTCACAAATGCCCCAACCGTTTTTATGGACTTGATGAACCGAGTATTCAGAGAGTTTTTGGATCAGTTCGTCATCGTCTTCATAGATGATATCTTGATATATTCACACTCCGAGGAGGAGCATGTCGAGCACTTGATGCAGGTTCTTCAGACTCTACGAGAGCATCAGTTGTATGTTAAGTACGAGAAGTGTGGATTCTGGTTGCGAGAGGTACAATTCTTGGGCCATGTTGTTTCTGAGCAGGGGATAACAGTTGACCTGAGCATAGTGTCAGTGGTGAGGGAGTGGGGACAGCCCACGACACCGATGGAAGTGCGTAGTTTCTTGGGGTTAGCCGGATACTACAGGAGATTCATTCGGGGATTCTCCAAAATAGCGGGTCCATTGACGAATCTGACTTGCAAGGGGGTACCATATGTTTGGAATGACGCTTGTCAGTTGGCTTTCGACGAGCTGAAGGACAAGCTTACTTCAGCACCAGTCCTTGCTTTACCGAAGCCGGGTGTAGAGTACCTGGTTTACATCGATGCGTCCTTACGGGGACTTGGGGGAATACTTCAGTAGGAAGAGAAGGCTATAGCTTTTGCTTCCCGCAAGCTTAAGCCGCATGAGAAGAATTACCCCACCCACGACCTGGAGTTAGCAGCGATCGTCTTTGCATTGAGAATTTGGAGGCACTACTTATTGGGCGATAAATTCCGTTTGTTCACAGACCATAAGTCACTGCAGTACCTGTTCACTCAGCGAGAGCTGAATATGCGTCAGCACAGGTGGTTAGAGTTTGTGAAAGATTACCAGTTCGATATACAGTATCATCCGGGAAAGGCCAACGTAGTTGCTGATGCGTTGAGCCGTAGACCGGTAGACGATGTAGTGGACATCTGGAAAGCAAAGTGGAAGGAGTTGGGTCACCAAGACGCAGTAGCACGTTCTTTCATATCCGTGATGACAGTCACACCCGAGATTGTTACGAGGGTGATACAGGCACATACCACATATCCGTTTTGTCAGGAGCAGATTTTACGACTTCTAGCCGAGGGTGCTGAGTCCTATTCTGTTAGTTCTGATGGAGGTTTGCGGTTTAATGGGAGATTAGTGGTTCCAGAAGGAGCGGAGTTACGTCATGAAGTGATGACTCATTCTCACGGGTCCCGATTTGCAGTACATCCGGGAGGTGATAAGATGTACCAGGACATGAGACGACAGTACTGGTGGAGTGGGATGAAGAAGGACATTGCTGAGTTTGTGTCCAAGTGTTCTACCTGCCAGCTGGTGAAGGTGGACCACCAGAAACCGTTAGGATTACTTCAGCCGTTTGAAGTACCCGCGTGGAAGTGGGAAAGTATTTCCATGGATTTCATTACAGGGTTGCCTACATCACAGCGGGGCCACGATTCCATCTGGGTGATTGTAGACCGTTTGACAAGGTGGCTCATTTTCTACCAGTGAGGACAGATTATACCACGGGTGAGTATGCCCAGTTGTTCATCGCTGAGATTGTTAAATTACACGGGGTGCCCCTAAATATTGTGTCAGATCGAGACAAGATTTTTGTGTCACGTTTCTGGGAAAGCTTTCAGGAGGCTATGGGTACAGAGTTGAGACTGAGTTCAGCTTACCACCCACAGACAGATGGACAAACAGAGCGTACTAATCAGATGTTGGAAGATATGCTACGCATGTGTGTTCTCGATTTCGGAGGAGGTTGGGAGCCACACCTCCCACTGGTAGAGTTTGCTTATAATAACTCCTATCAGTTTACGATTGGCATGGTTACATTTGAGGCTTTGTATGGTAGGCCTTGTCGTTCTCCAACTTGTTGGCTCGAGGTGGGGGACAACAAGTTGCTAGGACCAGAAGTGATTCAAGAGACCTCCGCGAGGATTGAGATAATAAGGAGTCGTATTCGGGTAGCCCAAGACAGGAAGAAGAGCTAAGCCGATGCAAAACGGTTCTTCTGGGAGTTTAATGTGGGAGATCAAGTGTTGTTGCATGTATCTACTATGAAGGAAGTGATGAGGTTCGGGAAGAAGGGGAAGTTGGCTCCGAGGTACGTAGGACCATTTCCCATCATCGAGAGGATTGGGCCAGTAGCATACATGTTGGGATTGCCAGATCATTTACATCGCATCCACGATGTATTCCACATCTCATCATTGAGACGATATCTTCGGCATGATAGGGTCCATACTCACATTGCGATAGACGAGATAGACTTACAGTCTGATAGCTCTTACGAGGAGAGACCAGTGGCTATTCTAGACTATAGTGAGAGGAGATTGAGGTCGAAAGTAGTTCCACTTGTGCGAGTCCAGTGGGAGCATCATAATGTGAAGGAATCTACTTGGGAGCGTGATGCAGATATGCGCGAGAGATACCCAGAGTTGTTTTTTACCAGGTATGCCTTATTTTCCGAATTTCGGGACGAAATTCCGTTATTAGGGGGGAAGTATGTAATACCCCGTATTTTTATGCTATATTTAATTTGGGGATTTATTAAATTTAATGTGACTGTTATTTAATAAAAATCCGGAAATTAATTATGTTATAATTATTAACGTGACTAGAGTTAGTAATTACGAGAAACTTGTTGAATATTACTAATGAGCATAGTAATATATTATATTGGTTATATTGAATGTCATAAGTGAATTAAATGACTATTTCGGAAATTTAAGTCGGGACGTGCCCGTGTCACGTCGGGACTAATTGTGTTAAATAAAAAGTGAATATTTTATAAGTTATCCGTATGGTCGTTTTGAGTGCGCCGACATGTCCGGAAGGGTTGAGATAGTCAGAAAAGTGTACCCGGGGGTTTGGTTCGGGTCTCGGAGTGTTTTTAGGCCTAATTAGTGACCAGGGAGGGCATTTTGGTCTTTTTCCAAAATAGGGTAATTAAACCCACGAATTTTAGCAGCCTTTATCAGCTGGTTAGGTTAGCCATTTAGGGTTAGAACATACAGAATCCTAGGACGGCCATTGGAGAAGAGAGGAGAGACCTTTCTAGGAGATTCAAGGCCAAAACACCCCCGTTTGCACCGCCGTCACCACCAACGCGTAGATCGCGAGGAGGAGAACGCAACCACACCATAATCCACAAGAAATCAGACTTCTGAAAATCCCAGGCAAGTGTTTAACTTGCGTATTTCGTTAGTGCAATGTTCATATTAGTTTAGGATTAATTAGGAATGTAATCCATGTAAGAAAACCCCAAATTTTGATAGGAAATTGCATGTAGAGAATATTAAAACCTTATGCTGGAAACTCTTGATGTTATAGATGTATTACCCACGAATTTTGATGTTATATGAGGAAGAAATTCTGGAGAAAAACTGAATTGAATCATAGTTATGAAAACTGTAGGGTTCTTGATGTTTAGATTAGATATTGGGTTGTTTAACCATGATTAATGATGTATACACGCATGCTGAATGTTAAAAACCTCTGGAATTATGTTAGTATGTTAGTAGTAGACTTTTTGGGTCGATTAGTGTTGGAAAACATGGATATTGATGAAGAATTTTGATGAATCCCGTAACTGCAATTCTGCAGAATTTTTACCTAGACCTACTTGATCGATCGATCGAGCATAGAGCATCGATCGATCGAAGGTTCGATCGATCGAGCCCCAAGCTTCGATCGATCGACCCCTCCTGGCAGACTCCTATTTCCCTTGTTTAATTAGTTAACGTAAGTTATCGTGAAATTATCTTTGGGCATTCTAAATAAAATGAATTGGGCGACATTGAGGACCAGTAGGGTATAAGGATAAATGTTAGAACCTTTAATCTTCAACGAAAATGGTATTTATGGGATATTTACTTTAGGTTGGTAGATTTATGAATTTAAAGGGTGAGGTACGTAAGAGAGTTACGTTGGAATCTAATAAAGTCACTTACTGAATTTCAGAATTTTGAGGATGTAATTCCATGAGTGTTAGGTAACAAGTGAGAAAACCCTTGGAGTTAAGGTTAGGAATAAAACCTTATATGTAATTCCATAACTGTGTAATTAAGGATAAAAGGGTATAATTACGGGTGATGAGAAGAACCTATATTAATTCGATAAAGTGGTATATTTATATGATTGTGTGTACATATATTATATGCATGTGAAAATCATACCCATGCTACTTGCTATCCCTGAGGTTTCCGCGCTGGGACAAGTCTTATCTCGATGGGACCTTTATGGGGGATATTGACTTGTACCCTAGAAGATAGATGTCCTTGGTACAGGCTATCGATGTGATAGTTCAGACGGTCTTAAGAGACGCCGGTATGTGCCACCCTCTTAGAGACTTGGAATCTATGCTTCGCCTCAATATTGTTTGTGTATTTATGTTAATACAATTCGAGAGTGATTCCGAATGTATTCCCCTTAAAATGAGTGATATGGGGCTTTGGATAGTGGAAGTATGCACGCACCATAGTTTTATTCGGGGTGCTGTTATATATATATATATATATATATATATATATATATATATATATATATTATACGAGTAGTTAATATATATATATATATATATATATATGAGATTATGATATTTGAAACTGTCTACTGAGATTTGATAAGTAGAACATGGTTGTTGACTCAAATTATTAAATACTTGTTTTGAGAAAGTATAAAATGTCACGGGAACTTTATTATTTTTATGAAGTTAAAAATAGAGAATTTTGGGCTACTTGTTGGAACATTTTTTGAAGTGGATATCGTGTATTATAAATGTTACGAATAATTTAAGTTAAGTTAAAGCTGTTAGAAAGACTAGTATGTTAGATGCTAAAACAAACCGTTGGGAAGGTCAGTGCGATAGGTGTGCACATTAGAAGAGAGGTGAGTATTTCTCAAGAGAGAGACGCACTAATATGTTGTTGCATTGGCCTGTATCAATTTAAATACTTGCTTAACGTATTTTAAAATCAAACACACTTTCGGGCTCTGAACCGTTTCTTTTTCTCTCTCTCTCTCTTGTATATATATATATATATATATATATATATATATATATATATATATATATATATATATATATATATATATATATATATATATATTTTCAGGTGCCCAGCCACATAGGCGTCTTGCTTAGGATCTCTTGAGAAGGACGAGCTGCAGCTTAGGTGGGAGTTGTAGGTCACTTGAGTAGACGGCTTCTGTTATTGACTCCACTCTTAGTACTCTCATTTATTGGGCACGTGTCGCCCTTTTTATCATCTCATTTTGTTGTTGGGACATTTATATTTCAGTCATTTCCAGTATTGTGCTTTGGGATTTATTTCAGTATGGGCTTTTGATTTTAGTTTTATTATGTTGACATTCGATTGACGAATGTATGTTATTATTTAGTTCATCGTGGTGTGATTCTTAATTGTAGAAATGTTGTTTTAAATAAATAAATCTTTTCTTTAATTAAAATTTGGAAAGTTTGTATGAAAAATATTTTTGACACTTAGCTTAATTATTTAGGGTGTTAAATTGGAAAATTTATTTTTATCGACAGTGATGCTGAGAATGAACCAACATTTAACCTTGATTTAATTTAATAAAGGAGTGATCGCCCGGTATTTAATTAGGCGGGGTGTCACAGATTCAGATATCGTGTGAGAGTATGAGTGATATTAAAACTGTTCTCAACAGTATAAGAACTGAATTTTGGCAAAATCTTAACCTATGCATTTATTTTGTTATGAATAATGAAACACCTTTCTTCTATATTAATTATATAGATTCATTCCTTTCCATCAAGCTACAAATTGTTAATCTTGTAAACATGAATTACTTTTAATTAGAAATTAAAAGTACTTGTTCACTCATTTTTTTAATCTAAGGAATTTAATTTACAAAAGAAACATATTCAAATTTACAATAATCTTAACTTATAAGAGTGGAAGAGTGATGGAGAATTTTAAAGGTGTAAGAATACCTATACAGATCTCCTGCGGTGGCAATGGTTTCTCTTGGTGAACTACTGTTGTCCATGTGAACTAACAAGAGATGGGCGTGCTCTTCTTAGACCCACCACTACCCTGAATGAAACCAAAGTCAATAAGGACCCTAAAACTATTCAATTAATACTAACATCACAATATGACATCCCAAAATGAGAAAATGACACATGACACATCAAATTTCACAACCACTCAAGGAACTCAAGGAATTCAAAGAATATTAATCCAACTTGAAAGTCCCTGGATTAAAGAAAATATTTCCTGTATGCAATTTTGTGCATACTGCTTATATTTTAGATCTTTATCTATACACTTGATTTTTTTTGAATTTATATTTTCTTGATTTTTAGAAGCACCAATCATTAGCATATGGAAAGGGAAGGAGTGGAGATGGAGGATTCTGAATAAAGGGTATGAAAGATTGACTAATTTTTCTGTATTTGTTAACAGAGGCCATGAAGACTATTTAAGACGTTAGAGATATTATACATACAGTGATTTTATCTTCATCAAAATAATGAGATGACCCCAATATTTTATAAATCTTACATAGTTAGATAAAAATAATAGAAGAGAAGAAAAAACTTGTAAACCGTACACAATATTCACGAGGTTCTGCAGTAGTACATGCATGCATGGGTCGAGATAAAGATCTAATATATCCTTAACTTGTTACAATGAGGCATAACTAGATGGTTGGATGTATAACAGATTCATGCAGATAGAAAATAAGTCATGAGGGTCTAAAAGTAAAAATATTGATAAATCGTCTCTATATCCTTGAAACACATCTGGAGGAAGTGAATTTTCAAACAAAAACTATTCATCATCCACAACAGAATGCTCATGCCTTGCTTTGTATATGTGACTAATGGAACACGTCTGTGTTTTTAACTCCTTGCACTATCTAATAACATAGGTGATAGACCATGCATTGAAAGCATGAACCAAAGCTTCTGAATTAGTTTACACTCTTGAAATTTGAATACCATTATAAATACGAAATTAAAGACATGTATGTTCAGAATATAGAAGTTGACAATGAGCCTTTGTGCTAAACACACATTCTTACGGGAACCTTGGTCAGAATTGATGACCACAGTAATACCCATAGCAAAACATGTTAAGCCTTATGGAAACCAATCAAAATGACTACTAGATTTCATTGGAACATATAGGAAGGGTTTATAAACATCACCCCTGAAGTTGAGGTCCAGAGAAAATTATCTGTGAAACTCTGTTTTTAGCAATTCATGGATCAATCCCGACCACTGATATATTAATGCACTAATAATTATACAATTTGTTTCATCAAATACTAAAAAAACAAAAACCAAAATATTTAATGGAAAAGATATGTCAAGAGGTTTTAAATAGAAGTACAACATGATCCATTCATCTATCTATATTCAAATATACAGTACCAACAACAGACATTCTTATGCAATCATAGAAGTGAGACATTAGAATATTAACACATAAACAGATTATGGCTTAATCTATGAGACTACAACCCTAAGACTAAGCTCTACGCTTATAAAAACTTGGATGCCATGAAGTTCGAATGCAACTTGCAAGGGAAATTACATTCGTCAAACAACTTATGACTCAGTAGAAACCTTAAGAATCACAAAAACATAATCATAAAATAATGGTGCCAATTATATAAGAAAGTAGCACTACCAATCAATATCACATTCGTATACTTATCTGTAATGGGAACCTAATTTGGAAATAGAAGAAAATTCAATGAAATTTACCTCACCTTTTGAAAAATCACTTGTATGAACAACAAATTATTCATTTTGGAAACATAAAATACTCTTAACTGCAGACTCTTCATGAATATTTTACATTACCTGAAATTTCTCTCTTGAAAAAGAAAAAAGGATGGAACAAAAATTAAACTCAATTGAAGGGAATAAAGAGCTTCAGTCAATCGTGGTAGCCCTCGTGCACACTCAAGTTTTAAACATAAAGAATTAAATTTACTGAAGAAATATATCTCAGTTTACAGAGATCATAATTTATAAGATTGGAAAAGTGAGTGGAAATGTTAAAGAGATGGTGAGAATACCTGGACAGATCTCTGGTGGTGGCAGTTGTTTCCCTTGGTCAACTATGGTTGTCGGAACAGGGAGGTGGTGTTCTTATCCCACCCACTATCATGAATGAAACCAAAGTCAAAACGAACCCTAAAACCACCAGACACACACACATACACATATCGTCAAATTCACCAAACCTCTCCAAATCTTCGTCAACATTTCTAGTTATAGAAAGAGGACACAGAGCAAAGATAGAAAGAGAAATAATAGACCTTTGTGAAGGGATCATTTGGATATTATTTTGTTTTCAATAGAGACGTGCTCAGTCCGTGACTTATCTAATCGGTTAATTTGTATTCAAAATTGAAGCGCTAGAATTCATGTCTTAATCAATGGGTTAGTGATGTAATTTAATGTAAAAATCAGGTCGATGTGGATGAGAAACATTAAATTAATTGGAGCCTCAAGTTGTTCCACATACACGAAATTCTTTCCATTTTTTAATATACGTATATGCTAAGAGACCAATTAAACCTACAAGCCGAAAAACACTTATAAATCCAGAGTTGGAAATTCAATAAAACATTATTAGTGTACACAAGCTTACGAATGATCTCCTCTGTAGATAAGAAAATAAGGGGAAGAAACACACATTTTGGGCGAAAATAAAAATGTGAAAATTTGCGTTAGATGATGAAGAGGAAAACACTGCTTTGTTTTCAGATGGAATCAAATATGATCCCAAGAACTGGAAGACAGGAGAAAAGAATAACTAGCTGTAGAGAATATATAATTTTATAAATACATTGTCATTTCCCTAGCATATTCATATAACTACTTCTTTAACCAATAGAATTTTCACTCCAGTAGGCATTTATTTGTATATGTTACGTTACAATAGCTTCTCTCTCGAGTACAACATTATGACTAATTGGTGTAGGTTTCTCTGTGTAAAATAATTTTGACCCTCCTTTTGTAATTAACATTTATTTTTACTTTTCATTTTTGTTTTAATGAGAACACAAAGAATATTCGTTGGTTTTCCCTTTTAGTTTAGCACATGTTGCGCATGGTGACACAAATGCGTAGGTTCAAGGCATTCAAACAAAAAGATAACAAATTGGGATTTTCAAGGCTAGTTCTTCCCTTTATATAGTTCATAAACTATTCTAATCCCCTTCTTAGTCCATAACTTCACCTTGATAAAATTTCTTTCATCCTCAAAATCAACACTTCAAGGTGTGTACTTCCCTCCATAAGATTTTGAACCTGACAACTGAAAATTTATAAATGAACAAATCTACTGCTCATAGTTCACAATAGCCACCATTTTAGCCACTAAACTCTACTGCATCAGTGCATAAGTAATATAACCCTTTAGCATTCCCTTGACCTTTGATTTCAGTCTCTTCTTCTCCATATGCTTATTCACAAGCTCATCATCAGGCTCGTGTATGGGAACAAATGATGATTCACTCTTAGGTTTTCCCTTACGGTGAAGTGGGAGTTTTACAGGGAGGAAAACATGGTCATCAATGGTGAACGATTGAACCTCAACTTCAGATCCTCAGTTACAGTTGACCAAGGCTAGGGGCACAGGTGCCGATTGTTGAAGCGACTATTTTACCTAAGTGTGGGGACTTCGCAGGGGCTTGAATCAGAGAATTAGAGTCGATTGGTCAATGTAGGAACTTTTGAGAGGGTAGTCCTTTGATGAGAATGACGTTGGTGGAATGTGGTTGGCCTCCCAAGGGCTTTGATTACGGTGAGGGATGTTGTTCCAGCAAACCATTGGTTATTTCCCTCGTGACTCTCTTACTTCGCTCGGCATCTAGCCTCTATCTCATCAAAAGCGGCGAATGATACTTGCACGATGGCTGGTGTTTTCTCAATGATGGGCCTTTGGGTGGTCAAACGACGGCCTCTAAAGGGCAACCCCATGGTTCAGTCTGTTGCTCCTGGAGATTGTTCCAAAAGCCTCGCAATCACCCGGTTGGGCCCTCCTTTCGTAGACGCCAAACCCCATGAATTCCACCGACCCCATTGACGAGGGGTACGAGGCACCAAGGTTGGAGCATGCCGGTTAGTTCGGTGAGGGAATTACGGTGAAAATTCTGTTTACAATTATTGCGGTTATAATCTATTGGAATTTATGGCTTACTAGAAATAGGCGTAGGTCTGATGACATATAATTTTCGAGTAAATATACAGTGGATAGATGAATGGAATCTATTTATGATATTTTTAAAAATTTCAAATGCCCTAGAATTACCATCATATATGAGAACATTCTGGACTACTTAAACATAAAACATCAAAAGATAGTTTCTATAATGACAAAGTGGATCATGCTGAACTTAAATTGGTATCAAATTAATTCTAATGGATGATGCAAAGGTAATTCGGCGGTGGGGGTGGTATAATATAAAATGGGGATATGATGGTTGATTTATCCTCGTTATATGATCAAACCACAAAAATGAAGGATGAATCATTGCCTATGATGGATTGGATAAACTTGGCTGTGAGGCTGAATATGAAAAATATTTAGATTGTCTGGATTCAAAAAATTTGGTTGATATTCATAAAGGTATAGTTGAACCCCTTGGGAAATCATCTACTTTATTATGAGAATCAAGCATGCTCTTCTGAATAATAATGGTTCATATCCCAAACTAATAAGAGAACAATGGGGCTACTGATAGCCTTGCTAATTGGGTTATAGGTCTGAGACTAATTCAAGATTATAAAATTTGAAGATCTACAAAATACGACGTTTTGTCAAAGAGGATAAATTGGGTATGCCTTCTTTTATAATGGTTAAAAGATAATTTTGTGTATAGGTGATAGGCTTTTTTTTATTTTTAAGGGGTTTTAATTTGGAAGAATAGTTCATTATCTTTTTGACATAAGGGTATGTCCTCCTTAAGTCCTCTACATTCTTTTAGAATGGTTAAAAGATAATTTGGGGTATATGTGATATAGGCTTTTTGGATTTTCAAGGGGATTTTATTAATTGTAATAGTTCATTGTCTGTTTGACATAAGGGTATGAACTACACTTGGTACATAGTGACATAATTCAAACTCGACATGGTGTAGTCATAATTACTTTTTTTAGAAAAATATATGAGAAATGTAAATAAGGACATAAATGAACCATGGAGTTAGGTGTCAGCACTGCCACATATAACAAAACAAATCAAGTACAATTTTGAAGCATTTTAGACGAGTAAAAGATAATGCAGTCCATAATAATAACTTTACCCCTCACATAAGCAACACACGGATAATCCCCCTCATAAAGAAAACTAGTGTACAATTTCCTAAACAATGTAGAATTATAGTCTCGGGATCCCTTTTCTTAGCAAGTGATAAAAAAGTAAGGGATTGCACTAAGTTCCGATAAAAACTCCTTATTTAAATGTAATCTAATTAAATTGTAACATTCTAGAAATAAACTGTAGACTAATGAAGCTTCGCAAGAATACAAAATGGGCTCACTTTAACCGATAATTGTGAAAGAGTAGTCCAACATATGATATATCACTTTGCCTGTTGGACGTAAGACCGGTTATCTGGGCCGAACCAGATAAATAATGTGTTCCCATTCCCTATTTCCTTATTTTTTCTACTGGTCCGAATCACTTCACACTTATGTGAAGCCGAAATCTTACAAAATTTTCCTTCATCAGGTTGTGAATGTAATTGCGAGTGTTGTACATACATCATGTAATCATTTAATACGACTATAGTGACAGGTCTGACAAAAGAGGGAAAGGGTAGGTGAGGGACTTTTTGTTAAATGGATAATACGAATGGTTAAATATTTAATAAATAAATATGTTAAGAACTCAAAGACAAGAGGAAAGCAAACGTAGATGCAAAGAAAATAATATTCTAAATGACATGTTAACAAAAAGTACAAAACTTGACAACTGATTATAGGTACATTACACATTGGCTTTACCAAATTAATATTTTCTTGATTTATATTATATATACAATGAAATGCTAGGGGAAAAACAAAGGTTGTAGATTGGCATTTTTGGATGATGTGTTTGAAAGGAAAGATTGGTATTTTTGGATAATGTGTTTGAAAGGAAGGATAGGAGTTAGATTAGAGGTTGTTTACATCACTAATTTGTCATAAGAGAGAAAGAGGACTGTTTAGAGATGCACGAGGTATTATGCAAACAAATCATCTATCTTCATCTATTTGAAAAAAATCACTTCTATTTTTTGCAATGAATTAGTTTTTATGAAAAATAAGTAGCATCCAACAGAAATGTAAAGTAATGAGATGAACCCAAGATCTTAGAGATCTTAGATACTTAAATAAAAAAGAAAAAAGAAAGAACAAGTAAATTAAACACAATATTCACAAGGTTCTGCAATGGTACATACGAGCACGGGCACTAATTCTCAACTGGTTACAATGGAGCACAATTAAACGGGTAGATCTATAATGAATTCATGTAAAAAGAAAAAAGTTGGGAGTTTGAGAATTATAACTGATTGACATCGTAATAAGGGTAGAACATACTTGTCAATCATCTACAATTCTGCACTTTCTGATACTTCTACAATTCTGTAATTTATTGGATTTTCAATCTGTGTTGACTCGGTGACTAGATACCATTTTTCGGATGACTCTTCGAGTTGACTATATTTCACCCAGTATTGGTCAAAATACAACTCTTGCCATGTCCAACATATTTCACCCAGTATCCATTGACCAAGTAATCAGACCTGTCCAATACTTTGAACGTTAACTTCATACAAACCAGCGGATTGCGATATAATGTCAAAAGATAATAAAGTTTTGATGCATAGAAAGTAGAAAACCTGTGGACTTGCAAGTAAGGCATCCCCAATCTCAGAGGCATTTCCCACTACCACACTCACAATGCCCTACATCATAATAAAAAATAAACACCAATAATTTATAGAAAGCCACCTTGATATCAGTATATATGAATAAAAGTATGTCAACCTAACATACAAGTCCATGTACAGATCATAAAATGGATAAGCATTATAGTTAAATATTTAAAAATTTATAATCAAGGGTCAAACCTTCGTTTGTTTCAAGCACATGGTTCCGAAACTCTGAGATACGACAATCCAGATGAATAATGCCTCCCATGGTACCAATATTGACACCAAAACACACACATATATACACTTTAGATATGCATAAATTATAAAAATGTGGTTTCGCCGAGGATATTACGCTAAATGGAACTGGATGAGGATACATGATTCATGTAGCCATCGATCCAAAGTGATTTGACAAAAGGCTTTATTTAATTGAGTTGAGTTCATGCATAATATATATAAACAAGGAAATACCGAAAGAATTTTCCACCTTGAAGAGAGAGCTCAGCTGAAGCCTACCATTACAGCAGTCAACGGTGTAAATGACCTCACGTTTGGAAAATATTTAGTTTCATAAATACATTGTCATTCTTTTAAAAAAATCTATGTTAGCCAAAGTGAAAAAACATTCTATGTATGTTGCAATTTTTCGTAATTTAGCGAAAAAAAAACATACTGTGAAAACATAAATGTATGCGAAAATTCACGAAAGTAGACATCAAGTGTCGCCTACAATTACAGGGAGAGGTATACCTAGCAGATGCATATAACTTATTCTTTAATTTTCACTCCAGTAGGCATTTATTTGTGTATGTTTCGCGAACACGGTTACTCTCTATTCAGTACAACATTAGTCATAACTGGTGCAGGTATATCTTTGTAAAACTTTTTTGACCCTTTTTTAATACAATCTCATTTATTCCCAAAATCAATACTTCAAGCTGTGTACCTCCCTCCATAAAATATTGGACTTGACAACTGAAATTTGCTAAAAAGAACGAATCTTGTGTTCATAGTTCACAACAACCCCTACTTTAGCCACTAAACTCTACTGCATCATCAGTACATAAGTAGTATAACCCTTTAGCATTCCCTTGACCTTTCATTTTAGGTCCTTATTTATAAGCTTATTCTTCACAAGCTCATTTTCAGGCTCGTGTACGAAATAACTCTTAGGTATTCCCTCGCGATGAGAATGACGTCGGTGGAATGTGGTTGGGCCCCAAAGGTCTTTGATTGTGGTGTGGGACACTGTTATGAGAACCCTATCAGTTGTTTCCCTTCGTGACTCTCTTGCCTCGTTCGACGTCTAGACTTCACCACAATGAAGGTGGAAAACGATACTTGCAAGGATTTTGTTTGCTCCATAATGGGACTTTGGGCGTTCAAACGACATCGCCTAAAGGTCTCGCTCCTTTGCTCTGCATGCGCAGCTGCGAGCCTTCCTTGGCTCCCCAGGGCTGGCAGTGTCCCTAGGCTGTGTGATTGCCTCTAATGGTGACCTTCGAACCCCATAGGTCCTTCTGCTGGCCCTAGAGGCTGTTCCAAAAGCCTCATTACCACCTGGTTGGGCCCTCCCCTTGCCGCCACCGCCACCGCCACCCATGAACTCAATCGAACCCACTGATGAAAGGTATGGGGAACCAAGGTTGGCGCATGGAAGATGGTTTAGTAACAGAATTTCGTTGGAGATGTGATCCTTCAATTGTCCCTCCTCATTGCCTATGAATTCAATCTCATCCACCAACTCGGATAGGGTTGGGTTGATTCCTTAAATTAAACCTTGGCCATTTATTTCGTTTTGTTGATGAATACGATTACCACACAAGCATACTACTACAACATGAGATAACCGCATTGTGATACCAATTTGACGTAAACATGTCAATATGCAGCAGAACACACACACGAAAGTAATAGAAATTTTAAGCAAAGCCTCAATAAAAGAAATCTTACTATTGATGTAATTAAAATTAAGGTAGACCTCTTCAAATAGGCATTACAATGCTAAATCCCCAAGTCTTCTACCTACTATAGGAAGGTAATTACAAGGGAAATAAATAAGAGATGAATTACCTATCATTATCACTACCTAAAAAATAGCTAACTTAAAAATAATTAACAAAAAGAGCTAATTTTATTTTCTGTCTACTAATCCCCCCCCCCCCCCCCCCCAACCCCCACCCCTTATTCCGCCTCCTCACCTCTCTTTTTTATGTTATTACCTATCAACATTGGCAACTCTTGATACCATTAACCAAAGAACTCTTAAGCATTTGATGTTTGTTAGTGTGTTTCCAATTAAACAACCCTTTAAAGATAATGATTGCAGTCTCCTGAAACTTCAATTTAAAATATTTGGTATTTCTTCTTTGGCAGAGATTGACGAACAGTATTGGAAACATCGTCCACCTTGCCAGCCTCAAAAGTGGAGAAATAATTATCCGATACATATAGTGCATCTTGAATCAAGTAATTCAACAAAAAAGTATAAAAAAAATTTAGTTACCTATATCCTCAATTCTCATATAACGTTGAGGTTCAAGAAACCCTAAGGCCATCCAACGTAGTATTAAATTGTCCTTTTCAATATTAGTTTCCTTTGGAAATATTAAACAATATGCAAAGCAATGTTTCAAATTTGTGTCAAGTAATTATAACTCATCCTTAAGGAGGGTAAGACTCCATATGAATCTTTGCACTAATACCATATTTGGCTTAATCAATAACCACTCATTTTAGACACTTCGAATTAATTAGCCCTCCTACAGCCTTTATGGCTACCGGAAGATCCCCGCACACCAAATCATCCCTCTCTATTGCCCCATCGGAGGCAAATGTTCTTTGCTTTGATAAGACCCAACTATCATCTCATCACAAGAAAGTCCGACCTATCGTATGAGTAACAGATGTTTGCATTGTTGAAAAAACCTAAACTCTTAGAATGGTCATATTAATTTTGCTTTTGATAGAATGACAAATTACTAAAAACTAATTTCTCAAGCAACCCATTTCTCTATAATTTGGTCACTTACATCGACATGTACAAGTAAATATTTTTTGACAATTGAAGATTGGTTTTGGTGAGATATTGCACCATCTCGTTTAAAAGCCTATTGATGTCAAAATCCTCAGACACATAGACACATATTCTCTTAATAAAAAGTTGCTTTAATTTTTCATTATTGTTAACCGTTGAGCAAGGGTTGTCTTCCCTTGACCACCCGTTCCACTATGTTGATGAATGATAACTTTCCTTCATTTTTTCAGTTAATTAACATGCCCACTATGTTCCCACGACTATCGAATCATCTTGATAGGGTTGGGTCTCCCGAAATCTCTTGGTTCAACAAAGGTATTCATATTTATAGCCCAAACCGTCAGAAGCCCTAACTCAGTTGCTTCTTTTGTAAATTTTGTCTAGCAATAATTAATTTTCATAATCTTTTGAGAAATCTTCATATGAAAAGAAATTTGATTTTAGAGAGAGAAGAAATCGTGTACCTTGTTCAGCCATTTTTCCTGCTGCAATGCTGGTTGTGGCTTTAGAGAAGAAAAAATTGCTTGATCAAAGGAAAAGGAAAGTAGAACTTTTCACAGTTCTTTGTGCTATTAGGAGGAGGGAAACACATGTGAAGCTTTTGGCACATTTGTTTACTAAAACAGAGGGGCAAGCCACAACAAATTAGCTGAGTTTTTTATTTCTGTTGACAAAGTTTTAGTTAATTAATAATATCTTCTATGTACCGAAAAGCAATCAGTAGGCACTGAAGATGACCATCCGGTACTTAATATTTCAAGTGATTACGGTTATTCTGTTGGTTTAAGTGAATGTTATTCTTCTGTCATTTAGTTCCAGAATATCAAGAAACAAATCACAGCTAAACCCCTTAGATCACTCATTTGCTGAATCAATATACAAAACAGAATCAATCTATTAAATCATCTAACAAAAAGCAACACCGAAACAGAGAATGATCTAGAATTGGGAAACAGAGTATAGAAAGCGATATTGAATAAAAAAATTGCAAGAAATAATCTTAGTGAAAGAATAAATCTAGATATAATTCTAAATAAAATATAATTGTGTAACAGTACAAACACCCGAAAAAAAAAATATTAACTCAAAGCAATTGCACGAAATTCATGGAAGAATAAATTGTAAATTACAGAGCAAGGTCAGTAAAACAATTAAAGAAATGATGTGAAATAATGAAGAAACTTAATTTTTTACTTAATATAGCTTCATTATCGCAGAAATATTGCATAAAATAATTGGTCATATAATATGAACTTCTCACTCACCCAGATCATTGCCAAACATAATAGAGTGAGCTTGCACACACACACACACACACACACACACAGAGAGAACATATCAATGTTCAGCGTCCATGAAGAAATAAACTTGCATAAATACAAACATGCAACTCTCACACATACAATACTATGCCATTTCAAAATATCAAAGTCTTGGGATATTTAAGACCTATCCATATATAGGTTCTATTCAATTAAGTTTTTAAAAAAGTATAAAAATCATTGTAAAACGAAATTCCAGTATAGCCTTTCATACTATTAAAGAAGTAAAATAGTGCAGCTCCAATCTCGTAATATCACTTTTACCAATCTCACTAGCATTCAGAATCCGATTGTGGACTTCTTTTGCAATTTTATTCTGATCAACATGTTGATTCCAGCACTGATCTTATTCAAACAACCATCCCCCAACTAGTTACTGATTTTTTGTCCCCACTATTCCCCTGGGCCTAATGGCTTCCCAAGGATCTTCTTTCGAAATAGCTCATTAATGTCACCACCATGTTTTTTGAGAAAAATAGGGTGAATCCTGGATATAATTATTTTTTCATTAGAATTTTACTACCTTTAGCTTCAAATGTGATATGTATCTTAGTGTTTTGATTGTTGACTGAGAAATGGAAGTCTCAATTTTATTTCATATTTATTACTTCAACATGATTTCACACACACTCTCTCTAGTATAGAACAAACCATGCACACTGCATTACAAACACAAGAAAAAACAACACACGAAGACACCATACTTACATACACACTGTAAGCCACTATTTATTTTGGGATTGCAAATACAAAAGAATATTAAGGAACATTTGAGTTCATCAGATTAAACAGATGCAGATCAGTCAAAGTGTTCAAATAGAAGAAGAGCAAAAAAACTGATAATACACATTGGCAACAAAGTTTTGGATCACAGAATTTTAAAGAAACATAGAAAAATGATAAAAATATTCAATGTTAAAATCAAAGAACCAATTCTAAAAACAAACTAGAAATCTGGGGAAAAAATCACATAAAAGGGAAAAACAATCATATAACGTTAGCATTAATCATATCCAGAAAAAGAAAAAAAAAAGAAAAAATGACTCTGTTTGCTAGCTTAGAAAATGCAAGAAAATAATACACATGGCTGAATCAATTAAAAATTCGATGACATGACAAGGTGCAAAGCATTGTTAAATTTTTTATGACAAGATACGTTAAAGTAGTCTTCAACGATCCTATTTTTCCGAAAAAGTCATAAAGTCTTCCAAAGTTATAGTAAATAGCAAACACGTAGATGTATAACATGAAACACTTGTACATAAACACACCTGTCTTGTAAATATTTAGTCATCACACCTATCTTGTAAATATTTAGTCGTGATAAGTCTTCTAAGACTACAAGACCAAAATGAAAAATAGAGCGTAGATTATAATGCAAATTAGTGCAACCACATTAAAAAATAAATTCTTTACGACATCACCATATAAACAAATATGTCTACTATATTTAGATTTCATTTATATTTTGGCAGATAATAATTGGATAACAAAATCATAGTTCAATAAAAGCTAACATTTCTTGATAATGTTCAACTTCAACTAGTAACATTTCTTGATAATGTTCAACTTCAACCAGATCTACCAATTGCTTTTGCCGAAACTTCCCTGCTATAGCTGGTTGCACTTGATAATCAAATTTTGAATATCACACTCAATGGAACACATATCATAAACCCTAACCCATGTTTTCAGTTAAGAATAAGGAGAAAGGAAAAAAACAGAAAGATTTATATCAAGAGCAATTAAAAGTAATGGACATACAATTTCTCAATTCTCAAAAATTTAAGAAATAAAATAAGAAGAGGCCCTTAGTTGTTTAAGAAAAACTCATGCACAATGGATCTTAGGCTTCCTTAAGCCTCAATTGATTAAATATTTAAATATTTTTCTCAAACCATTAACGAAATCCTATTCTTTGGTTAATATTTTTTCTAGTGTCTTGTTTGATGTTTTATAACGTCTTTAAAAAATGTAATTACTATCTTGATACTTTTAATTTATATGACATCCTGAATCCAATTCAAAAAGGTTGATCCCTAGTGCAATCTATAAATGCCTCCTATTCTTGACTTGATTGTACTTTCCAATTTGACTACTTTATATAAAACATGCATCTTTCTTTCTTCCAAAGTTCATAAAAATATATTTTATTTTGAGATTTGTGTATATATATACATGTGATGTTTTCACAAACTTTAGCACCTACTTCACACAAATAGATGATAAATGGAAGTTCTTTTAATAATTTCAAATTTTCGTGGAGAATTGTCTAAGTGAAGTTGATGGAAATGGGCCATTTATAGGGTTTTATTGCTTCTTATTTTATTTTTGTTATTTTCTTTTATTTTATATTAGCATTGTATTTTCCTTTTATTTTAGTACCTAGAGGTAGGAGTAACAAAATGAATTAATTGCCTTTTTGTAATTAGAGCATTAGCTTAGAGCCTTTAAATACCCCCTTGTAAGCCTCATTTGAGGTAGATTTGAATTTTGAAATAGAAAAGAGTTGTATTTAGATATTTGTAGGAGCCTTTAGACTTGTAGATTGTATCAAATTGGTATCCGAGTGGGTGTTGCTCCACATTGTTGTTGGTATATCGGTGTGTTTTTATCAAAATCGTATGCTACGCGCAATTGCTCCCAAAAAATCCAAACAACATAATGAAGGGATTCAAGAATTGAGGCACATGGCCGAACAGCAAACCCTAGTTTACGTCGACCTCAACCAAAAATTTGAAACCCTTCTTCAACTCAGAAGTGTTCTATTAAATTTCTCCAAACAACATAAGTTAGAAAGATTGAAGTTTCCTCCTTCACAGCCTCCAGAGAGCACCATGTTTGAAAATTTAACTAATAAAGAGAAATTTTATTTCAAGATTTGACCATGTAAAACTTAACTAAGAAGAAACGAGAAACATAACATAACGAGATAAAACTATGTCTAAACAACCATGTTTAAAAACTGAATCCATCCAAACATACACACCGAAACAACACCTACAAATGAAATATCATAAACTCATGAGCAACACAACACTACTTAGAGTTGGGACCATGAACATTAACAAAACAAGTTCTCAAGGATTTGATTGAATTACGATGATAAAGAAAGCATACATGAAAGTACCTCTCTAAAAGTAGTGATGACACATTGTGGAAACATTTCACTACTGCAACGATCTTCTTCACAGTAACTTTACAACAACTCTCAATGTTGTTTCACCGATAGGGCCTAAAAAGCAGATATATTCTTTTTTACTAAGTACTTCCATGACTCATATGGTTAATTTAGATAAACCTCTATTTTTTAAAGAGAGGAGCATGTTCACTATTGTATTCCATTAACTCAAGTAAATCTAGGTTTGAAAAAAAAAAGATAGATTGAGAATAAACTCTATTAATTTCTATTTCATATGTAGCAACATAACACAAATCAAGTACTTCTCTCAATTAAGTAAATTATTTTCCAAAATCGCGACTCTTTAGCATGGTCAAAACTTCTACGTTTCTCCCTCACATTCAAAACCAGAGGGAAGTTACACAACCTTATGAAGAATTTCCAAAACTGATTGACCTAATTCATCATTACTTAGAGAATCCATCAACAAAGTGGTGGTAGATACATCGGCAGAGAATCCCTTATTATTCATTTCACGAATAAATTGCATTGTCGTCAATGTATCATTATTTTGAAGAAATCCTTGGACAATAACATTATAAGTGCAACCATCTGGCGTGCAACCGTTCTCTTACATTCTTCTAAGAAAATCAATCGCTTCACATAGCAACCCTTCTCTGCATAATCCATTAATCATAATATTATATGCACGGACATCAGGTTGCAAACCTTTGCTAGGAAGACTATCAAAGAGTTCACTAGCAGCTCTAGAATTCCCAACCTTACACATACCGTTAATGAGGGTGGTGTAAGTTACAATGTTAGGATGTAACCCGTAACCTTCCATCTCTTGAAAAAAGTCCATTGACCTAGAAAGGCATTGATTTTGGCATAAACCATCTAATAGAATAGAATACGTCGTGACATTCGGTTTTTGGCCACAAGATTGCATTTCATTTAAAAGCTCCAGTGCAACAAGAGGTTTTCCCACGCGACACAAGCCACCTATAAGAGTGTTGTAAGTCACAATGTTAGGAATTAATCCTCTGTGTGACATTTCATGAAAAACTATTTGGGCATCATCCATCCTTCGCTCCTTACAATATCCATTAATTAAGATATTATAGCTACGATCATTAGGTTTAACACCCCTATCAACCATCAAATCAATTACCCTCTTTGCTTCCTGCAATCTTCTTTGTAAACAATATCCATCCATCAACGCATTATAGGTGACTATATTAGGATTGGTACCTCTTTCAATCATCATTTTGATTAAATACACCGCTTCTTCAACCATGCCTTATTTACAAAGTGCATCTACCACTATAGTGTAAGTCCGTACATTAGGATTTATTTTCCACTTCACCATCTCATTCAACAATTCCGTAGTATCTTCTCGCCGACCTGAATTGTTAAGAACTTGGATCAAGGAATTATATGTAATAACATCTGGAACAACCCCTTTACGAATTACTTTCGAAAAGAAGTTTAAAGCCTCATCGACTAGTTTGTCCTTACAAAGACTGTCAATAATTGTGTTATATACCACAAGATTTGCCCTCAAATTTCTTTTTTCCATCTTCTTAAGTATTCCAATAGCCACGCTAGTGTTTCCCATTTTACATAACCCATTGATAATAGTCCCACAAGTCACGCCCTTGGGCAAGGGTCGCATTTGAGCCATTTGATTAAAAAAATCTAGGGCACCTTGGAGGCTATTGAAGCCAGATTTGCATTGGTTTGTGACAAAATTGTAAAAGTGTGTAGGGGTATTCAGAAGTTGTAGATTTGAATGAAAAGGAGGTGGAGTTTTAGAAAGAGTACAACAGTGATAATGATAATGGAAACAAACAAGAATCACTCGAGTTTGTAGTAGCGTTGAGAAAATCCACAGCCACATATCTTAAGCTTAAGGTTTGGGAAGCAATAACAGCTGATGTATTCATCGTCATCACCTGTGGAGGGTTTATGGCGAACCCAAAATGGTTCAAACATTATGCGTTAGACTTCGATCTACTCGCTCAAAACTAAGAATGACAATTCAAAATAGGGTTTATAGAAAGAATAATGATACGAGTACAAAAACCTCCACAAAATCTTACGTGGATTTCATTTATTCTCTCACCGATCTATTAAATATTGTCTTGTGGTATGGGGTCCCGTCAGGGCACCAATAACATTACTTTTTATGGAGATTTTGTGGAGGTATTTTGTACCCATAGCACTACTCTTATATAAAACAGGGTTTATTACGTCTTTTTCTATGACTTGATTGTCATGTTTTGTCTCTTAACTCCCCGTTTGGTTCACTGTAATATTTTGGATGGATTGTGATTATCAAGAAAGTAATTATCAGAATTCACTTTTTAGCTATTTGATGATAGTACTATTTATCATGATATTATTTGTTAATATATAATACCCTTTATGCATAAGGAGTTGCCAAACTTTTTTTACCTGTTTATGTGAGAAATATTTGCTAACAAATTTATTAATTTCTTACTTATTTTTTGTTTAAAAATTAATTTGAAAAACTGTTTTATAATGTTTTACCAAATGTTTTAAATATTATAAAAAATAATTAAGAAAATGTTTTACAAACTGTTTAGAAAACTATTTATTAAAAATGTTTTAAACATTTTACAAGACTGTTTTGAATATATTATAAAAACTGTTTTAAACTTTTTAAAAACCGTTTTAAATATTTAGAAAAACTGTTTTCAATATTTAGAAATTTGTTTTTAATATTATAAAAAATTGTTAAGAAAATATTTTACAAATCTTTTTAAAAACCATATTATAAAAATATTGTAAAAACGGTTTTAAACTTTTTAAAAACAATTTTAAGAAAATGTTATAAAAAAATCTGATTTAAAAATGTGTTATTAAAATGTTTTACCTAAAAAACTTATTTTTACCTCATTTGGTTGTTTGATAGCGTAATGTGAGAAAAACAACATTCATCTTGGCAATTTTTGTGGTGGAAAATTTCACCATGGCAAAGTTTGTCATGGCAATATTAGCCATGGCATGCACCAAATGGACCTTTAGTATTTTACTTCGTATTTGGAGTTCGAGTAAGTTAATTTATAATATTCTTTTTTATTGTTATTTTTTTCGAAAACTATTAGCCAATCGTTGACTTGTGTTTTATATGGATCAAAAGACCATGTTGTCTTCGTTTAATATACTTATATATATTTATACAATACACACACACACACACACACACACACACACACACACACACACATATATATATATATATATATATATATATATATATATATATATATATATATATATATATATATATATATATATATATATATATATATATATATATATATATATAGTGAGAGAGAGAGAGAAAGAGAGAGAGATGAAACTTCATGGATATGATCTCAACGGCGAGAAGATCATCTTCAATTTTTTTCATTTAAAAATTCAATAAAAAAAACGTTGAGATGATGTAATATGTAAAAAAACGGTATAAATATGCACTTTTGACCGTTGAAATTTTAGGTATGCACCAGCTACTTGATTGATTGATTTTTTTTATGAAACTTCATGGATATGATCATCTCACTATCGAGATTATATCCATGAAGTTTCATCAAAATAATTCAATAAAAAAATGGGTGAGATGATCGCCAAAATTTCAAATGCCGAAAATGCATATTTATACCATTTTTTTACATATCACCTCATCTCAACGATTTTTTATTGAATTTTTTGATGAAGAAAATTAAAGATGATCTTCTCACCGTGAAGATCATATCCATGAAGTTTTATCAAAAAATCCATTTTTATACTATTTTAAAACAATGTTATATACCGAAAACTGCACCATAAGGAGTCCTTACATGAGAGGAGAGAGAGAGAGAGAAGTTCATAAGTGAACATAAAAAATGAACATTTTAATGAACCTTAACAAAAAAAAATCCAACAACTCATTAATTTTAATTCATATGTTATAATTGGTCCGCGCCGGCGAAAACGGACACACATATCAATCGAATATTTTTTTTACACATCACCATCCCACTCCCACCCCCACCCATACCACCCTGGCAGCTTTGGGATCGATCAACATAGGACCAGTTACAATATAGGAAGTAAAATTAATTCGTGATTGGGTGTTTTTTGTTAAGGTTCATTAAAATATTCATCTTTCTATGTTCACTTCTGAACCTCTCCCCACACACACACACACACACACACACATATATATATATATATATATATATATATATATATATACAATAATACTCTTGTGCGGACTAGTCCGCATTTTAAGAATGCGGACCGAACATGTGTCACCTAACGGTGCGCCTAGAAATTATCGCCTAAATTATAGGCACACTCTCTCTCTTTTCTGGGCTCACCGCCAGGTGACACATGTCCGGTCCGCATTCTTAAAATGCGGACTAGTCCGCACAAGAGCAGGACTGTATATATATATATATATATATATATATATATATATATATATATATATATATATATATATATATATATATATATAGAGAGAGAGAGAGAGAGAGAGAGAGAGAGACTCCCTCTTGTAAGGACTCCTTATAGTGCAGACCCCGGTGCATACTATTTTTTTTAAAATAGTAAAAAAATGAATTTTTTGATGAAACTTCATGGATATGATTTCCACGGTGAGAAGATCGTCTCCAATTTTTTTCATCAAAAAATTCAATAAAAAAATCGTTGAGATGAGGTGATATGTAAAAAAAGGTTAAGTATGAATGTTCGACCGTTGAAATATTGGGTTGCCCCAACCACTTTATTGATTGAATTTTATAATGAAACTCCATGAATATATATATTAAAACTAACCTGTTTTTAAAACATAACTTTCTTCAAATAACCGAAGTTTTAAATAACATTTTTCTAAATCATAAAATAACATTATTTTTAAATTACACTTTTTAAAAATAACTGTTTCATTTGTATTACATTTTTTTTTAAATAAAAACATATTTTTTAACAGGAAATGTAATTCTAAAAAATAGTTAATTATTACATAGTTATTTAAAAAGTTAGTTATTAAAAAATTAGTTATTTAAAAAAATTGTTTTGAAAAAACTCTTATTTATAAAAACTATCATTAAAAAAATATTTTTAAAAAGTTAACTCTTTTTTGAATAACGGTTTTTTTAAATAACTTTTTTTAGAATATCTCATTTTAAGTAAGAAACTCTTTTGTAATTTTTTTAAATAAAAAAACTATTTTTTAACCCAATTAACTATTTTAAAGAGTTTTTAACGTTTAGTAACTATTATTAAAAATAACCGTTTTAAAAATAACGTTTTGTTTAACTATTTTAACAATAACATTTTTGTAATTGTTTTAAAAATAACAAGTATTAAAAATAACATTTTTGAAACTATTTGAAAAATAGCATTTTTTAATTGTTTTAAAAAAACTAAATACATTTTAATTAGATTTTAAAAAACTTTATTTAAAACTTTTTAAAATTAAAGCAATTTTCTTATTAAAAGAGGTTTTGAATTAAAACAATTTTTTTAATGAAAAAAGTGGAATAGAAAATTTTATTTAACTAACTAGAATAAAAATTAGAATTAAAAAATGTTATTGAACATGTTTCACCTAAAGAAGTTAAAATGCTAGTTTTTTTACTTAAATTTGTTTTAAATTAAAACAGTTTTTTAACTAACATTGTTAGATAAAATTGTTTTCTTAATTAATACTAGTTTTTTTACTCTTTTAAAAAAAGTTAATTAAAAACATTTTCTCTAAAAAATATTTAATTAAAAATACAATTATTTTAAAAAATAGTTATTGGAAAAATATTAATAAAAGAATTATTTTAAAAAACAGTTATTAAAAAAATATCATTTTAAAAACTTTATTAAAAAGTAGTTATTTGTAAATAAATTATTTTAAAAAATGTTATTTTAAAAAAACGGTTAAATAAAAAACAAATTTATTTTTGTAATTCTTTTAGAAAAAAATAAGCATTTTTAACTTATTTTATATATAAATATATATTTTTTAATGTATTTGAAATATGGGATGTATATATATGTAATGTAAAGATATATATAATGAATAATTATATTAAATAGGGGGAAAAATGATTTTTTGACTCATAAAAAATAGAATCAACGGTCAAGTGACGGTTTCCATCACAAATGACACCCAAAAAGAAATTTTGTAAACTAGCATACCCCAACCCCAAATTCAAACAACCATTGCACCTCAAATTTAAGATAACCCTTAAAAATATTTACTCTCATGTTTAATAAGAGTATCATTTTTCCGCCACAACAAGTCAACAAAATAAATAGGTGGTAACTAAGGAACTCAGTAATTTAATTCATAATTAAAATCAAATTAAAATAACTTCACACCATCACAATAATTCACTAGCATGAAACCCGTGCAATGCACGGGCAGACATGTTATATTTTTTCAAAAATGTAAATAAAAAGAATCACAAAAATTAAACGAACAATTACTAAAAAAAATAAAAATCGTATATTACGACCTTTTGGAGGATGGTGAGTAATAAAAAATTAAAAATTCTAGTGAGCTATACAAACCTATTTAATAAAATAGTTTTATATAAATATATTAAAAAAAGTAATCATACACTTTAAAATAAATTGTACATGTATATTTTAACGGGGAATGGCAATAAAGAATTTTTTTCAACCCTGTTGAAGTGTTTAATCGAATTCTAAAAAAAAGTATTGGATAAATTGGTGCGCGTGATATAGATAAAATCACAATTTCCAAGTGAAATATTTAGAGTGGAATATTCTATATTTATACACACACACACACACACACACACACACACACACACACGATAACTTGACATATAATTGTAAACAAAATAGATTTCCCTTTTACAAATACTAAATTATCATTTCACTTTCATCTCAGCTTCAAATAATTGGAAAAAAAATGACCCATCTTGTCTTTGCAAAGCAATAGTAATTGACTTCCAAAAGTTATAATTTTAACTTCACAGTAGGTCAGACATAATGACTTTGCAGAGGATTGGTTCTCTCTCAATGAAAGCTAATATATTTCTTTTTTGGGGCTGTTACGGTCTAGTCCTTGGACTAAAAATTTTGGACAAAAAAATCGTGCCCAATAAATTTTAAATGATTAGGTCCAACATATAAATATCCCGAAATTAAAACAAAAACGCACTCTTCATAAATCAAAGCGCCAAAAACACTCTTCGATCAAAACCCTAACCCTCTTCTATCAAAACCCTAACCGTACTGCCTGTTCGACCAAAAAACCAAAACAATTCTCATTCTCAATCAAAATTTGGTCAACAACAACATATAAATATCCCTCACTTTCAATATAAACACACTTCACATTAATTAAAGGGATCAAACCCTAATCGTTGAAGTTCTACCGAGCATTTCACATTCTCAATCAAATTCTTCCAAACACCACTAACGAGTATGGATACATTCTTATATATATGGTCTTAAGTTTTGTACGTAAGATTATACCATACACTATGTATATGTTCTGTTCTTAGCGTTTTATTTCTGATATCACCTGTTTGTCTTTATGTATTTTGTGTTCTCATATGTATAAATTTGTAGACATTACACATGGACTGATGAAATCACATTCTTCTTCTTCATGATATGAAAAAATATATTTGTTGCCCCGATTTTAAATGCAAAACACACTTTTTGCATGTTAGATATATGTATTTCATCATTGTACATTTCCTCCTGTATGCATCATTTATCGAGGACTAGGAATATATACATGATTGGAATATGTATTTACAAGCCCTGTTTTATTGCTTGTACTTTCAAAAAGTACACGCAAAATCCATAGAGTACACGTACATTGAAATTAAATTTCTCAGTCCAATATGCGTGTACTTTTATGTTTTATATGTGTACTATATACAATATATATTTCAAATCCATATTTGATCAATCCTATGTTATTTTGGTCCGCGCCAGTGGCATTTGAATGATATTTCATGAGTTTGTAAGAAGTATTATTATTGTATTATACACGATCGGAATATGTACACGTACAAGTCCTGTTTTATTGCGTGTACTTTCAAAAAGTACACCCAAAATCTATAGAGTACACGCGCATTGAAATTGAATTTCTCAGTCCAATATGCGTCTACTTTTATGTTTTATATGTGTACTCTATACAATATATATATAATAACATAGGATTCATCAAATATGGATATTCCATTAGTTTGTAAAAAGTATTGTTATTGTGTTAATGTTTAAGAGTTATCTTGGTCCATGCCAGCGGCATTTGAATGATATTCCATTAGTTTGTAAGAAGTATTATTGCGTGTACTTCGGCATTTCTGGGTGTACTTTTTTGAAAGTACACGCAAAATTCACAACATACACGCACATTGAAATTGAATTTGTTCAATCCAATATGCATGTACTATTATGTATTATGAGTGTACTTTTATGTTTTATTGTGTTATTGTTTAGGAATCATACGAGTGACCATGTTCAACTACAAAATTGTTGCTTACACCTTTGAAGATCTTAACAATACAAAACCTTTCACATTGGCAGTCAATAGTACTAATGATGACGAAATTCATTTTCTCCTTCGCATGAATGGTAGAGCTAAAAGGTTACTTAGTTTCTATAACTATTATGAAGACATTAAGTGCACTTTTGATGTGTAACAACTTCAAGTAACTGAATCAAAAGCGGAGGATTTAGCTAAACGAATTGAGCGGTATTGCTTAAGAGGTTTTGAAAATGTTGGCGCTTTTAGCATGGAGCTATTGTATCACTTCTTTTCTGAATATGTTAGGAAGAGAGAATCTTGGGTTTTGACTTGTCGAACAACCTCTGTTAGGTATTACCATGAAACGGACGATATATATTATCGCCTTTAGCATGTATTTTGTTGAGACTTGTATTAATTGTTTGTGAGAATATTGCATGTATTTTTGTTAAATATGCTTGTATTTTATTGTTTTAGTCTATGTTTTATTCTAATTCGCATGTATTTTTTTTGTGCATGTAAATTATCATTATAGTTTAGTAATTTAAATTTTATTTATAGATCAATAGAATGGGGATGAAGATGAAGGCAAGAAAAGGAAAGAACAAAAAAAAGAGTAGTTCTGAAGATAGTTCTTCATCCAGTTCTAGTGTCGCATTGAAATCTACACGTGCTGCAAAGAAGAATGACCAATATTGATCAAATGTTGTTAGCTTTCTTCATGATTTGGGTAAGATTAAAGAGAAAATAAATGATAGGCATATTGAACTGCTTAAGAAGACTCCATTATGGGAGCTTTTCAATTCTTACTGCAGTGGGGAAGTAGTAGAAGTGGACCACAAGAAGACCGATACAATATTTTATCAATTATCAAGTCGTACAACAAGGAAACCAAAAGTTTCCATATGAAGAGTAGGCTTGAAATAAGGTCAATAGATAAGTGAAATATTTGGCATACTAATGGTTGAGGGGAGAAAGTTAATAGACTGAAAAGAGACCGACTATGTCTCAAAAACCTGGATCACTTGCACGATACTAAAAAAATAATAAGAAAGTCAGAAATATTGGTGGGTTTGAAGAAATCGGTCACTTTGGACACAGATGAAGGCATTGCCGATTTTGTAGAACTTATTTGTCTCCACTTCTTGGCCATGTTGTTTTTCTCCATCTCAAACTTGACACTACCATATTTTTTTGCAAAACACATCAACATTATTGATGAAATGAATAGCTATGACTGGGCATCTGTTGTGCATGAGTTTCTCATCAATTCACTTGACAAAACAGCAAGTTCAAAACCAAGCACAGGAACTGAATGTGTCATTTCCCTACTAGTGAGAAAAACATCCTGATATTTATAAATATATAAACCAATAATCACGTGTACTTTGTAAAAATCATGTGTACTTTGTAAAAATCACGTGTACTATTAAAGTACACGTGATTTTTTTAAAGTACACGTGATATTTTCACGTGTATTTTGAAATTACACGTGTATTTTACAAAGTACACGTGTACAATGTTTTATAAATATAGTACACATGAACTTTATAAATTACACGTGAACTTATACTGACAAAGTACATGAGTACTTTGTAAAAATCACGTGTACTTTTAAAATACAGTTGTTATATTTACAAAGTACACGTTTAACTTTGCGTGTACTTTGTAAAAATCACGCGTACTTTTAATTATGAATAACTAGGTAATACAATTATTAATATCATTTTTTTTTTGCATGATCATAGTATTGGTCATGTGAAAATTTTGATATTATTCCTCTTGTTGAAAATTTTAAAGAGAAGACGGCAAAATTCCTTAGGTGAAAATTGTCTTCTTTGAAAGATTGGTTTGCGGTGAGTGACATCGCAATAGAAAATTTGAAGGAGGCTACAAATAAACCAGCTTGTAAGGACATTACTGTAGAAAGGGTCTCAATTTGAAGGGCCTAGTTACTCTTTGAACATTTCTACAGGAAGTCCTATACATGCCACGTCCTCATCAGAAGAAGTTATTGAAGAATTTAATGACAATGAGTTTTCATCAGGTTGGATTATTCCCCTTAAAAACATTGTGAGTCCAAAGAAAAAGAAGGGAAATGATCAACCAAAGGGAATTGTTAGACCAATAGATGCTGAAAAGCCTGAGAAGGTTACTTTGGAAGAACAAATTGCTAGCTTGAAAAGGGAATTGTTGGAAAAAAATGACCAACTATCTAAAGCAGTTGAAGACCTTAATTGTGCACTAAAGAGGATGGCCTCTTTGGAGGTGGAGAGTGCAAACCTTACCATTATGAATGTACAGTTGTAGGTAGATAGTAATTCACTTTTGGAAGCTCAAGAGGAAATAAATAAGTTGATGGTAGATAATTCCAACCTTTTGAAAGAAAAAGAGTTACTAAATAATTTAGAGGTGGAAAATGCCCAACTTGTCTTGTTAACCAATTGTTTGAAAGAAAAGCTTGATCAAGCCACAATGAATGACTCAGATAGAATTAAACAACTGGATGAGTTATTGAAAAAACAAGCTGAAACATCCAGAATTTTGGAACAAAAAAATGAATATATGTCTGACAATAATGAAAATCTCAAAAATAAGTTTGAAGATGTAGTGCAAAAATTGAGAGATGGAGACGTAGAAAAAGGGACATTGTTGTTGGATCTTCAACAATTAGAATTGAAAAGAGCTGAACAGGTACTTTTGATTAAAGTGCAGTTGTATAATTTTTCTATAGAGTACAAACAGTAATTTTATAAAATACAGTTTTATTTTACAAAGTACACGCATATCACCGCAAAGTACACGTGAAATTATTTCTACATTTACTTGTATTTTGAAATTTTTAACATGTACTTTGGTCTTCTTTTTAAATAATGGAGTGTACACTGATACGACACAAATATTGCGTATTTCACCCATTAACCTACGCGTTATTAGCCCCCTCGGTATCTTAATCCCTATATTTATGCTCATTAACCAGACAACCTCGGATTTATATGTTAACATGTTTTGCAGGGGTTAATTGAGCTTTTGTAGGTATTTGGATGCTTAGTATGAAGTTTGGATGCATTCCGACAAAGTTCCGTACACAATCGCACGCGCTAGGGAAATTTAGTCATTTCACAATTTGGGTAACTGGCCCAATGTCTTCATGGAAGTTGAAGCCCTCTGAACAAGCTTCGCGTGGCCACAATCGCTGCGCGATTCCAAGTCTGAACGAAGAAGTTACGGGATTTTGAGCGGAAGAGAATTTCGTCTCAACCAAAAATAGGGGAAAGATTCAAGACCAGCAGGTCCGAATCGATTTGCCCATTTGCGAATCGATTCGGTTGGAGACAGTATGCCAGTTCCTCTGTTTACGAATCGATTCGGATTCCAGCCGAATCGATTTGCCAACCATTCCGAATCGATATGGATTTCAGCCGAATCGATTCGCCCCTCTGGCAGTCTCGAGATATTCTCCAACCGAATCGATTCGGCCCAATGCCGAATCGATTCGGCCCTGCTGATATTTGTTTTTCTCCCCTTTTATTTACAATTTTTCCATGGGATTTATTTTGTATAAATACTCTTTCTCTTCATTTTCAAGAACTCTCTCCATTTTTTTCTTAGATTTTAGGGTTTGTAGTTGGGAGCTAAATCCTACTCCTCTCTTGTACTCTTTGTTTTGTAAGTTATACCTTAACTTTAATTACATTAATTTAGTTGTATTTCCTTTATTTCTTGCTTTCTATTTAATTTACATGCTTCATTAATTAGTTTACTTGCTTTAATTATTGCTTTCCTAGTTTAATTAGTGTAATTTAGTTTATTTCCATGATTTGTCCGTAGATAAATAGGGTCGGGATTTCGTTCCGCCATTTACGGGTTTGGACCTCGAAAGTTAGATTTTGTGTAAAATTTCATTTAATTGAAACCGCATGTATTAAAGTTGGATTGTTATGCGTTTAACTTTATTTGTCACGCAACTTTAGTGTTTATAGCCTCAATTCGAATTTAATCCGCGTGTGACCATTTTCCATTAAATGTTTAATCTCGCAACTTTGGCTTAAATTCCTTATTGCGTGATGTTTATGCTTAATTGAAAATGCTCGATTAAATTGCTTTCAAGCATTAACTCTAATTAGTGGTTGTTTCGATCCGTGTGGTAGAATGCGATCCCGATCCTCGCTTTCCTTTAATTTAGTGCTAACTTCTCTTTTCTTTAGTCCACCATAACCACCCATCACCTTTTCTTATTTCTTTTACACACTTTTATTCTAAGAAGTTTTAAAACAATTAAAGTCTAAAATTTAATCACTCCCTGTGGATTTCTTACGATACCCGACTTACCGCTGTGCTTGCCTCGCAAGTGTAGTAGTAGCTTAGGTTTTTGCATCGCGGCGGCGAAACACACAACGATTGTGTCCTCACACGAACACACTTTTACCGCGCGATCATACACGCATAGTTTGATAAAGTACACGCACATTTTGTTTATTATCAATGAGGTTTATGGCATGTTTAATATTTAAACATGATGTTTTCTTTTCATAGGGAAACATAAAATAATAATCTCAAGAAAAAGATAGAATATTTGTCATCCTCCATATCTAAAAAGGATGAAGAAATAAATTCAATTCAGAACTCAATGGTTTTGATAATTCAGGAAAGAGTTGGAAAGAAGCCCAGGATTGATGAACACTTTGTATATTCACATGCTATTCATGGTTTGTTAAAAGGAGATGAACACAATAAGGCCTCTACTGTCACATTTAAAAGAAACAAAGGGCAGAACAACAAAGGCCAGAATAAAAAGGACAGAACAAATGCAACACATTAAGTGGACCTGAAAATCTACAAGTGTTCAAAACACCTTAAAGAAGAAGCCCAGAATAAATTGAAAAAATATTTAATGGAGGAGAAGGATAGAGGGAAAGCTTCTAATCATTTATTTTTATATTGAACTATATGCGTGTTCTTCAAGCCAACCAGGGCTTCCTCCACGTCATTCGAAGAAGAAGAAGAAGAAGAAGAAGCCTTAATTTCATCATCCTTCTATAGCATATTATTAAAATGCACCAAGAACTGTAAGAAAAGAAGAGGAAGTCAGTACATGAGAAATACAAAAGATAACGGTACCAAAAAAATGGAAACCACTTACTGATGCAAGGCTCTAGGCAACCAGTTTAGAAACCTTTACTCGGGGCAGCTTGGCATCCACTCCCCTATGGTCTAAAAGAATACCACACTTGATCAACTTCCTGGCCAAACCAAGAGTAATAACTGCTGGAGGACTAGGCTCAGAAGAAGGTAATTCGACCAAGGCCAGCTGGTCGGTCACCTGTTCGACCTGCTTCCCTACAAGCCCTCTTTTAAGTCTCCTCAAAGGAAGAGCATCATCTTTGGGAGCTGCATCTTTAGAGGCTGGGTCTTTGGGGGCTTCATAACATCCCCTGTCTTCTTTTTGGTTCCTTCAGCAGGTGCCTGGGAGCCAGAAGTGCTACCACCAAGAAGATCAGGAAACTTTCTCTTCTTCATAATTTCAGATAGAGGAGTGTCTAAATCAACAGCAACCTCTTGATCAAGATCAATTACCAGAACAGGAGAAGCAGCAGGTCTGGCAATAAAGGAAGAAATAGTGTTTCTGTATTGAAGAAAATAGGAGGTGGACCTAACGTGCTCCTCAGTAACTACCTTGTGAAGCCCCCAAATAAACTTCAATTCTTTCAAATTTACTCCACTCTCTTTGGGGGATTTTTTTTAGTCAACTGCAATTTAATTTACAAAGAAACAATCAGTATGACATTTTATCAAATATAAATAGGGAAAAAGTACTAAAACACAAAATAACCTATTTCGTTGCCAAAGAGCGAACATCTAGGTCCTTGATATCTAGCACCTCTAACTAAAGGGGCGTGTTACCAATTTTTTACAACTACCCCATGATTAAAATAACCCTTATTAGAATCAGGGAGTTTAACTACTAAAGCTTTACTAACTGCCCTAGTTTTCAAATAATAAGTAGTATCACTAGTTACCCATTTATAACAAAACATTATTTATAGAATACCTAGATGGGTTCCATAGATTTGATTTAACCTATATACTCCATTCACTACTCTCTATGGGTTAGGAGACACTCTTGCAGGAACAATGTCAAAATATTGATAAAACTCCAGATACAGGGGATTGGGAGGAAATGTGAACCCACATTTATCAATAAAGATGGAAGGGAACCAATATCATTCAACAAGAGAGCCAAAATCAGAAGGAAAGGTGGGATGTTCCAATACAACCCAAGATGGAATGTTAAAGTCAATTCTGAACTTATCAAGCGACTTGATAGAATAAACAATGATGAAGAAAACAAAGAAGAAGAGAAGAAAAATTCTTACAAAAGTTTAAGGATTCAGCAAGAACTGAAGACAAAAAAGAAAACGATCGCACGAAAGTTCAAAGAACACATCAGTAGAATCAGAAGTAAGAGGTAAAAGATGATCGAAGTTTTACCGCCCTTTTGATAAGTCGCCTCTGAAACGAGGAAAAGTAATGATTAAAGTGAACGACGGTTGAATTTACTATGGATAACAAAGAAAAAGACGAAGATACCCTCGAAATGTTCGCTAAAATTTGAAATATTTATAAAATTGCCATTCGCGCTCAAAATATTTCAATTAAATGGATAAATTTCACAAGTCTGGAAGGTCTGCAGCCGATCAAGCAACCCGAACTACTGTTGAATCATAATATTCCACACTTTCGCATCATCTCCAAGTATGAAACATTGGGTGCTTCCGTTGATACAAAAATTTACCACCCTACATGGACCAATTATAAGCCAACACGTGTCATCCAATGTGGCACAAGTCCAAGTCAGCATGATACAAAAACCCGCCGAGCAGGGAAGCCTGACCAACAGCCAAAAATTTGACCTGTTTAGCCAACCAAGCAACAACAGTCTTACAACCTGTATTGCCAATAAAGTGACAACATTCATATATTTAATTCTCATTATGTATTGATGTAAATGCCTAACAAATGAAGGCATTATATCCTTCACACGACAACTATCAATACCCCTCTTGGGCTATAAATACATTTTATCACCGTCATTGCAAGGGATCGAAAAAATAACTCAAGGCAATTAATAAATAATAGTGGACGTAGGCTATTCTATTGAGCTGAACCACTTTAAAAATTCTTGCGTCTTGTTTGTTTTACTTATTTTATCTGTGATCAATTAATTAGGCCTTGTCTAGTTTTATACATCAACAGATTGGCCCCGTCTGGGGGAACGTATTGCTAAACGTTTTTACTCATTCATCATTCATGGTTGAAATTCTTGAATCCAGCACCAGAAATGAGGGAATTCTACCTAATCCCTCTACCCCTCCATACAACAATAATTTAACTAGAATTTTGGCTAGCTTGGCCAAGGGTCATGAGGTTATGCAGGATATGATACAATAGTTGGCCCAAACTATGCAAGCTGGAGTTCCTATAAAATTCAATCAAAGGAGTATGCCACCACCTCCAATAAGGAGTGTTGGGCATAGCCATTACAGAACTTCAAGGGATCCTTCGTATCTTCCTGGAGCAACTTCTTCTATCAGGATTACTAATTCCTCTGATGGACAATCCCTCATCCTAGAAAGATTGAGTGCCTTAGAAAGGCTAAGTAGGGCTTCTCCTTTCGATCATTTGGGACCCAAGGGAAATACCCTACAGGTTGCGTCGAGAAATACTCAAAGACCAAGCGATCTGAGGGAAGGTTCATCCCAATCCAGATTGAACACCCGATAAACTACTCAGTCCAGCCAAGGAGAAGGATCGCAAGAAGAAAGCTCAGCACGATCAGTTGGTTGGCATAAAAAATCCACCACCCATAGATCTCGTGCTGGCAGTGATGATTGGAAAGGTTCTATTAAGAGCTTGGAAGATAGGTTGGGAGAAATGGAGGAGACCAAGAATCCCCTTCACAGAAGTTTTATTAAGGGATCTCCCTTTGTGCAAACCATCGTAGATTTTCCTATGCCGACCAAGTTTAATGCTCCATTGGTCCCTCCCAAGTATGATGGGAAGACTGATCCAGTTTTTCAAATAAAACAATACTAAGCACCGGTTGATATCTACGCTGTTCCTGATGAGATGAGGTACATGGCATTTTCGGGAACAATCACTGGATCTGCTCAAATTTGGTAGAATAGTCTTCCTCGAGGGCAGATTTCTTGCTTCTAATAACTCGCCGAGCTATTCATTGGTAATTTTTGCTTTGGAGAAAAACCAGTGAAGCGAGTAGCTCATTTTCTTAGTGTGAGACAGAAGGTAGGAGAAAGTACCAGGGATTATATCACTCATTTTAACAACGAGAAATTGGAAGTCATTGGTTACGAAGAGAAGACTACAATCACTTGAGTGGTTTGCTCCCCGATAAACTGTATTACACTTTGGCAAAAGATCCTTCGAAGATGATGACAGAATTGATGGCCAAAGCAGCGAAGATTATGAACGTCGAGGAAGCTGTGGCTGCTAAAAAAAATTCAGACGCAAAGGCCGAAGCAAAGATAGAGGGGAAGTCAGATAATAAGGATCACAAGAATCACAATGAGCGCAGGTATTCAAAAGTAAAGGGAAGCCTAGATAGGCTCATAAAATTTACCAATTACACTCCCTTAACGGTGGATACACATCATATTTTGGAAGAAATCAAGCACAACAACGATTTGAGTTTGCCTAAAAAGTTAAGGTCACCTGCTGATAAGAGGTATTAGTCCAAATATTATGAATTTTATAAAGATTATGGTCATTTGACCAACCAATGTATTGCTCTCCAGAATAAGATAGAAGCACTCATTCGACGAGGAAAAACGTCCAGATTTGTTGATCGACAGGTTGGTGGAAGAACTGGAGGTAGAGTTAGACAGAGATCTAAATCACCAGTTAAGACCAGAGAGGATAAGAAAAAGAACCATGACGATGATCCAGAAGATGATCCTGATCTTCCCAAAAAGCCTAGACAACCTGAACGCGAGGTATTCACACTCAGTTTTGGATCTTTTGATTATCATATGATTACAGGTGGGGATGTAGGAGGAGGAGGAGATCATACAACTGAAAGGAAGGCTTACCTCAATGAGGCTCAAGCTTGTTCCTATATCCAGAGAATCAACCTTGTTGCGAAAGACCGACCAAGAAAAGTTAACAAGGATAAGCTCGTAATTGGCTTTTCCAAGAACGATCTATTTGGAGTGTTTTATCTTGATGATCCTTTAGTGATCAGAGTCAGGATAAAAAAAGTACTTGTAGCAAAAACATTAGTGGATAATGGCAGTTCGACAGACATCATGTTCTATCCCTGTTTTAATAGTTTGGGATTAAAACTCAGCCAAATGGAGCCTTACCACATGCCACTCATTGGATTCTCTAGTGAGAAAGTATTTTAATTGGGAATAATCAAACTAAATTAAATGTGTTGATCGGGACATGGCCGACGAGTAGGACAGAGAAAGTAAGATTCTTTGTAATGGACAAAAACGTTCATTCTGCCTATAACATGATCATGGGAAGAGTTGATCTAAAGAAATTCGAAGTTGTACCTTCTACTGTTCACCAATGCCTGAAGTTCCCGACCAACTTTGGAGTTGGAGTAGTAAAAGAAAATCAAAAAGTAGCTTGAGAATGCTACTATTCATCTACTGAGGAGGAAGATATGCTAGAAATAAAAAAGAAAACAACCACTTATCAAGTGGATATATTTGAGTTAAACAACGAATCTGAGGTTGAAACCTTAGATCCAAGAGACGAATCTGAGATCGTCAAAGGCCAAGTGATGGAGGCAACAAAAAGCATTGTTCTGAATGATGAGAAACCAGAATGAACAACTCAAATAGGAGCATTATTGGAACCGATTCTCAAACAGGAGTTGATGGCCTTCTTAAGATAAAGAAAGCAGGTGTTTGCATGGAGCCATGAAGATATCCCAGGCATAGACCCAAATTTTCTATGTCATGAGCTTAATATTAATAAGTAGGTTAAACCTATGAAGCAGTAAAGAAGAGTTTTTATCCCAAATAAGAACCAGGCTATACAGGAAGAAGTGGAGAAGCTTTAAAAAGCTTCCTTTATTGAAGATGTGAAGTACTCGGACTGGTTGGCCAACATAGTTATGGTCAAGAAGAAAAATATGTGTGGATTTTACTGACTTGAACAAGACCTGCCCAAAGGATCATTTTACTTTACCAAAAATTAACCAACTGGTGGATGCTACTTCGGGGCAAAAGCTGCTGAGTTTCATGGATGCGTATTCAGGTTATAACCAGATCAAAATGAAGCCAGAAGACAGAGAAAGTACTTCCTTTATTACTCCTCGAGGAATTTATTGCTATAATGTTATGCCATTTGGTCTAAAAAATGCAGGTGCCACTTCTCAAAGACTTGTGAACAGAGTATTTGAGGAGCACATAGGCAAAACCATGGAGGTGTATGTTGATGATATGCTCACTAAGATAAAAAAACCGTTGATCATATTGTCGACCTCATCCAGACGTTTGATTAATTGGAAAAGCACCTGGTGAAGTTAAACCCCACCAAATGCATCTTCAGAGTTTAAGAGCGAATGTTCCTTGGGTATATAGTGAATCAAAGGGGCATTGAAGCTAATCCTGATAAGATCAAAGCCTTGATTGAAATGCAATCCCAACCCGTAAAAAGAATGTCCAAAGGCTGACAGGGCGTGTTGCATCACTCAACAAATTTGTGTCCCGAGCAACAGACAAATGTTTGCCATTTTTAAGGTACTCAGAAAAACCTTTGAATCGAACGATGAATGTGAAAAAGCCTTCCTGAAGTTGAAGAAGTACATGGGAGTACCAACACTACTCTCCTGACTAGTGTTGGGAGAAAAGTTGTATCTATATTGGGAAGTTTCTGAGTCAGCTGTTAGCTTTGCCTTAATCGGGGAGGATAATGGAGTTTAAAAGCAAGTTTATTACACTAGTAAAGCTTTTTGAGGAGCACAACTTAGATATCCTAGACTAGAAAAATTAACATTGGCATTAATTGAGGCTATTAGATAGATGAAGCCATATTTTCAAGCTCACACCATAGTGGTATACACTGAAATACCATTGAGTCAAGCTTTGAATAAGCTAGAGAAATCTAGGAGATTAATGTATTAGGCTGTGGAGTTGGGGAAATATGATCTTGTGTATGAACCAAGGACTGCTTTAAAAGGCCAAGCTGTGGCAGATTTGATTGTAGAATTTACTTACTCAGAGGTCCTTGAGTAACAAGGGACTCTGACCGAGCAACATTCAGGAGTCCGTAGACCTATCGAATATACGCTCGACCAACTCCAAGGATGGGAAACTGTAGAAAAAGATCAACCAAAACCGTCCAGTAGAGTATAGGAGATGAAAAAGAAATATGAGGAGGTAAAGGATAAAATCTTCCATCAAGGGATTCTAACAAACTAAACGTTTGATAATAATATTCTCACATGGATTATGTATGTTGATGGGTCATTCTATGCAATTGGATGTGGAGCTATAATCATTCTCAATACTCCAGATGAGCTAGATATAAAGTACGCTCTACGATTCCAATTTCAAGGCTCCAACAACGAGGTATAGTATGAAGCTGTGATTGTTGGTTTAAATCTAACTAAATCACTGAATGTCGAGCAAGTTGTAGTATACAGTGATTCACAGTTGGTGGTACATCAGGTGTTGAACTTATATGCAGCTAAATGAGAACTAATGTCCAGATACTTAGCTAAAGCGTTGGAGATAATTTCCACTTTTCTAGTTGTCTAGATGATCAGAATGCCAAGATTGAAAAATGCCCGAGCAGATGCACTTGTTCGTCTAGCTTCAGTAACAAGAATTGAGTTACGAAGAACTATTCCTATTGAGCTACTTGTTAATAGGAGCATTGATGATGATTTGATGGTTAATTTTATTACAGTTGATATGGGGCCATCTTGGACGGATCCCATAAAAGCTTATATTGAAGAAGGGATTCTGCCAGCCGACCTACTTAAAGATAAGAAGCTGAAGTACAAAGTTACCATATATGTGCTAGAGAATGGTGTGTTGTATAGAAGAGGATTAACTGTTGGTCTACAACGATGTGTGCATCAAGCTGAAGTGAAGGATTTGATTGATGAAATCCATGAAGGATCCCGTGGAGCCCATGTAGCAGGGAGAACTTTGTTGCAAAGAATCAACAAACAGGGGTACTACTGACAAACTATGATAGCAGATTGTGTAGATTTTGCCAAGAAGTGTGATAAGTCCCAAAGATTTTCTATCATACGCAAGGCTACACAAGCTCTCAGAACACCAATCACTTCACTTTGGAACTTTTATTTGTGGGGAATTGACTTGGTCGGGCCTCTACCGACCACCCGAGGAAGGTTTAAGTACCTGGTTGTAGCTGTTGATTACTTTACTAAGTGGGTAGAAACTGAACCATTGATCGATATGTCCTATGAAAAGGTTTATCAGTTTATATGGAAGAATATCATATGCATGTATGTCTTGCTCTACGCCTTTATCACTGGTCATGGCACACAGTTCTACAATGATGAATTTGCTGCTTATTGTGCCCAATCCAACGTCCAAAAAATCCATTCTGCTCCTGGACATCCTCAAATTAACGGCCAAACAGAGGTAACTAATCGAACATTGCTTAATGGGCTGAAGAAAAGGCTGAAAAATGCTAAAGGGAATTGGATCAATGAACTGTAGTCTGTCTTGTGGGCTTACCGAACAACTCCTAGAACAATTACTGGAGAAACTCCCTACATGTTAGCATTTGGTACTGAGGCAGTAATTCCTGCCGAGCTAGGTTTACCTATGCACAGAGTTCTTAACTTCAATACCCCAGTCAGTGATTTGATGAGAAGGCTGGACTTAGACATGCTGGAAGAGGTACGTGAAGACGCGGCTTTAAGGAATGCAACCTAATAACAATGAACTGCACATTTCTACAACAAGAGGGTGAAGCTGAGAAACTTAAAAGAAGGTGATTATGTTTTGAAGAAAGTGATTCAGAATAATAATAAATTAGAGGCCAGTTGGCATAGGACTTATCGTATTATTAGAGTCATCCGACTAGGAACATATCGAATTGAGACTTTGGAAAGAGAAGAATTCAAGAACCCGTGGAATGAAAAACACCTGAGGAAATATTATCAATGATTTAATCATGTTGTATTAAGTTCATTTCAGTATTAATGAGAATGCGATTTCCCCAAAACTGTTATTATTTTTGTTTCGGAGTAATAGTGTTATGAACGACACTATGCATCTACAAAAACACTAACAATGTTGGTCGGCAGCATCAAAGCACTAAAAAAGTTGGTTGTCAGCACAAAAATACCAACAATATTGGTCGACAACAACAAAGGCACCAACAAAGTTGGTCGATGACACAAAAAATACCAACAATGTTGGTCGGCAGCATCAAAGGCACTAACAAATTTTGTTATCAACACAAAAATACCAACAATGTTGGTCGGCATCAACAAAGGCACCAACAATGTTAGTTGTCATCACATAAACCACAAGCAAAATGTTGGTCGGTATCAATAAAGGCACCAATAAATTTGGTTATTAAATATATAAAAAACCACGCAAGGCAAAATTGTAAGTCTCAAATGTTTGGTTAACAAAGATCTGGATGAATAGTTTTCATCTAAACTGGGCTCAAAGATGGACAAATGTTCCACTCACACCTGGGAACCGATTACCTAAAAGCTTTAGGTACATTAGTAGAACCATGGTGATGCATTGGTAATTGATATAATACTTGATAATCCTAAGGATATCAATGTATTCCTTTAACAACTATCATAGAAGAAGAAATTCGAGTATACTAGAATTTAATTTACTCTCTTCCTGACACCATAGATGCCTTGAACAGTTTTCCCTAATAGAAGCCTTCTTTAATTTTTTTCAGCTTTTGTTATGTGAAAAAATTATACTTTATTTTTTTGTTTTAATAAAAATTTTATTTCTTTCATGCATGTATTGTGACTTATATCATACACCAAAACCTACATAATATTGTGATGTCTCAAACCATGACATAGTGTAAAAATGTAAAGTACACGCAAATATAGTAAAGTACACGTGAACATTAGGAAAAATGATCACGTGTATTTTACTAAAAATACGTGTACTTTGTTGAACTGCTACATACACATAAAAAAAAGAACTAACCACATTGTATTGTCAAAATATGTGTATGTCAGAAAATGGGTATGTCAAAAATGTAAACATTAATATTACATTCATTTATTGTAAAAAAAATTTATACGTCAAAATATGATTGTATTGTCAAAATATGATTCTATATATTCTAAATTATAATACACACATGTTTTTATAAAGTACACGCACAAGGTATTGTCACAAACCATTATTTAAATGTGTGTACTTTATATATTACACGTGTACTTTATAAAGTACACGCATAATATATAAAGTGCACGCATATTGAAATACTCGTATAATAATGCCACTGGCGCGGACCATAATACACATAGGAATTTAAGAATATGAGTGACCTAAGTGTTTTTTATGAAGTAAAAGCACATTGTAATGTCCAAAATCATTTTCTAAATAGTACACGCATTTATATACGTGTACTTTATAAAATTACATGTAAATGACATAAAGTACGCGTATATTGAATTAGATTTTGGTTATATGAATATGCATGCACTTTATAAAAACATGTGTGTACTCTATGTTGATTCCATTACAAAACAAATAATACAGAAATGAAGACTCGACAATAAAATTACAATAATTTATTCAAATGTGAATGTTCATTGATTTTATTTAAAACTAATGTTACAATGAATGAATTGAACAATATTAAGAGGAATCAAATTGGTTATTTACACGTGGATCTATAATGACCTGTTTTACTACACCTAGAGCAAGTTACTTCTCTTATTATGACCTCTCCAACTGATTTTATTCTCTTATTTCTTGGCCTCCCTATCAGTCTCTTTGTTAATGGAGGAAGTATTTCTCGATTTTCAGGTAATGGAATCTTTAGGGACATCAAATCAGGATGAGGAATTATAGGTGATGAGTATGATTTATTATAGAAAAAAACCTTATAAAAATCCTCAATATGATCATAAATACTTCCACCTATCTTCCTTACGACAGAAGCAGCATGAGAACATGGAAAACATCGTAGTTGCCAACTCTTATAAGAGCAAATTCCTTTTCTCAGTCAACCGTGACCCGCACATTTGCATGAACTTCGAATACATGTGTGCTTGAGCGACTAATATTCCAATGTCTCCATTTATTCCAATTTCCAGTCAGTAATTTCTCAAAATGAGGACTTAACTGGTTTGACCATGTTTCAGATTCAAAAAGTTTGTTTGCATTGAAATTCATTATTTTGATCCTCATTTTATCCATCTTATTAATTATCGATAAATACCTTTCCTCTAGGATCCAAGAGTTGAATGATTTCGAAACACTTGATGCCATGTCACCATAATGCTTACTAGTGAAATATGCACAAGACCAATTCTCCAGAGGCAAATTATTAAGAAAATCAGCGATAACAACTCCACCTTCCTTCTTCAGGGCATCAATGTTCTTCTGAAATTCATCAACTACTACAACATATGCACAATGCATGAAATATTGAACGAGCTTCTTTCGAAAGTTTGCGGTACCCCGTATTTTCTTCTTTATATTTCCTTGTAAATGATGTATACAATAGCAATGTGCAGACATTGGAAAAACCTTAGACACACCTTCAAAAAAACCATTGTTCCTATCAGATATGAATGTGATGTTCTGATCTTGATGAGCTATTGAATCACGCAAATTAATGAGAAACCACATCCAATTATCCTCCGTCTCTGAATCAACAACTGCATATGTAAGAGGATAAAGGCTTGAAATTATAATGACATATATCAGTACACACAAATTCTTTGATGAACTTTGAAAATGGTGCCGCTGGCGCGGACCAATAAACACGTAGGCTATACGGGAGAATAAATATATTTGTAATGATAGGTTACACAAATGTAAATTGTAAACACATTATGATTCTTTCATTTGAAAATAACAAAGAAAGAATAACAAAGTACACGCAAAACATTACAATGTAAACATTAAGTGTGTAAAACCGTGAATAAATGCAGTGTGTGATAATTGATTAAATAAATTCGCAAGTTTCCAATTAAACCTTATTTAATTAGAGTCTATTTTTAAACAAACTTAAATTAGCCCCTAACCATTCAACTACGTGTATGTGTGTGTCAATCCATAAATAAATAAAGCATGCGACACAAGTTTAAGGAAAAATCCCCGAAGGGCAAAACCTTTTTATTTCTAGAACTCTGACAAGTTTACAAGACCATTAACTTACATACAATCTTGCTTTCGCCCACAAGAGTAACGCACGGTGTCTTCGACAAACCTCCAAATCAACTGCTAGAAATAAAACAGCAATGGTTCACACGCAGCTGTACCACAAGGATCGCAATCCTAGACACGCAGTCTTCTCGGTGTAGGTTATCCTCCCCATAAGAGTAAACAACAGAAAAGTGTGTTCTTCAAACACCAAAACAATTCACTGAAGCATATGGGAGTTTTGCGAATTGAAAATAAAAAGGGGATTAAACCCTAAAATTAAGAAGCCAAAAGAATTATGCTTTCGCAGTTTTTCTGTTCTGTAAAATGCTGGGACTTCTTAAAGAAAACGATACCATTTAATGAGTATTTATACAAAATCGTGCTGCCTCGAAAAATGAGCTCGTTCGAACGAGATAGCAATCTCGCGCGAACGAAGGACAGATGTCGTTCGAACGACATCGCGCGACACTGCCATATCGTTCGAACGCCGTACAGATGTCATTTGAATGACTGTTGCGTCAAAAAATTAATATTTTAATGTCCGCTTCAATACTTAGAAAAATACTCATTCTCAAATTTTGACGAAAAAGTTCGCTCCAACACTTAGAAAATATTTTGTAAAAATATCCCAAAATCTCTAAGTGTAAAGTTAAGGTATTTAAAACATAACCTTACCAAAGTAAACTTTGCGGAGTCTATTTGATGAAGAACTTGAGTAATTCAGATCTGTCTTGATGTAGATGGCTCTTGAATGCTCTTCGACGGTGTAGCGGTATATGACATAATTAAATTGATAACGGACTTATAAAAATATGTCTTTACAAAGTGTAAATAGGATGTCACGTGTACATAGTAATGAAATGCGTTTACTTTACAAGATATCCAAAAGTACACGCATGACATCACAAAGTACACGTGAATATATGCATGTACTTTGGGAATTATGCGTGTACTTTAAGGTCCATTTTTTTATTTGCATAAGAATCCTAAGTACACGCAATAGATAAAATAGTACACGTGAATTTATAATGACATATATCAGTACACACAGATTCTATGATGAACTTTGAAAATGATGCTGCTGGCGCGGACCAATAAACACGTAGGCTATATAAGAGAATAAATATATTTGTAGTGATAGGTTACACAAATGTAAATTATAAACATATTATGATTGTTTCATTTGACAATAACAAAGAAATAATCACATAGTACACGCAAAACATTACCATGTAAACATTAAGTGTAAACAGAATGCCACGTGTAAATAGTAATGAAATGCGTGTACTTTACAAGAAATCCAAAAGTACATGCATGACATCACAAAGTACACGTGACATAGAATATAAATTCACGTGTATTGTTTTATCTATTGCGTGTACTTTTAGATTCTAATGTAAATAACAAAAATAGACCTCAGAGTACATGCGCAATTCCCAAATTACATGCATATATTCACGTCTACTTTGTGATGTCATGTGTGCACTATATTTTCTGTTGAAATAATATGGAAAGGATTACAAAATAAAGGCATAATATTGTCAAGTAAACTTCAATGCTTCACATTTACCATTGTTCCCATTCTTGCAGTTCCCGACAAAACCATTCCACGGTACCTGCCCTTCAAAAAGGCACCATCAACAAACAAAATAAGCCTGTAGTACTGAAATCCATTAATTGATCTTGCAAACATTACAAAAATTCTTTTGAATAATTTTCTCTCCGGTTCGACGTCAAGAATGTAATGTGATCTTGGATTATAGTGCAATATAAGTTTCCTATACTCATTCATTAATGCATACGAAACTTTCTCATCACCATGCAACTCAGGAGCAACCATCTCTTTTCCACGCCATGTATGATGATAACCTATATCAAGATCGTAGTTCTTCTTTATATCTCTAACTACATCAATTGGTCTCAGCAATGGTTTATCCCTTAACTCATCTTCAAGTAATGTAGAAATTAATTTGGAGTTCATCATTTTCCTTAATGGATTACGATATACACCCCTACAAGTATGCTCATTGTGCCAACTTCTTATATAAAAGTAATCATTTAATGTTGATAATGAAGCATGAACTCGCCACATGCAATTCTCAGTATTCCTTTTAGAACACACTTCTGTAACCCGAGTTTTATCATTCTTCAAATATATATACTTGAAACCAACCTCAACAGCATATTTTCACAACTTATCACGAAACTCAACCACACCTCCTTTGAAACACTGCTCTTTATGACTAATATATGTATTCCAATCATTGGAGAGATAAACTTTTGACGTACTCGACTCCACACCTCCAATATAAATGTCATTTCCAATACCACTACTAATTTCAATCGCATAAGCTGATGATATATAGTCTACCCTTTCTCTACTTGTACCACTGCATTCAACCCTCTCACAACTTGTATAACTATGTTCAACTCAATCACAAATTCTATATGTGCATTCGCCCGTTCATGAATTCTACTAGTGGAAAAATCTGTTGAATCAAAGACATATGTCCAAATAAAATCAGCATTGAGAATCACTTAAGACCGCAACATATAGCGAACATCTTTATCACAAAGTAACATGAATTGACTTTCATCACCAGAGTTGTATTTCAATGAAAAAGATCCAGCTTTCAAATCCATAAACCTCCTACATAACTCATTGCATATGAAATCTAATGAGTTGCCTTAAAAAATTTCAATGCAAGCCATATTATCCAAATAACGACACCTAGCAATCCGACAACTTTCCATTATCACTTGCATTGTATTAAAACAGAAAAATGATTTTGTTAAAGTTCAATTTTAATTAATGCCGCTGGCGCGAACTAGTAAACATGGCCAACAAAGATATGACTATTCTATTAAACATGACTCAACAGTAACAAAGTAAACGCACATCAACATTATGAAGAATTAATATTAAAAAACAAAATGAAAATTAATCAATAGAAAATCACATATATATTAGATCAAATTGCATGTACTTTACTGCTATTTTCTGCTCATGTATATACAAAGTATTTTACTATTGTAAAACATCAAAATTGGTTAATGTCATTGGCGCAGACCAGCAAACACATACCCATCTAACACATGACAAGTCTATTATGTAATGAGTCAAAACTAACAAAGTAAATACACATTAACATTATTGCAAATTAATGTAAAAAAATAAAAAATAATTAAGTCCAAAATTCACGTGTACTTGACATCAAAGTGCGTGTACTTTATTGCAATGATCATTTGAGGTATGTGCATGAACAACTTGTATATACATAAAGTACACACACACATGAACGCATAATGAAAACATATAAATACACAACCTGTTATGAAATCAAAACACAAAATCAAAATATATTCATATAAAATTAAAATACAATTATAAAAACACACGACCAAATCATTCAATCAATGTTCGAGTTAATTCATCACATGATTTACACAATTACAATGATTTGATTAAATGAAATAAATACATCAACCTATTTTAATTGATCGACATGCAAAACATTTCTTCATAACAAGTATAAACTTACAAATGATCGAATAAATACAAAGGATAATCTAGGTTAAACAAAGCGCAAATGATTGATTTCTTCGAACAAATTGATAAATTTTTCTTTGACAGAACAAAGCTCGTTGAACAGAAGTGAAAAGAAATCATAATATCCTAAATTAATGGAGAGAACGAACCTGTTTTATAGAAGTGGAATGAAGAAAGAGAAGGACGTGCTAATTGAAAATGCTGCCAATCGTTGATTAGGTCAATGATACCAAAATGAATGAAATGTCGTAAAAGGTATTTATATGGACCTAATCATATAAAGTTTGTTTAACCCGATTAAAAACTAAAAAATGTTCGGTCAAGGGACTAGACCGTAAAAACCTATTCTTTTTTGGGTAACCTAAATCTAATATAACACTAGCACAGTTGCACTACCCATATATATGTAACACCCCGCCTAATAAAATACCGGACGATCAATCCTGTACCAAATTAAAACAGGAGTCTCATATGGTTCATTCTTCACATCACTGTCGAAAACCAATTTAATTACTAATAACCTATTAGGCTGGCATCAAAATTTTAATTAACTAATCTTTTTAAACAAATCATTTAACTAAAACATCCACACAGTCTATATATGAAACTGAAAATGAAAAAAAATATTCGAACACTCGGTTTAACATAATACAACCAAATCGAAAGTCGCAATAAAAGGCGATAAAAGTATAAATAAATATAATCGGGCTTTCGGCCCGAGTGTTAATACAATGCTTCCTATATAGATCATAAGAATCGAAGCGTCTTGTAATACCCCGTATTTTTATGGCTTTTAAAATTGGGAATTTATTAAAATTAATTGAGATATTAATTTAATATTAATCCGAAAATTTATTTTTTTATATTTACTAGCATGATGTGAGTTAGTAATTATTGGAAATTTCTTAAATATTACTGGACGAGTAAATTAATATATGAGATTTATTTTATTAAAATTATCACAAGTGAATAAAATGGCAATTATGGAAATTTAAGTCAGACGCACCTGTGTCGTGTCGGGACTAAATTGGTATTATTCAAAGTGACAAAATTATAAGTCGTCCATATGGTCATTTAGAGTGCGCCGATGTGTCCAAAAGGGTCAAGTTAGTCAGAAAAGTATACTCGGGGGTTTAGTTTGGGCCTCGGGGCATTTTTAGGCCTAATTGACATCCCGGGAGGGTATATTAGACATTTTACATTTTTGGGAAATTAAACCCATGAATTTCCTAAGGATATATCAGCCATTAAGAGTTGTCTTTTAGGGTTAACAAACACAAAATCAAATAACGACCATTAGAGAAGAAGGTGGAGAGCTTTCTAAGCAATCCAAGGCTAAGAACTCATCTGTTTGCACCGCCGCCACTAGCAAAACGTAGATCGCATGACGAGGAACGCAACCATACCTTTTTCAGCCACAAAATCAGAACCTTGAATTCCTAGGCAAGTATCTATCTTTCTTCTCTTTTAGTTAATGTCTCACCATGTTAGATTAGGATTGCTGAACCTATATTTCATGGAAGAATTTAATGATTTAGAGAACCCAATCACATGTTATAGAGAAAATAAATATATTCTGGAATCTCAGTCATATGTAGAGGATTACCCACGAAATTTGAATAAATTAGAAGTGAGAAATCTGGAAAAGGAATTAGAACAATGGAAGTTTAGTAAAAAATTAGGGTTCTTGATAATTAAGACAAATTGGCCCTTTAATACAATCCCGATGATGAATTTGTACATGTTTCACGTAGGAAATCATGCATATATGTATAGAGAATTGGTAGTAATGTTGTTTGGGAGTTTGGCAATCGATAATGGCATTTGGGAGCAATTTGGAAGATGAAACCCGTAGGTTTAAATGGCAGTTTCTAGGCAAGAACTGCTTGATCGATCGATTGACCCAAGAACATCGATCGATCGATCCCTCCTGGAAAACTGCATATTTTCCCTTCTTTTGTTTAACCCGGTTAAAATGTGTAGGAACCCTTGATTACTATTAATAGAGTATAATGGGTTATGAAGAGGACCGATAGGGTCTAGGTGGACTCCGTTGAATGAAAATTGATGTGGGATGAAATTGTGGGTTAACGGGGAGCTATTCATTACCTATGAAATTGTGCGTAAGTTTACTAAAAGATTGAGACTCATAAAGGATTTAGACCAGAAGGTAAGTGAGAGTATATCTACTGACATTATACTTAGTTAGATAGAATACTTTGAGAGATGAGAAGTATGTATGGAATAAATTATAAATGAGAATAAAAGAGACGAATCCGTTGTGTGAGATAATAGAGTAATTTGTGCTAAGAACGAATAATTATAATTATGGGTCGTGGGCGCAGCTAATTTCGAAAATTTGAATATTTATATATATGACTGTGTGACTGTGCTTATATTATGTATCTGTGTAAAAATCATACCCTGGCTACTTGCTATCACGGAGGTTTCCGCACCGGGACAGTCTTATCTCGATTGGACCTTTATGGGGAATATTGACTCGTACCCTAAAAGATAGTATCCTCGATACAGGCTATTTGAGAATGATAGTCAGATGTTCTAAGAGACGTGAGAGTATGTGCTGACCTCTTAGGACCTGGAGCTATGCTTCGCCTCCATTTGTTTGTGTAGTGTGTTAATACAGTTCGAGAGTGATTCTGAACTAGTATTTCCCTTAGTTTGAGTGATACAGGGACTTGATAGCAGAGTATGCCAGCACCATAGATTTTATGTGGGTTGCCGATAGTATATGTATATATATATATATATATATATATATATATATATATGTATATATGAGAACGTATGTGCTTGCGTTCAAATGAGCAAATTATATATTAAACCCTTTTAACCCAAACAAACCCTAAACATGCAACAATATGTGATTGAATAAGATGATAATCTAAGCTAGAACATTCAAACACATGCAATTGAGGAAAAATCCCCCAAAGGGGCAAAACCATTTATTTTCACTATAATATTGTAGCTATACAATTTCGAATTACAATGAAAATACAAGTGACTAAGAATTACCCTCAGGTGTCGGATTCTGTAGTCGCGGCTGGAACTATCCCTTTCCAGTAGGGCTGGCGGCTGGAACTATCCCTTTCCAGTAGGGCTGCAATGGAGAAGAAGAACGTTCTTCTCCACAAGGGTTGAACAGCAAAAGTGCGTTCGTGGGTTGCAAAATGATTCACAAAGGATTGGCAATTGTGTGAATCAAAAACCTAGAGTCTAGATGCTCAATAGGTGAAGACTTAGGGCTTTCTGTACTCTAAAAATCGTGTCAATAAGTCTTGGAAAACCACTTCCCGTAGTGGGATTAAATAAGAGTACTTGGGCCTTAAAAATCTGAACACGATCTGTTTAAGTTTATCCCAGGCGGACCGGTCCGGGTCTGAGGCGGATCGGTTCTTTTATTCTGAGGCGGATCGGTCCGTTGATGATCGGATCAATTCGCTTCCAGGCTTCATCGGTTCGCTTGCGGTCCGGGGTATACTGGCCTTCTGACAAACAAGCGGATCGGTCTGGGTCTTTAGGCGGATCGGTTCGGTTCTTTTATTTCAGTGGATCGGTCCGACTGTCAGACTATGATTCCTCTTCTTCTTTTGATATTCGGATCCGTTGAATCTTGAATCTTGAACTTCTTCAACGGTGTAACGACGTGCGACATAATACATTGATAATGGACAAAAATTTCCTTACAAATATCCCCCTATGTCTATGTCGGTACATACATAAAAACAAACATCCGAATTATCAAAACAACTAAAAATGCCTATACAAATCTACCCTTCCATGAACCCAAAATTGGAAAGATACAATTGAATAAGACTACAGCATTTGCTCTTCAATTCTACTGGAATCTCAACGCTTTTCTCATCAAGGTGTGCAATCCAATGATAATCCATGTAGTACCTACACACATGAGACAAAGAAAAATACCAAGTGACATATCGAGTTTGAAATGATGAGATAAACATATATATATATATCAATTTATGAGCAAACTCAAATTTCAAATCTCCCCCATAATAAGATAATTCATTCTCCCCCTTTTTATGATGTCCCCAAATAGACAAATGAGAGAAAAAAATCAAATAAGCAAGTGCGGGGTGTCACAAGGATAAAACCACACCATGAATGAACACAAAACAACCAAGTCGATGATAGCGTAAATGTGGTGGTGTGATTAAATTGGATAGGAAAATCAATGCATACAAACATGACATATGTGCACGATGAATATTGGATATTCCTAGCGAAGGAACTCAACTGCTTCCTTTGGTGTAAAATAATGACAATATAAGATATTGACTCAGTCAAATCAACAAATCAAAGCTCAAAGTGATTTTCACACCAATAACGTCGAAAACGATTTTATGCTTTTTCAGGACTTTCAAGGAAGTGCAAACCCGTTTAAAGATTCTCCAACAAAACTCCCTCAGATATAATTTTGAATAGAGGCATTCTAAATTCTCAAACTTTGGAGAATTGATGGTGAAACCTAAGTGGCCCATATTTGGCATGAATTGCTTTTTATTGCCTTTAAATTTTTTCGGGCTCTTTTAACCTCTTTGGACCTCGGATATTAAAATTCCTTCATTTTTTAGGTCCTTTTTAACAGTGGCTTTTGCTAAAAGGATAGATGATTTACCTTTCGCAGCCCCTCCCCATTATATAAAAACACACAGTCTCACCAAAAGGGTTTTTACATGCATTCCAATCTTGTCAAGTTTTATCGTATATTGTACATTGTATAGACAGAATTGAGATAGAAACACTCAAGCCAATATGTGATATGACAAGTGCAAAAATTAAATATAGTCGTGCATGTGTGCAATAAAGGATATAAGAGTCAAACATGTAGGAAGATATCACTAATTACATCTCAAAGACTCCATACTAAGTAAAGAACATGGATGAAATGATGTAGCGTCTCAAATCTCTATCAAACAGTCACATAGATATATGGAATGAAGTTTGTACTTGTCTATCTTAAATGCACATCCATAAAAACAGATTTTTTTTTTAATTTTTCAAAAATTTTATCGAAAGAAAATCTTTTTGTGCTTTTCTTAAAATTTTTCTTAAAGAAAATATTTTTGTATTTTTGTTTTAACGAAATAAAAAATGAACAAAAATAAACAAACTAATGGTACATGCTAGCAATAGGCAAATGAAGAAGCAGCATGAAAATCAACATATGCTAGCAATCAAGACAGGATTCTCAACCGGGAGTAACGGTGGAGTTTTCCAAAGATGGTGACATCTTTTGAACACACTCCACTAGATCATGTGTTGTCTTGATAAAAAACTTCACTTGCTCGCGAATATGTGCAAACTCTCTATCAGTATGTGCAAGCAAAATGTCATGAGTGGGTGTATGTGCACGAATATGTGAAGTGGCATGATATGGCACAAAACCCAACTTAGAACAAAACTCCCTAAGATGTCCTCGCTTCTTGCAGTGGGAGCAAACATACACCGGTATAGGAAGTAATTTTTCAACAATTTTGGGATGAACATTCCTAGACGGTCTCCCATGGGACTCACTCACCAAGGTGGGTATAGGATCAGGTGCATTACAAGTAGTGAATGTACCGTCATTACCTTTTCCAACATCATTCAAAATGGGATAGGGAACCATCTTATCAACCTCCTCAGATGCATTCTCTAATGTGACTTGGACCTCTCGTGCTTGTTTGAGATCATCCTCGAGATGGGATACATGAGTCGTCAGACTAGACACCGTATTGGTCAAGTCATTTTTTTACCTTTTTAGCTCATCATTCTCTCTCTTTAACTCACAAATCCGAAGACCTAGAATTCTATTTGACCTTTTTGTTTCCATGGTCTCGATGAATAACTTTCGAAAAGCTTTTTGGATCACACTTTCATCACCAACCTCATCCTCACTATCACTTAGAGAGGTGGGCATTGCATCTTTCTTACGCTCTCTCCTAAGTTTAGTGGGACACTCAAATTTCTTGTGCCCTGTCCCATCGCACTCAAAACATCTAATCTTCTCAAGTTCTTTCTTTCTTTCTTTTCCATTCTCATCACAACTCTCTCTTTCTCCGAACAATCTTAAATCTCTCTCTAAAGCGGTGATCCTAAGAGCTAACTCTTTATAACGCTTCTTGGTTTCAAAAAACTCAGAATCTAACTTGGCGTACGCTCGTGGGAGATCACACTCGCTCTCACTTGCCTCATCCTCCCCCTCATTCTCATCGCTCTCACTGTCGAGGTGTCCTTGTGACGTAGCATCCTCATCGTCGTGAGAAGCATTGGAGGTACTCACATGACTTGCCATGAGTGCGGTGATGTTATGCTCATGCAATGACTCATCTCCATAATCCACCGACTCAACCTCACTATCGTCACTAAGGGTAGCATTTAGGACAGCTTTCCCTTTCTCTCTATTCAGATGAGTGGCACACTCAAATGCTCTGTGACCCCTACCATCGCATTCAAAGGATCTCTCAGTGTCTGTCTTAGGAGGATCTTTAAAATCTTTTTCATTATTTTTCTCAAAATTCCTTTTATCATTGAAATTTCTACTTTTCTTGAATTTGAGAATTCTTTTGAATTTTTTTGCAAATAGGGCCATGTCATCTAAGTCCAAATCACACTCAGAATCAAACATAAATTTTTTTTCTTTCTTTTTCTTAAAATGAGTCTTTAAAGCAATGCCATTATCCTTAGCCTTAATGGTTTTGGGAAACATGTCAATCTCATAGGTCTGAAGATCTCCTACAAGTTCTTCCAACTTAAGTGATTTCAAATTTCCCAAAGAGTTCAAGACAGTGAATTTAGGAATAAAGCAATTTGGGAGAGATCTCAAAATCTTTTTAATGACATGCGTATTATCAATCACTTCACCCAAATTAAAACTTGTGTTAACGATGTCTGACATACGAGCATAAAAATTATCAAAGCATTCAGACTCGGACATGGTAATAGTCTCAAATTGGGTGGCCAAATTTTGTAATTTTGATTCTTTAACCGCGTTTGTAGCCTCGTGTGTCAATTTTAGAACATCCCAAGCCTCTTTAGACGTGGTGCACGTCATTATGCGTTTGAACTCATCAGGTGTGACAGACCCAGAAATAGCACTTAGACCCTTAGAATTAAAAGATGACCATTTAAATTCTTCCTTAGTCCAAGACGTGTTAGGTTTCAAGTTGGTTACATTATCAACAGTCACGGAGGGAGGAGTCCACCCTCGTTCAACCAAAATCCAGACACGTTCATCAATGGCTTTTAAAGACGACCTCATTCGGGATTTCCAATAAGCATAATTTGTCCCGTCAAAAACAGGCATTTTATTATATAACTTCTCCATTTGAACACGCACTTTTTCAAAAATCATTTTTTTCAGAAAATTGATATCTTAGAAAAATTTTGCGGAAAATAGGAATACGCGATAGATTAGCATAACCTGCTCTGATACCAATTTGATAACGTATGTGCTTGCGTTCAAATGAGCAAATTGTATATTAAACCCTTTTAACCCAAACAAACCCTAAACATGCAACAATATGTGATTGAATAAGATGATAATCTAAGCTAGAACATTCAAACACATGCAATTGAGGAAAAATCCCCCAAAGGGCCAAAACCATTTATTTTCATTATAATATTTTAGCTATACAATTTCGGATTACAATGAAAATACAAGTGACTAAGAATTACCCTCAGGTGTCAGGTTCTGTAGTCGCGGCTGCAACTATCCCTTTCTTGTAGGGCTGGCGGCTGGAAATATCCCTTTTCAGTAGGGCTGCAATGGAGAAGAAGAACGGTCTTCTCCACAAGGGTTGAACGGCAAAAGTGCGTTCCTGGGTTGCAAAGTGATTCACAAAGGATTGGCAATTGTGTGAATCAAAAACCTAGAGTCTAGATGCTCAATAGGTGAAGACTTAGGGCTTTCTGTACTATGGAAATGGTGTCAATAAGTCTTGGAAAACCACTTCCCGTAGTGGGATTAAATAAGAGGACCTGGGCCTTAAAAATCTGAACACGATCTGAACACGATCTGTTTGAGTTTATCCCAGGCGAACCGGTCCAGGTCTGATGCGGATCGGTCCGATTGACCGGATTGGTTCTTTTATTATGAGGCGGATTGGTCCGTTGATGATCTGATCGGTTCGCTTCCAGGCTTCATCGGTTCGCTTGCGGTCCGGGGTATACTGGACTTCTGACAAACAAGCGAATTGATCCGGGTCTTTAGGCGGACCGGTACGGTTAGCCGGATCGGTTCTTTTATTTCAGCGGATCGGTCCGGCTGTCAGACTATGATGCCTCTTCTTCTTTTGATATTCGGATCCGTTGAATCTTGAATCTTGAATTTCTTCAACGGTGTAACGGCGTGAGACATAATACATTGATAATGGACAAAAATGTCCTTACAATGTATATATATATATATATATATATATATATGTATGGAAACTTTCTACTGAGTGTATACGTAATTAAGAAATGAATAAATGTTGCAGCTTTATGACAGGTGTTCATGAATTTTGTAACGGTAACTAAATGGTTCTAAGTAACGTAAGAAAATGGAAGAGATAAATTTTCTAAAACTAAATATCATGGCCTTAGTACTATTCGAGATAAAACTTCATGGGAATAAGTTAGATAGACTTATGAGATTAGTAGAACGGTAGGCGTGCACATTAGACGAGAGGTGAGAATTCTCAAGAGAGTGTCGCATACTAACATGGTTGTTGCATTAGCAGGTAAGCATTTTAAATACTAGCTAAACTATTTTTAAAATTGTTTTCCACTCGGGCTCTGACCCGTTTCCTGTCTTTTTCTCTCTTTTATATGTATATGTATATGTATTACAGGTGCCCAGCCATAGGGGCGTCATGCATAGGTTTCTTGGATTGGACGCGCTGCAGTTTATATTGGAGTTGCAGGCCTTTAGTTTAGACGACCTATTCATTGATTCAATTTTTGATTTAGTTCTTCATAGTTAGGGCATGTGTCGCTCGTTTTCCTATTTAGTTTGGATATATCAGATAACTATGTTTATTTGTATTTTCAGTATTCAGTACTCCTTGGGAGTTAACTATATTGTCAGGATGGTTCCATCTATAGTTTTAAACTGGTTTGGTTTATCTAGATAGCTTTAAATTCTTGTGTGTTATTGCCATCCTTAGTATTTATGTCATTCTTAAACTGTTGGTTGTTGAAAAGCTTTACATATTTGGATTTAATAAAATGGAAATAAAGTCTTAAATTGTTTTGACACTTAGCTTAATTATTTATGGTGTTTAATTTGGTAAATTTGATTTTGCGACAGTGATGCTAAGAATGAACCAACTGTTCACCTTGATTTTAATTTAATAAAAGACTGATCGCCCAGTATTTAATTAGGCGGGGTGTCACTGGTGGTATTAGAGCATCAGGTTCTAGTGTCCTTAGGATCTGTGCGGCTTATTATGCTTCCAGCGTTGCTTTGTTTGGTATAGAGCCCTGTATTTAGGATTGTTGATTTATATGGTGAGATTTTCGTTCTCCTGCTATAATGTATGTACATTAGTGAATCTTATTTGCGTTCAGGCGTGTTCGAACAATGAAATATGGCAGACAAGGGTCATTGTGCGGACAGCAGGAGGCAAGGCTTAATTGACGTTATAGAGCACATTCGAGGATGATGACCGTAGTTAAGGTCACCCCTATTATGGCACGAGAAGCTAGGACAATAAAGACAGCTAGGGTGCAGCCTATGATTTCCAAACGTTGCTATAGTCGAAAGAGGTGAAAGAGCAGACTCACCCAACATGGTACGACTGGGAGAAAGTCAGACGAGACATTGAAGGGAACTGTCAGTGGAAATTTTATAAATGCGCAGATTATGTGTGTTAGCCAAAGGAGGTAAAATTTCCAAAGGTTTGGACATATGACGAAGTGTGGTTAACTGAAAGTGAAAAATTTGGAGTTAAATTTTTCTTGGCTTGTCAAAATGAAGTTATCACGGTGGGAGTCAACCACTATTGTTAGAAGTGGAATGCTATGTTTATAAAAGGACCTTGGGTACAGTTTGACCACATGTTCCTTCATCGGATGTTCAGGATAAAATATGAACGTTGTTCTGAACTCATCACAGGAGGACCTAACAGAGGTCCATTTGTGATTATGAATCTAATCCATTAGCGAATCTTATATCGGAGGATGTAGATACAAATGGAGGAGAGGACTCCAAGTGGGAGATTGACTCGTAATAATAATTAATAACACTTAAAAAGGGAACTCTGCTGGACGATCGACTCAGAGGTTAATAATGTCATGCTTTGCCAATGGAGATGATAATAATTCTTTGTGTGGGAAGCTAAAAGAATCGAAGAATTTAGTCAAGAATAAGACTGGATGCAACGGTGGTAGTGTAGCACCACAAGGGGATGTGGATACACATCAGGGGACCCATTTATATGAATCGGATAGATGAATTCTTACTGAGCGATGGTGAATTAAGTAAGGACTAATGTAGATAGTAACATGTTTTTTAGGTCCAACAAGGCTAAGGGAACAACGAGGGTAGTCATCAGGAATCGAGCTAAGCAAAGTCCGAGAGAAGGATAATTTTAATATGGTTAGTATGACATGTGATAATTAGATTATGTTTAGAGGTATTTTGTGGAGAGTGAAATCACATGCGTTAATGTCTTCCCGAAGTGAGTAAAGGGATAAGAGTAGGATGCCTAGTAAAGGACAACGAGTAAAGTAGTTTTTGGTTTGGTTTGGACAGGCGTATTACGTCCGATGACTATTTGTACCGTCAAGACGATTGGCAAGTTAGAAGTATGAGTTTTATCCTCGGAGGATGAGGCATATTTTATGTAAAACGAGAGAGTCACTATATTTTGTTCATTGCTAGATTAGCATGTGAGACGGGTTTAATGCGTATAACTATAAACATTATTATTACGTGAATATTTTCTCTAATGTATAGGGATTATCTTTAGTGCTATCCGCGGAGGATGAATGGGTGTATTAATAGTGTTATATAATTTATTGAGGTTACTCATTTTAGTGGTGTGATATATGAGTATGATATTATCTTGGTTATAACTTTATAGTGATGGTTAGTACGATAGTAGGCAGTTATTGCAAGGCTATCAGATTGGTTACCTTAGTGCAACATGTTTTGTTCTGGCGAGGCCTCCCATGCGAGAGGGTCGGACTCACACTTATATTATCTATTTTAGAGACTTCGGAGGGGATAGTGGGCTTGAGATATTCGATCCCGGTGTGTGTAGGGACTTTATTGTTATGATTTAGTATGTATTGGGTTTACTGTTAAGCGAAAAGATTTAACTCATTATTATGTTTAGCGCTCAGGACTTGGTCATAGGAAGAGCGCGTTGTTATATTTATCCTTTAGAGATGTGGGAGTTGAGAGTTACACTCATATGATTGGGAATGGGATTTCGAGAATCCCAATTGTATGTATTCAAGGTTTCTGGAATGTGATTACCACCAATACTGAACGGTAGTGCAATTGGCTAAATGTTCTTTATTTAGTGTAATTACGGGAGGAGATGTAACTTTTTTATCAAGAGACGGAATAAAGGGGTACATGCTATGGACGGAGGGCCTAACTAATTTTGATAACCAACAATGCTAGGTAGTAGTGTATCGGGGGTTCCTTGTTTGGATTTCACTTTGTGAGACATTCCACGCATGAAACTTAGTGTAAAATTTGAAATAGGGAGATGTTTGCTCATTAGTCCATGAGTTCGGTACCTCGGTCATAAAAGGAGCAGGTAATTATATCTACAAGTTGGAAGTTGAATTATGATCTAAGACCAGTGGAGCTGGTGTTGTAGTAACAAAGCATTGAAAGTTTTATTTTATCACCATGAGTGGAAGGGTGGAACCATGATAAGGAGAATTTAAAATTTTGATCTCTAGGGGTGATTGAGAATACCCAAGTGTTGTAACCGTGTTCTGAGCACAAGGGAAATAAAGAGTTAGGATGATTTTTAGCGTGGATTATTTGGTAAGAACTTTTAATACAAGAGAGAAGACTTATATTTATTTTGATGTATAGAGCGTTGGTGATTTATTTTAGTTGTTGTATTTATTCGAGATAAATGTTGTACTTATTTGAAGAGATTTGAGATTAGTGGTTTCTCTTTTGTTGTTGTGGGATGTAGATGCTCTATACCTAGTATTTTAATGGATTTGGTTAGTTTTATCGATGAGTAGCGCACCATTCGCTCTTCCCGGGTGGGCGGGGTGCTACAGAATGTGGACATCCTGGTTAACTGATGTTAGAATCATCCGAGTTGTAGGGATGTGGGAATAAATGTGTGGAATGTATGTTTTTGGGACTAACATAACGAGGTGGAAGGGGTAGAGTGGATTAAGCATCGCGTGAAGAATGATGATCCATATATACGTGTGCGATTAGAGGAGCACACCCGAATTTGGTTAGAAGGTTGTGGGAAGCCATTTAAAAAGGGGGTATTCCTTGAGAAGGGTAGAATTTAATTATTATGGAGAACACTCAGAGTGGAGTTATAATTAGTCAAATGTTGAAAGCGACTGACGCGTACAAAGAGTGAAGATGTTAGTATGGTATAAAAGGTCCAGAAGTGCACATCGTGGAGAAAAGTACGCGGATCAGAACTTTTGGTATACGCTAAAGAAATAAGGGGAGTATTAAGTGTCACTTCAAGTGAAAGTCGATGTTGAGAGGGACATAGTGAGTGGTCTTCGCATGTACCACTCATAAATACAAATTTCTTAGAACAAGAGGATGAACCAGAAAATTTTGTGGCTATCGACAATTCCTAAAGTGGAAGATGCCGGTAAAGTCGGTAAAGTTTCTTGGATGAGTTGCCAACCTCAAGTTAAGATCAAGAGTTCCTTCTAACTTGTGGAACAAGATGCCCAAGAAGGGAATAATTGACATTCCTTTGGGGTTATTTAGAATATTAGCTAATGTACCCTAGTCTTCCTTTGAAAGGAAGGATAGCGCCGGTACGTGGTCCTACACGGAATTTTTTTGAATTAGGATGAGATTTTTGAATCCCACCTTCAAAATGGGGTTTCAGGAAGCAGCGGGGATAACATTACATTTTGAATAGGATGTATCACCCATAGCCGGGGAGTAGGCGAATGGTGATTAACGATTAGGGGAGCAGTGTGAAAGTAATTTTGGATTCTTTGGGATCGTTTCATTTCCAAAACGGTTATAGCTAGAATTACCTAATGGTAGGGTTCCGTGGAGTATAATATGGTAATTGGTGGAAGATATTACCTAATGGTAGGGTTCCGTGGGAGCACTCGTACCTGCTTATTGTGAACAAGGTGCTTATTGAGATTTCGGGTGTGGAAAAACCTTAACTTTTCTCACTCTGAATGTTAAGAGATGGGCGGATAATCAAAATTTTGGATTGGTCGATTTAGAGTCTGATGTTTACGGTGGAGTTACCACGGCTGTTTTAGGCGAGCAAGTTGTGGTCAGATGTTCGTATGGTTTCTCTCAGAATGGGAGTTTTGTGTTTAGATAAATACGAGTAGTTGTCATGTAGTGAGGTGCCGCCTCCCAATAATATTGAAATAATGGGAGTCAATGATGTATAGGCTCGTCTTATGTGAATGTTGTCGGATGAGATAATATTGGGAAGTGTTGTTAATGAGAGTGTTAAACAAGCTTGATGTGAAACAAGGGCTATAGTGATTGAGCGCCTTACTTTGAAGTTAGTTTGCATACTAATAAGGTATCCATAATTGTTTTTACCAGGTATGCCTTTTTTCCTGAATTTCGAGATGAAATTTCGTTATTAGGGGGGAAGTATGTAATACCTCGTATTTTTATGGCTTTTAAAATTGGGAACTTATTAAATTTAATTGAGATATTAATTTAATATTAAAATCTGGGAATTTATTTTTTTTATATTTACAGCGTGATGTGAGTTAGTAATTATTGGAAATTTGTTGAATATTATTGGATGAGTAAAGTAATATATGAGATTTATTTCATTAAAATTGTCATGAGTGAAGAAAATGGCAATTATGGAAATTTAAGTTAGAACGCGCTTGTGTCGTGTCGGGACTAAATTAGTATTATTAAAAGTGAATAAATTATAAGTCATCCGTATGGTCATTTCGAGTGCGCCAATGTGTCCAAAAGGGTCGAGTTAGTCAGAAAAGTATACCCGGGGGTTTAGTTTGGGCCTCGGGGCATTTTTAGGCCTAATTGACATCCCGGGAGGGTATATTAGACATTTTATATTTTTGGGTAATTAAACCCACGAATTTCCTCAGGATATATCAGCCATTAGGAGTTATCTTTAAGGGTTATCAAACAAAAAACCAAAGAATGACCATTAGAGAAGAAGGTGGAGAGCTTTCCAACCAATCAAAGGCCAAGAACTCATCCGTTTGCACCGCCGCCACCACCAAAACGTAGATCTCACGACGAGGAACGCAACCAAACCTTTTTCACCCACAAAATCAGAACCTGGAATTCCCAGGCAAGTATCTATCTTGCTTCACTTTTAGTTAATGTCTCACCATGTTAGATTAGGATTGTTGAACCTATATTTCATGGAAGAATTTAGTGATTTAGAGAACCCAATCACATGATATAGAGAAAATAAATATATTCTGGAATCTCAATCATATGTAGAGGATTACCCATGAAATTTGAATAATTTAGAAGTGAGAAATCTGAAAAAAGAATTAGAACAATGGAAGTTTAGTGAAGAATTAGGGTTCTTGATAATTAAGACAAATTGGCCCTTTAATACAATCCCGATGATAAATTTGTACATGTTTCATGTAGGAAATCATGCATATATGTATAGAGAACAAGTAGTAATGTTGTTTCGAAGTTTGGGAATCGATAGTGGCGTTTTGAAGCAATTTGGAAGATGAAACTCGTAGGTTTAAATGGCAGTTTCTGGGCAAGAACTGCTTGATCGATCGATCGACCCAAGAACATCGATCGATCGATCCCTCCTGGAAAACTGCATATTTTCCCCTCTTTTGTTTAATCCGATTAAAATGCGTAGGAACCCTTGATTACTATTAATAGAGTATAATGGGTTATGAAGAGGACCATTAGGGTCTAGGTACACTCCGTTGAATGAAAATTAATGTGGGATGAAATTGTTGGTTAACAGGGAGCTATTCATTACCTAGGAAATTATGCGTAAGTTCATTAAAAGATTGAGACTCGTAAAGGATTTAGACCAGAAGGTAAGTGAGAGTATACCTAATGAAATTATACTTAGTGAGATAGAATACTTCAAGAGATGATAAGTATCTATGAAATAAATTATAAATGAGAATAAAAGAGACGAATCCGTTGTGCGAGATAATTGAGTAATTTTTGCTAAGAAAGAATAATTATAATTATGGGTCGTGGGCACACCTAATTTAGAAAATGTGAACATTTATATATATGACTATGTGACTGTGCTTATATTATGTATCTATGTAAAAATCATACCCGGGCTACTTGCTATCACGGAGGTTTCTGCGCTGGGACAATCTTATCTCGATTGGACCTTTATGGGGAATATTGACTCGTACCCTAGAAGATAGTATCCTCGATACAGGCTATCTGAGAATGATAGTCAGATGTTCTAAGAGACGTGAGGGTATGTGCTGACCTCTTAGGACTTGGAACTATGCTTCGCCTCTATTTGTTTGTGTAGTGTGTTAATACAATTCGAGAGTTATTCCGAACTATTATTTCCCTTAGTTTGAGTGATATAGGGACTTGATAGCAGAGTATGCCAGCACCATAGATTTTATGTGGGGTATATATATATATATACTGATATGTATGGGAACTTTCTACTGAGTGTATAAGTAGTTAAGAAATGAATAAGTGCTCCAGCTTTATTACAAGTGTTCATCAATTTTGTAACAGTAACTAAATGGTTCTAAGTAACGTAAGAAAATGGAAGAGATAAATTTTCTAAAACTAAATATCATGACCTTAGTACTATTCTAGATAAAACTTCATGGGAATAAGTTTGATAGACTTATGAGATCAGTAGAACGGTAGGCGTGCACATTAGACGAGAGGTGAGAATTCTCAAGAGAGTGTAGCATACTAACATGGTTGTTGCATTAGCAGGTAAGCATTTTAAATACTTGCTAAACTATTTTCAAAACTGTTTTACACTCGGGCTCTGACCCGTTTCCTGTCTTTTTCTCTTTTGTATGTATATTTATATGTATATGTATATGTATATGTATATGTATATGTATATGTATATGTATATGTATATGTATATGTATATGTATATGTATATGTATATGTATTACAGGTGCCTAGCCATAGGGGCATCATGCATAGGTTTCTTGGATTGGACGCGCTGCAGCTTATATGGGAGTTGCAGGCCTTTGGTTTAGACGACCTCTTCATTGATTTAATTTCTGTTTATTTCTTCATAGTTAGGGCATGTGTCGCCTGTTTCCCTATTTAGTTTGGATATATCAGAGAACTATGTTTATTTGTATTTTCAGTATTCAGTACTCCTTAGGAGTTAACTATTATCAGGATGGTTCCATCAATAGTTTTAAACTGGTTTGGTTTATCTAGATAGTTTTAAATTCTTGTGTGTTATTGCCATCCTTAGTATTTATGTGATTCTTAAACTGTTGGTTCTTAAAAAGATTTACATATTTGGATTTAATAAAATGGAAATAAAGTCTTAAAGTGTTTTGACACTTAGCTTAATTATTTAGGGTGTTTAATTTGTTAAATTTTATTTTGCGGCAGTGATGCTAAGAATGAACAAACTGTTCACCTTGATTTTAATTTAATAAATGACCGATCGCCCGGTATTTAATTAGGCGTGGTGTCACACGTCTAAAATAAACCTTCATGAATCCACAGCTGCTGCAGCAATGTCTGACTCGAAGGAATCGTCATCCAGGCGGCCCTGTGTCTGGACACCTATGTATATACATATATAGAAAAAGAGAAAAAAAATAAATAAACCGGTCAGTGCCCGAGTTGTGGAAATATTTTACAAGTGCATAAATGCTATATTTTTAAAAATTATGCTTTACCTCATATTTAAATTGGTATCGCAATCCCATGAGATACCCCTCACCCCTCTTCTAATAGTGCAAAACTATCGCGTTCTTATTTAAAAACCTAGTCAAGTTACCCTGCCTAACTAATCCATTTAGATACCCCTCACCCAATTTCTGAAAATCCTAATTAACCCGAGTACTAAGGGCTAAAATTTTCCCCATTCCCAACACTGCGCTACATTCGTGCATGGGGTGTCTCGCGAAGCGAAATCCAAACAAGGAACCCCCCTGATACACTACTACTTGGCAATGTTGATCGTTGAGATCCATTAGGCCCTCAACACCCAACACATATATATCAAACTCATATATAAAAAAATATATAGGCTTCTTATTCATGTTCATATAAATCCGGATATACATATCCACCGAAAAGGGGATAATACTTTATCATTATTTTCACCTTATATATATATATATATATATATATATATATATATATATATATATATATATATATATATATATATACAATCTCAACTTCGTATACGAGCAATATACTAGGCTCAAGATATATATACTTATACTTATTACAATCACAAGCAATATAACCATCCCTCCGAGCTCTAACTCGAGGATGGAGTCTTGTAGTGCCAATCCGAATCCAGGTTTACTCTCCATATCACGGTACCAAGCTAGACTCATTCATGGTCATGGTTAAAATACACAACGGTGGAGGCGGTCATATTCCCTCTGCAAGTTGAGTACACACACATCGCACCCGAACGCGGGACGAGATGACCTGGGGATATACTCTCCCTGCTCCTCAAGCCAGGGGATTCACCCACATCGTGCAACCTCCTCGGATCGCACTAGAGAAATATATAGTCTGGCTTTTCCAACCCTACACCAAAGGAAAACCCGTGGAACTAGCCTCTAAGATACAAATACAGCAATCACACACATATATATATGTACTCGTATTATGTTATATATACTGTAATCCCGTCATATATATATATATCCTATTTCACTTCTCAATTTTTATAAATATGACTATAATTGCCAATCTCATATAGCGATATCCAAGAACCCCGAATGTTCCCATTCGTAATAATATTTAAGTATTCTCCTACATAAATATAACTTGCACCTTAATCACTTTTAAGGATTTATATACTCTCCGAATGCCCCAATTCATAACAATTTAATAGGAATACCCTCAACTTACTTTAGTCCTATAGATATCGCATCCTAGGATTTTCTCCATTTCAATAGGCCCATATTTATCCTAACCACAAAAATATCTATACACGCTTGACGAATGATTCTCTCAAATGTCTTACGTCCCAAACATTCATTAAATCCATACCCCGGATTGTCCACTAAATTAATTCGAGGTTCCCTCTTTCCTCCCGAGGTTTTCTCACCTTCAAAACCATCATCTAGGAGTCATAATGTCATATCTGGAATACCCTATAATAGTCTCCAAAACCATATTTTAAATTTCCCTAAACTTAAAGGAAAAGACCTAAAAAATCTGCCAGAACCGAATCGATTCGGCCCGTCCGAATCGATTCCAAATGGTTATACTTTCCAACTGTCTCATATCGAATCGATTCGGCTTGTCCGAATCGATTCGGCCTTTTCAGTTCAAAAATCTGATATGGTTTCTTCTTCTCCAAAAATCCAAATATTCACCCCCTCTACATTTTTGTGGTTTCTTATCTTAACCAACAACAACATAATCATCTAGTCTATGATTTCTAACTAACAAATCTATTTATTTGTGGTATTAAACCATCTCTCTTGAGTTTAAACCTTAAAGCCATAAAAACCCTAGTTTTGACATTTCTCCCATTTGAATTCAATTTTACACTCCATTAACATGGTTTAACCCCAGAAATCATATAGAGTTTACAATACATTACTTTGTAAACTCATGCTCAAATTTTCCCAAATTTACTTTAAGGTTTCTAACCCAAAATCACATAATTTATCAATTATGATATGAGATATACACACTAAATTGAATAAAGCAAGTAAACACTTGCCTGAGGGATAAAATCCGATGACCTCGAGTCGAATTCCGCGGATTTTGGCCGAAATCTCCCCTTTTTCTCTTCCATTCTTTCTCTCTTTTTCTTTCTTTCTTTTTCCCTCTCTCGTGCCTTTATAAGGGAGATTTAAGGGTTTGTCCCTTATTAACCCAAGAAAAGCTCGTTTACTCAATTATGAGTCCCTAATGGTCCAAAATTTCTCGGAACCCAAACACTACTCTCGGATACTCTTCTCGACCATTCCGAAATCAACCGCGCACTCGAAATCTCCATCCGAGTCACTTAACTGCAATTCATTAATTAAACCCAACACAACTTCATGCAGATTCTCCAATTAAAATATTATCCTTTGTCGCTTTACCCAACTAAGACTTATAATTAAAATGCTCCAACTCATTAACTTAATCCCAAAAGTAAATATAGCACACCTCGAGAATCATCTAACCCTCGTAAACTCCAAAAATTATTATTCAATTTCCAAATTTCACTTACTTATGAAATTTAATCATCCATAAATGTGCGGGGTATTACACTCTCCCCCCCTTACAACGGAATTTTGCCCTCGAAATTCAGATACGCCCGATACTAACCTAGGATCGCAAATCGCTCCACATCCTATTGCATAAAAGGGGAATGGTACTAATCTAATAGTACTCAACCATACACCCATTCCGTATTCACCGATCTCAAGGTTTATACTCTACTACACTTCTAGATCTCCATATTCTAACAGTGCTACCTCGGTCTCAAGGTTGACTCTAATCGTCACATTGAACCTAGTGCTTTTATAATCACATCGAAAGGAAACGGTCCTATAACCGTCGCTCTAAATTATTGATCCCATTAGATATTCGCTACTCCCAGCGTCCACTTATCTACGTCAAGACATCTAACTACTTCCAAAAACGAAATTACTTTAATGTTCGACTAATCCCGTCATCTACTTGCTTATCTTAAGTGTACTAATTCTCGTTGCACCTACACCATTGGGTTGTTGTATGCCTCCTACGACGTTCCATCCAACCACCTTCAATCTCATATACTTCACAGTATAACTGCCTCACAATATAGACTTCATCCTTATATACTACGCCCCTTCCATTTGAGATGGTATATAAAACCAACTTACCAAGGTGCCCATACACCTTTTTGACCCGTGCCTATATGCACCACCATTGTAAACGTTCGACACATAACACTCTCTCTAAACAATGGGCCTCATTTCATCGGCATAGTACTAACACATGGATTTTCCTAACCTGTAAAATTCAAAATTCAATTCTTCCTACACTTGGAAATCCAATCATTCTCAAGGTTAACCCACCAAGATTCTTGTGGTTAACTCCCAATAATCTTCCTATATCGACGCCACTAGACTTATTGGCCTTACTTCCTAATAACCCTACGATCAAAGTGTTTCCAACACATGTAAAATGAATAATATTCTAACTATACCCCTAGTGCCCAAGACCTCTCTCAACTTACGATATTTGCTCGGTTTCATGCGTGGGACGTCTCGCAAAGCGAAATCTAAATAAGGAACCCTCCCGTTACACTACTCCCTCGCATTGTCGGTCATTGAAATATAACGGTCTAAAGCACAACAACGGGATGTCGTAAGTCCTACCTCGCTAACTACTAATGTACTTCTACTACCACGTCCTTCCAACTTGGGGAAAAAATGGAATATCTAACTAATAGGGGAATTTATATTCTTCAAAGGTGTTACAATATAGATACTCAAGACATGTTTCCATAAAATTTTGCTTCTGTACAACTCCTGGCCATAAACTTCACATCGATTTCCTTTACCTTACCTCGCCCACATACTTGCGGTGAGAGAACCATTTCAGTTCTTTTCCATAGAACTTCTATCTTTATAAGCATACAATCATCACACGGCTCTCAATCTATAGTGTTTTATCCATACCAGGCGACTCCTTGTCAAAATCAACATCTTTACATCCCATAACATCTCTCCACTCCCGACGTCGTCAAGGCTCATGCATAGAGCATCTCGTAAGCGAAATCCAAACAAGGAACCCCTCCTATACACTACTACTTAACTTTGTCGGTCATGGAAGTCCGTTAGTTTCAAATATGCCACTGGGATAATCCTATCCCACTTATCGACAAAAAAAATGTGGTCAAAACTCCTATTTCCTTCTAGGAGCCACACCACCAAGCGCTTATACTAGCACTAAGTCCTTCGCGCATACAATACTAAGCTTGGACTCACAACTTAACGAGAAATTTTTCGTATGCTAAATCATATCTGTAAGGTTGTTACAAACTCAAATCATGATAATGAAAACATTTGCTTACCAAAGTTCCATCTAAAAGTATAATAAAGGCGAGCTCAACATGTATCCAGGTGAGATATCGCAACAACAATCCGTTCCACCATGGAAATGCGAATACGATAGTCTTGCAATCATTAGCCCTCTATTGCTCCGATAATACAATAACATTATTCTTATAATAGTACCATACTCGTATAACGCATACAAAACGAGTAGTACAAACTAGATACAATTCAAAATAGAACCCCACTACTGCGAAAAAACATATAGACATACACTATTTAATGTTATCGATACCACCACAGAGCTCGAACTACACACACGAATCTAGGGTTAGCAAAATATCACGACTCTATCTAACCACGCAAAATATACCTCTTTCATCCAAGGCAAAACTCGTAACAATAACTTCGCCAATCTCCCTAACTACTCCGATTGGTTCCCTGACATAGCACACTTGACTTAACCGAATCAAAATTTCTTTGATCACTACTCCATCTCAGCTCTCCATTCTTGTCCTTCAACTCCTACCGAGCAAGGACTAATAGTGTGGTTCTATGATCCACATTGCAACAATCCCCATCGCTGGCCACCCTGACCATGTTAAGGTTTCAATATCTCAGACTCTATAGCTTCGATCCTGAAAAATTGCCTTCATAGTCCCCTTAACTTCTTCGTCAAAAAGAAACTCCACTATCGGCCTCAATAGCCCTGTTTTAATTAACTCCTTGGGTGGATGTCCACCAATGGGGTTCCACGAACACAAACTCTCCATAAGTGTTAAGAACACTTTTCTATTGAGCCTATCATTCTTTCGAAGGGCTCTTTCTTCGTTATACCTTCCTTAATTCGGCACAAGGCTCACTTATCCATGTAACTCTTCGCTCACTGTCAGCCTCTGGATGACCCTCATGTGAATAATTCAGGAATTACGTTCTCTTCACTCCTGATAAATCAAAGGAATTAATGATTATATCCATCCATAAGATCCCTCTATGAGCTAAAAGTCCTTCTCCCTTAGATATGGTGACCACCGTTCCCACAATACTAAGTATTGCTCCCACGAGTGAAAAAATTTCCTCAAATTTTCACAAAGTGGTATTTCCATACCCTGTTATAAGACAAAGCTCCCGAGCCTTCTACTTTCGCTGAATCATGTTACACTCACTCCGTATAACGTAACTTCAACATATAGTTCTTATCAAAGACCTTCTCAACCTTTTAACTAAATTTACTTCACTTGGTAATTTAAGTTTAGCACCACTTTCTACTACAGCGGTACTTGAATACCCATAACTACTATACTTTAGTAGTCATTGCAATCATCCTTGAAAAATGTCACAAGGAGAGTGACCCCTACTACAGTCCTGATCTCCAATTTCAACTAACAGCTCCAATTAAGCCCCGCCTCCTGCTGCCCTCACAACGGCCTTTAGTGGTCGTCCTTCATCGATCAACACATGAGTCTCGAATGAGCGAGCAAAAGATTTACTATAGTCTTATATAATAGCAGGAGAAAGAAATCCCACAAGAGGATACAACAATCCAAATCCTAAGGCTCTAAATCAAATCGGGAGCAACGCTGAAAGCGTAGTACGTCTGCATAGATTCCTAAGGACACTAGAACCTGATGCTGTGATACCATCTGTAACACCCCGCCTAATAAAATACCGGGAGATCAATCATGTACCAAATTAAAACAGGAGTCTCATATGGTTCATTCTTAGCATCATTGTCGTAAACCAATTTAATTACTAATAACCTATTAGGTTGGCGTCAAAATGTTAATTAACTAATCTTTTTAAACAAACTATTCAACTAAAACATCCACACAGTCTATATATGAAACTGAAAATGAAATAAAATAACCAAACAATCGGTTTAACATAATACAACCAAATCAAAATTCACAATAAAAGGCGGTAAAAGTATAAATAAATACAATTGGGCTTTCGACCCGAGTGTTACTACAATGCTTCCTATCTAGATCACAAGAATTGAAGCATCTAAAATAAACCTGCATGCATCCATAGCTGCTGCTGCAACGTCTGACTCGAAGGAATCGTCATCCAGGCGTCCCTGTGTCTAGACACCTATATATATACATATATAGCAAAAGAGGGAAAATAGATAAATGGGTCAGAGCCCGAGTTGTGAAAATATTTTGCAAGTGCATAAATGCTATATTTTTAAAAATTATTCTTTACCTCATATTTAAATTGATATCTCACTCCCATGAGATACCCCTCGCCCCTTTTCTAATAGGGCATAGCTATCGCGTTCCTATTTAACAACCTAGTCAAGTTACCCTGCCAAACTAATCCATCTAGATACCCCTCACCCAATTTCTTAAAATCCTAATTAACTCGAGTACTAAGGGATAAACTTCTCCCCATTCCCAACACTGCTCTACATTCGTGCGTGGGGTGTCTCGTGAAGCGAAATCCAAACAAGGAACCCCCCAATACACTACTACTTGGCAATTTTGATCGTCGAGATCCATTAGGCCCTTAGCACCCAACACATATATATCAAACTCATATATAAAAATATATAGGTCTCTTATTCATGTTCAGATAAATCCGGATATACATATCTATCGGAAAGGGGATAATACTTTATCATTCTTTTCACCTTATATATCTATATAATAAAGTAGAAAACTTATGTATGTCATCAGTTTGATCGATGATGTCATCAATATGATTTTATCCTATAATGCCTATTTTCCCCTTCAAAAATTGATTTCCCTCTCATTTAACACACTCTAATTTGTTTACCCCTTTTATTCAAAATTCAAAAATTAGGGTACTAAAGTATTTGCACACCATTCTTACACTTTGTGTTGTACGATTAACTCTGGCAACACAAACACTTCCTCACCCGGTGCCCTCTCACTCATCTGATGTCCCCCCCTCATTCTCTTCCTTTTCTCATCCATGTTCCTCTTTCTCTTCCTCTCTCGAACATGTAATCTCCATTAGGGCTTTTTTACTTTCACTTCACTTCAGATCTACATACATGTTTTTGTTTATGATTTGAATAGAGATATGAAAATACGGGGCAATTTAATTGTACTTTTACTTTGCTTTGAACATGTATGATTATTCTTATGTTTATGTTTTGGGATCTACTTATTCTTTGTGTTTTGTTATTTTTTTTGCAGGGATCTGATTATACTTGAACACCCTAAACAGGTATGCTCCTTTTCTTTCTTAGTTTGTGTCTATTTATAGATTTTAGGTTTTTTTCTGAACATTTTTATTCTGGTAGTCATGTTTTGCAACACATTTGGTATAGTGCTATTGAAATTACATTCATGCCGTTGACATGGGTTTTATACATATTACATTTACTTCTGTAGAGAAATTATTCTGTGTCTCTATCTAATATTCTACATCTCTATGCCGCAACATATATGTTTTAATAATTTGTGGCATTAATGGGATGTAGCTGTCATGTCATTTGAATTTTTTCATTTATCTTTTGCATGGTATATGTTTAGATAAATGTCTGAATCAATTTTGTAACGGTTTTTGAATTTTTTGGTTTAAAGGTTATTCCACTTAGTTCTCTCATTTTTTTTTCCATTTTTGTGTCGTAAATCTGCAACTAATTGTGGTTGTTTTTCACTTTAGCCATGTCCACCGTCAAGGTCGATAGTCTTGGTAGCCTCAATGTCAACTGTGTGGACGATTTGGGCACATTGTGTAAAATTGCTACTTTTGACTTTTCAAGGGAATCTGCAACACTTCAATTGAGGGAATCACATGTCTGTACAGATGGCTACACTGTATGGGAAACACTTCAATGAATCATGGAACTCCAGAATAAATGTATGTTTTCTTTTGATGTTATAAATGTTTTGCATATAACCACCGCTGTTGCATATAATTATTTTTGTGTAATATTCTCTCTTAAGCTGTTTAACATGGGCTTTGAATTATGATTTTTGTGTAATATTCTCTCTTAAGCTATAGTTTGATTTTGGCCTCATGTACTACTTTTTTCCAAAAGTGTTGCATTCCATTTTTTAGCAAAAGTCGCAATTGATTCTTTTTGATAAAGTTTTTAGTAATCTAATACTATTGTAATGTAATATACTGTCACTTCCCATATGGTTTAAGTATGTATTTTGGCTACATTTGAATTTGTGTGTGTTTTCTTCAGACATTGGGGAATGCAGAGTTAGTTGGACATACACTCTTATGGGGTTTGATTTTTGAGATGTCGAAATGCTATTGATGCGAAAAAAAGTTCCTACATCAAATATGAGCCTGCTGCCAAGGAGCTCCACTCCATATACGAGCCGCTGGCCGAATAGTACGCTGCTTCGGCTTGGCCTCAACCAAATGGCGCTATTTCATCAAGTTGCTCAGGTGGTTGTTATATAAATATTCTATATGACTTTAATAAAAGTATATGACTTTATCTGTTATTCATTTTCCAACTCTCATTACTCCATTTCATCAACTTTTTGAGCAGCAGCAAGGCTTTCAAGCTATTAAACCACACCTAGGTCATACCGATTACTATTCTTCGCCCGCATAACTAATATCTTCATCCTATTTTCTGGATTCTTCAAAAGAGGCAAATAGTCAATTTCCATGTTTGGTTTTCTCCCAAGCTTCATCATGTGATCCATCAGCCACTTTCGAGGTAAACTCTGCAAGGTGAACTCTACAAAGTTCGCAAAATTCGCAAAATTTCTCCCTTATGGTTTTCAAAATGCACTTTTACAGGAATAGAGTCCGGTGTCCATAGCTGTTTGGCCAATTTAAGTGAATGACTATAATGAGCACGAGCACAACTCTGGGCAAATTTCAAAGCAACCTTTCCTCCCATTGAATGACCTATGTCAGTTGAAGCCCAACCTCGAGCCTTCACCAGCTAATAATTTAGCATCATCTCGAAATATTGTGTTGGTAGAATCATGGTCCTACTTTGTTTTCAAATTTAAGAAGAAAATTGTTTCTGAAGTTTCATAAGCTTCGAGACGGATACTTGAGATAATCACACTCCAAAGTCATTGATTGAAGATTGTAGGGTAAATTATTTCTATGTATTAAGTGATGAGGTCTCATTTCTTAATTTATGGGTCACATGTTTCGCTTTATTTCTCTTTTATGCCAAGAATCGTACAGTTTCACTGCCTCTGGCAGTGTTGGACCTGTCAAATGCCTCTACCAAATACCAAATTCCTCCAATGCCTCTGGAAGTATTGGACCTGAAATCCTATGTGGTATACTATGTCTCTCTCTCACTATATTTACCTCGGTGTCTCTATCTTTACATTCTTCTGTAAATTAGGCATATGATTTTTCCTCTCATTACTCTATTTCATCCACTTTTTGAGTAGCAGCAAGGCTTTCAAGCTATTAAACGACACCTAGGTCGCATCGATCACTATTCTCCGCACGCATAACTAATATCTTCATCCCATTTTTTAGATTCTTCAAAAGAGGCCAATAGTCAATTTCCATGTTTGGTTTTCTCCCAAGCTTCATCATGAGATCCACCATCCATTTCCGAGGTAAACTCTGTAAGGTTCGCAAAATTTGCAAAATTTCTCCCTTATGGTTTTCAGAATGCACTTTTATAGGAATAGAGTCTGGTGTTCATAACTGTTTGGGCAATTTAAGTGAATGACTATAATGAGCACGAGCACAACTCGGGGCAAATTGCAAAGAAACCTTTCCTTCCAATGAATAAACTATAATAATGTCAGTCGAAACCCAACTCTTAGCCTTCATCAGCTAATAATTTAACATCAGCTCGAAATATTGTGTTGGTAGAATCATGGACCTACTTTCTTTTCAAATTTAAGGTGAAAATTGATTCTGAAGTTTCATAGGCTTCGAGACGGATACTTGAGATAATCACACTCCAAAGTCATCGATTGAAGATTGTAAGGTAAATTATTTCTGTGTATTAAGTGATGAGTTCTCATTTCTTAATCTATGGGTCACATATTTCACTTTATTTCTCTTTTATGCCAAGAATCGTACAGTTTCACTACCTCTGATAGTGTTGGACCTGCCAAATGCCTCTACCAAATGCCTCCACTGCCTCTGGCAGTGTTGGACCTGAAATCCTCTGTGGTATACCGTGGCTCTCTCTCACTATTTTTACCTCGGTGTCTCTGCCTTTACATTCTTCTATAAATCAGACATATGATTTTTCGTGTGAGAGTAAATGGAGCTTGCTGACTATAAATGTTTTAGGTAGGTGATCCATGCTTTGCGACACTCTGTATGATTCAAATATCTGAGGTATGTGATTATTTGCATATATATTTTTAGATCTATGCATAAAATTTGTTCCGACAGGGCTACAAGTTCCTAGAATGTTTATATATGTTCTCCCTATTAACAACTCTACCACCAAATCACTCTAATTTGATTATGGTGGGTTCATAGAAAACTGTGTGAACAATTTGAAAAGCACAACTTAGTTAAAGCAACACCAACCGTGAGAGTCTTAAGATGCCATTTAGAATGTATGATGGGATGGATGATGTGGATGTTTCGAAGAAGAAGGCCGTCAAAGAGGTATAAATTTCCATTATTTATAATTAATGGATTTTGGTTTCTTTTCTGTAATTGATTGATTATGCAGTTGCAATACCAAATCCATTTAGCGAAAATGGAAGTGGCGAAAGCTGGAATGCCGATTGTGAAGATGAGTTCTCTTAAGGTGCCTCCAAAGACCTTTGATGCAAATGAACCTCTAAGTGAATGGATAACATATATTTTGGAGGGTCTACCCTCTTCAATTCTTTTCGATAAAGTTACTTTCCGAAAAGAAACTTTTATACAGGGTCGGCATTCAACAGAGGATAAGTCCTATGACACAATTCTTTGTTTAAGCGTAACAAAGTGGATCCATTTGAACTGGGGTGATGATGGATTGATAGCTCTATTTTCCAAAATTTGGGGACTTCTTTGGCTAGGTGGAATTTTTATTTTAGAGCCCCAACCGTTGAACTCATATTTCAAAAACTGCCAAGTGTTTGAGAGTGTATAACATATTAGTTTCAAATCGGGTGGTTGTTATATACATTGTTTTCATATGTGTTTCAGTTTTGAGATTTTTGTTTACAAGGTGGATGCTTCTATGGTTCAGGTTATGTTTTCATCACTAATCATTCCACATTTGTGCTTAAAATGTTAGACAACATTATACCCCCTCACCATACCTTATAACTATTTATTTGCCGCATGAGGTAAGCCGTCTATGGTCATTAAAGGATATTTGGATTTAAAACATTGTTTAGTATTTGATCTAAAATGATAGTTTTGCTTAAGTTCCTTTATTTTATTTTAAAGTTAGCTTAGTAAAAGAAGTTATTATTTCAGTTTTTTCTCTTGATTTACTCATTTTTGTTACGATTCGTGACCTTTTTGGCGGTTCTTCTGTGAAATTACAGGAAATTCCTTCATGGTCTTTGTTGGTATTTGAAGTGTATTCTATTTATTGAATGAGTTTTAATTTTTAATTTTATTGTGTTTACTTGGATTTAGTTTACCCTTCATGTCACTACTTCCATGTCCTTACTTTATGTCTTTGCAGTAGGTCCTATCTGTGTTCTTCATAGCAGGTCATTTGAACTAGAGCTCTCGATGCTATAACTAATGCTTTTACCTCATTACCCAAATATGTTGTACACTATCATTAGTTTATCTGCTGCATTCTTTATAGTATTTGGTCCTGACATGCTGTTGAACAGTGCTATAACTAATGTATTTACCTCATTACCTAACTAAGGCATGTGATGCCCTTTTGAACTAGAGCTCATACTACTATGACTATTGTCTTTACCTTAATGTATTTTTGTAGAAATGAATGAAATCTTACTATGTAGTATTTCCTAAGTCATTCTTTTCACGATATTTATGATGCATATAATTCACTTGGAGTGCTTTCCAATTTCAGCTATCTGAGTCGTTCAGGAGGTTCTATTGGCAATTACATAATCGAGGAGAAAATGTTGTACAAGGATGTGTCATCAAGTGTAATACTTAAAGATTTTATTTATATACTGTGATACTTTATATTGTTGTAGGGACTGCATATGACCAACATGGAAAATCTGGAATATCATATGACCAACATAAAAAATCACTTACTGAAGTTTACATTGTTTTAGTGTTTATCGAGAAAGGTATTAGGACGCTATCTATATTTAACATTCTCTATTGTGAATTGGTTTCTTCCAATAAACTATCTTCATCTCTTTGCCAAGGACTGTAGATTTCTTCAATAAGAACAAAATCAAGAGCTCCTCAGCCAATGGCTGAACCTCGACTTTAAGAGATATATCAGTGCTAATTTCTTAGAATGTACGTGGGTGTGATAATCACCTACCAAATTATAGTATCTCCCTTCGCCTAATAGTAAGTCTATCTGAACCTTTCCTTATATTAAACATATCTTTGTTATATCACTAATTTCAACTACTTTTATCATATCATAATTATAAAATGACAGTCAACATCCTTTTTCGGTCAAAATCTATAAATCTAAAAGGACGGTGCTACTAGAATCAGGGTTGCTCTCTTTTTAATTTTTACCCTTTGCTTGTCCTATCAAATAGTTGAATAAGTTGTTTAGTCTTTATTGTCAGTTTTTCCATCAGATATGTTTGTATGACCTTGGGTCTTTGAGTGTCTCAATGCAATCCACGCATGGTAAAGTTTTTTTTATTGTCGGGCCATATTCCCCCAAATTTAAAATACATATGTACTTGCATACTTTCAGCCATCTATCCTTTTCATATTTTTATAAACAGTGTTAGCCGAAGACAATGTAATACCCCGTAATTTTAAATGACTTTTAAAATGGGTTATATTTTAAATTAATGGATTAATTAGATTTTATTATTAATTAATTCATTCAGGTTTTATCCGGACGGTGGATATTAAAATGGATGATTCTGAATATCACTTAAAGATATTTAGGTAATATATGAATGTGATGTCATTGATATGACTGTATGATATAAATTCGGTAATTTATATTTTTAGTCCGACGCGGTATGGGACGTGTCGGGACTAGTTTATTAAATTAAAAAGGAAATTTATTTTCTATCGACCTTATAGTAATTTCGACTGTGTAGTTGCGTCTGGAAGGTTCGAAATAGTCAGAAAAGTCTATTTGGATGTTAATTTTGAGTCTCGGGTCATTCGGAAATGAATAGACAACCCGAAAGGGCATTTGGTCATTTTTCTAGGGGGGATGAATAGTGATTTCGGATTTGGTACTATTATAAGTATTGGTAGATTAAGTGTATGGGGGTTATTCATCTCCTCTTCACAAATTAGAGAAGACATCTTCCTAGAGAGAGTGTAAGAGTTCTTGGGAAGGGAAAAGCCTACTTGGGAAGGAGAAGAACAAGAACCAAGGTTCACCACCACCGGAGTTTGACCGGAGAAGGGACAACCAACTGAGATATACTACACCAAAGGATCAAACCTATAGTAAAGGCAAGTGTTTGATAATGGCAATTTAAGTTTGTATATTGTCCATGTTAGAATAGTATGAAAAGAGAAGATTATTCATGTTTGGAAGAAGTAATGGAGTATTAAATGGATTTCTGGAAAACTGAAATGATATAGGAATTTAACTCATGTTTTAGTATGATAATAATCCACGAAATAGTCATGAATCTGTTGAAGAAATTATGAAAACCATTGATGTGTTCTTGAAGATGATATGATGATAATTTTCTAGAAATAAGGAGATAAACATGCTTATTAATCCAATCCCTTGATGATCCTAAGATGTTTAGAGTCTGGAAATCGTTCATATATGTTGACATATCATGTAGTGATAATTATAACTCATTTTGGAGGTTAATATTAAGGTTTGAATGAGTAAAAATGGTGAAACCCGTAGTTGCTGAAATGCAGAAAAACCAAGTTGTGACCTGAGGGATCGATCGATCGACCCCTGCCTTCGATCGATCGACCTCCCCAGAATATGT